>CM070033.1:106781499-106801234 GCA_036250615.1 Ptychadena robeensis | reverse complement strand
AAAAAATTCGACCATCTCTACTAGTAACATAGTAATCTGCTTCTATTTCTCATTATAAAATTTCCCTTCCCTTTACATACCCACCATAATGGATAATGCTGGTGATGTTAGAACCAAAAGTAAAAAGTTTAGGTAGGTAGGTAGGCATACTCTGGAGCCCTCAGGTGGGGGGGGGGGGAAGTTCTAGTGGTAGGGGGCCCCTAAAAATTACCTTGTATGGGGCCCTGAAATTTCTGATGGTGGCCATGATGCAGAAGGTGTTGTCATAGCTGTGAACAAGTGGAGGGTAGTGCACAACAGTTGGTTGTATCACTGGAGGGAAACAATACCCCCTCATGAGCTTAAATAACAGTTTGTTTCAGGGGTGTCACTGAAAGGTTAAAAGGCCCTGGTGGTGTATGTTCAAATAGGTTTTTGGTATAAGTGGGATGAAGGACCGTACAGGTTATACCTTTCTCACCATTGCAGTCTCCTAAAAAAATAAGGCAACCTCCTCTTTAGCTGGCCATACACCTTTAGATCTCTCTGTCAGATATAATTTAGATCTACCAACAACTATGTAGTATAGGGTCCTCTGTGATTGAACACAGGTAGACTTGATTGTTTAGAAAGTCCCTCATATTACATGGTGTTTGTAAAACAAAAGGAAATCTGAGAAATGTAAAGGTGTGGCACCACCTTGTGAAATAGACTTAGGAATCTCCCGCATTTTGGATCACATGGCGATCCAACATGCCCGTAAATTCCCGGCCGATCCCATTACTTTGAATGGGGACGGCAGTTACCTTTAAATGGTGGGCAGACAATCATGTGGCCTCTCTCTTTTTTTCTGTTTTTTTTTTTACCTAATATTAGCAAAACTGAGCAACAAAATTAGCGAAATAAACAATTGTCCATAAAATAATACAAATGATAATTTTATCAGCTATTAGTAGTTCGTTCTTTCATTACAGACCTCTTTCTTAAAATGCAGTTGCATAAGTTGCATTGCTATCATTAAGACCCTCAAACTTCAATATTCTCTTCTTCTGAGTCACTGACTAACAAAACATAGTAAATAAGCTTGAGGTAGCTAGCAGATGAAAAGCACCAATGACAGACCCTGTATTTATCTCAATACGAGTTTAATTGAAGAGGATATGGGCTGCCTTATACATTTCCATATATTATTTACAGTTATGTGCACATTCCCTATTTTTCCTTCAAATCTATATGCACAGAATAGGTAAACAAGGTTTCATTAGCGCAGATTTAGATTTACAGCACTGACAATGGCCTTGTGCCGTTAACTACTCTGCAGCTCAATCAGTGTCCCTTGATCTGTTGTTATACCTATAAAACTTTCAATTTTCGCCTCTGCCTCTCTCCCACTGCTTGCTCCTCCTCCCACATTTCTGCTGTCAGCCCCAATTTGCTGCTACTGTCTCTCAGCAGCGAAGCTGGTAATTCGAAAGTCTCAGTTGATCACGACTCCCGTAGAACAATCTGTAATGTATGTTAACAACCACGTTGTGTAGTCATCCATCTTCATAGAAAAAAAGCCTTTCAGGGAAGTGCTGAGCTGCTCAGCCAGGGACAAGGAGAACCTGTCTTCCTTCTGATTAATAAGGGTCTGGAGGCAAACTTAAATAAATCGGGTGATAGTGGTGGCTATGGCATTCATTAAAGGATAGCTGGGAAATTAGTTGTTTCCTCCTCTTATTGTTCTTCAATTACAAAAAAAAACCTATAAGGAACAGTTTTGTATTTAAATATAAATGTGTGCTTCTTTCTAGATTTAGAATAAAAAAAATGGCAACTGAGGCAACTGTGATACTGGCTGTGCACAATCCAATCTTCTATTTGCACAGTAGGACACAGATACAAGTGTTACCTATGAAAACAGTGTAGGAAAAATTATAAAACAGCTGTGAATAAATGGAAAAGACAGAGATTTGTGATGCTCCCTTTTATTTCTATTTCCAACCAGTTAGATTTCCTACAAATGTATTGATAGACATAAAGAAAATGTTACAGAAGTATAGTTGTGCACATCTTACACACAGCACACAGCTTCAGGGTGTCTACTGGGTAATCTTAGGTCTAGTATAATAGTACCGTATATAATACAACAGATGAAATTGGAAATAATTGATTAGAAACACTACAATGCTGTACCCATGGGTACACTATTCTTCCTTTTTTAACTTTGAAATAATAATTTCCAACACAAGTCCCACTGCCACTCGACTCTGGAAAGTTCAAGGGCCTGGGGGGGGCGGGTCCACACCCAGCGGGATCCCCTCTGCTAAGCATATTGCTTGGCGGGAGGTCCCAAAGGAGCACATTCACATTCCTGCTCAGATGCTGTGTTCTCACAGTGATAAGCCATAACGTGTCTGAACACTACATCCGCCGAGCAGGTAAAGTCTGTGTGCTCTTTTGCAATGCACTTAGCGTAGGGGGTCCCGACGGATGTGGACCCCCCCCCCCCCCCCACAGACACATGTTCCACTGATGGAATATCATATTGCCTATGCATATAACACATGGCATTTTAGACAATTCTATACTTTCAAAATTATTTTCTGTTCCAGCATAACTAGGGCCAAGTACAGAGTTTGATGTTAAAGATCTTTACTGGTCCACACAAAGATCTGACCACAACCATAAAACAACATGTGGATGAAACAGAGGTCATGAGCCAGACCTTCAATGCTTACCTTCAATGTTGGACTTCACAAATGCTCTCCTAGATGAATGGGCAAAAATCCACACACACACTAAACTAAAGAAGAAATACTTTTGTTCATGAAATGCGTGTATATATATTGTAAAGTTCAGGGGAAAGGGATCACCAGCACAGCCATATGATGAACAAAACTACGGTTTATTTTTACCAGAAACATAAATTAAATTTTGCAGCATATTTATAGCAGCCGTATTGCATGCAGTATTCAAGCACATATTTCCATTGCGGTCAGTGGTTACAGCTCACCCATGACACTCAGGAAAACAGTCCAGCAAGCCCTCCTAGGCCTTCCAAATGAAAGCTGTGCTCCAGAGAGAGCGTTGGACTCCACACCCCCAGGCTGCACAACTGGCCTCAGCTCCTCCACCCCCTCTCTGACATCAGAGCTTTTTCAACCAGCCTTCCTGTCTGGCTGAAAATCAACACCAAATCCTGGAGTGTACCCCGGGTGAAATGGGAAGGCCCACCAAATTCCTTGCCTCCCACTCAAGTCCACTCAAAAAACGAAACAAATTGCAATTGTGGTTGCCCATATATTTTCCCAGACTCCTTACCCGGAATATGGCTGAGACCACAGCCCATAATATGGGGAGATATACTTCCCATCCAGGATCCACCCTTGGGATCCTCTACAATATATACATATATTTTTAAATTATGGGCCAGCTACATTGTATTGCAAACAGGTGAATTTCCTTCTTTCTATTTTTACTGTGGTTTGTGTTTCCTGAAATTAAAAAGCAATGCAGAATTGTTATTTGTTGTTATTTTATTTGGACTGCTCACATGAGATTAAGCAAGCGTGCATTTTACTTTTTGCTATTATTTGTGATAACCTAGGTTATTGCAAGCTTATTACTAGACTAAAGGGTACTATATATACCATATATTCTCTTGTATTAGCCGACTTTTTCAAGACAAAAAATAGGCTGAAAAAGCTCCCCTCTGCTTATACTCGGGTCAGGGTCAGAGTCAGGGTCCACTCACCTGTCCCGGGTCGCAGATTGCAAACCTGCAGTCAAAGTCAGGCTCTGTGAAGCTCCTTCTGTTTCCTACACCAGCTGATGTAATGTAAACAAACGCCACACTGCCATCTGGTGGCCGGTTAGTGTCACTGGTGTTACTAATAGAAAATAAGTCTCCATTTTAAGAATTGCCTTGAAAACCCATCCTGTAATAACAATAACAATTTGAGGTTGTGGCACTAAAATTAATCCTGTTTGATTAATTCCTAGGAGCAATGGTGCTTTCTCTTTATTTTTCTCATTTACAAAGCTCCACTATCTGACTTTGCGTTTGCCACCCCCGGCTTATACTCAAGTCAATACGTGTTTCCAGTTTTTGTAGATAAAATCAGGCACCTCGGTTTATACTCGGGTCAGCTTTTACTCAAATATATACGGTAATTATAGGTCAGAATGCCAGCCTATTGTTCCTCTTCTACTCATATATTGTAAGTTTGTCTCATTGTACATGAATTGTAACCACTATTTTATAAAATTTCTGTTGACAATGAACTACTTGTTTCAAGTGAAAATAAAAGGTAATCCCAAAAGGTTAGCATTAAGAAATTGTAAAAGAGCTGCATATATCTCATCAGAGTATCCAATATTCACAGGTCATTGAACTCAAGTCAGAGATGCAGATGAAATTTCTGTTGAAGTTGAATTCAAAATCTCTCTAGTTAAGATTATCTTCAATCAAATAGATTAGAAGAGCGTGTAATTTAACTAGATTCTGATAGTAGATAGCCAAGATGTTTGCCAATATTAAGACACTATTGCGGTTTGGCAAACTTATAGCTTGGGTACAACAAATGTTAATTCTTAAAATACTTCACAAAAAACAGCTTCTGCATTTGAGGTCCTGAAAATCCAGCAATGATCTGACATACAGTGCAAGTATAAAGTGCAGTTCAAGTGCGGTAAGTGGACAACGAACCTAAACACATAGCGAAGATATCAAAGGAGTGGCTTCAGGACCACTCTGTGAATGTTCTTGAGTGGCCCAGCCAGAGCCCAGACTTGAATCCAATTGATAATCTCTGGAGAAATCTTAATATGGCTGTGCACCAACACTTCCCATCCAAACTGAAGAGTAATGGGCTAAACTGGCCAAAGACAGGTGTGCCAAGCTTGTGGCATCATATTTAAAAAGACTTGAGGCTGCAATTGCTTCAAAAGGTGCATCAACAAAGTATTTAGCAAAAGTTGTGAATACTTATGAACCTGTGATTACTTTTTCTTTTAATAAATGTGCCAAAACCTCAAGTAAACTATTTTCACATTATCATTATGAGGTCTTGTGTGTAGAATTCTGAGGAATAAGGCTATAACATAACAAAATGTGTAAAAGTGACATTCTATGAATACTTTCCTTTGGGCACAAAAACCAGACACCTTAACCTCCCTAGCACACTCCTGAGGTACATATTTCTGTACCATAAGCACACTATACACTTTAATGGAAAAAAAGTTTTTTACATTGTAGGCCTGTAACTTCCCAAAGTATGTCTATACAGAAGTCTGGTAGACATCCTGAATATAATAACATGTTCAGATGCTTTGTGAATAATTCACAATATCAGATAATGAATATTTCAATAATTCACTATATCAGGTAAATTAGCACTGCAAACACAAAATGGCAGTGCAAATGTGCCAGGTTACATAGAAGAGCATGAGGGGGGGGGGGGGGGGGGTGATCGGTTCCCCTGCAGCTGCCTCTTCATTAGATCGGTGCCACTTGGAACAGTTAGTTTGCTCTCCTGTGGCTCCGATCTCTGCCTGATGAACCCAGCTCATACAGTGCTGTTCTAACAGGGCAGAGCTGTATGAGCTGGGACCATCAGGAACGACAGGGGGGTTAAATCTGTCTTTTTTCTGTTTGCAAATGTTGGTGGGGAGACATGTTCTTCTTTGCCTATCATTGCCAGTGAAGAAAGTAAGAAAATGCATGTTCAAACATTACATGATTCATGCTACAGAAAAAGGTAAACGTCAGGATAGGCCCTTGATGGAAATACTTATTAAGAAACTAAAAATACATTAGGCAGAATGTGGTGGCATGATCTGTGCTTGTAGAAACGCAGTGCTTTTATGAATGATGTGTCGCAATGAACCACATGAACTGGCCTTTCAGAAAAAAAGATCCGTTAAAATAACCAGGAACTCATCAGTATTTATTATCTGTTCAGATCATCATTCTCTCAACACAAGCTTTGCAGAAATGATATGTAAAAGAACAAAACAACTGTGCAGTTTCATGGCCTTGCACTGTACTTTTAACCTGTGGGTGCTTTTAAGCTCTGCAATACTGCTGGTTAAAATACATTCCTGTTTAAGGACATTGTACAATGCACAGCGAAAAAAAAGGCAACTTGAGTGCTCATTTGGATGCCATTACCAGTCTTTACTATTTCTATGAAAGCTGTTTATGTTCTGTAAGACAGCTCTGTAGACCTTTGACACTTGTACAAGTGGTTTTCGATGGTTGATGTGAAACGGCACACTTGTCCACTAATATCCAGCTTAGTTTGTGTATGCCAGCAAGCTAACGGTGTCTCACACCTCTTAATGCTGTAAGAAGGCCACGGCCATGGTTGTGGTAGAAAACTGTCAAATACCGTAAAAGCAGCTGCTGTTCACCTGGGGAGTAGAGGGAGGGCTAAAACAGAAGCAGAAAAACACACTGCACATAAGGAAGATAATGACCACTTGTAGCTTTCCATAATTATAGTACTCTGGTTGCTATGTCAAGTCCCTGTTATTTCTTTTAGAACTGTTCCATAGTTTTCCATCTACATCTGTCAGCTACCAGCTTTTTCCCTTTTTTCTGTTTAAATTCTAGTTTGCCAATGAAAAACATGTTTAGCATGAAAAGTAGGGCCAGTGTTTGATGGTTTCTAGGTAGGCATTAGAATGCAATCACCGTAAGGATCTGAAATTTATAGTATTATATGGAACCATCAGTCCAGAAATTGTTTCCTTTATTGTAAGGTCATTCCCCTGAATGATTTGCATCAGCCCTGTGTATCCAAAACCTTCATTTTTTTATTCCACCCACTGGTAGAACACTACACAGCGAGGCAATTTTTTTATTTCAATCCATTATTACTTTTGTAAAGATACTAACATACATAGTATACTGCAATGAAGTCTTCCAGAAGAAAATGTTAAATTTTAATGTTTTTTTTTTTACTTATTTAAATCAAACCAAATCCAAATTGCCCCTTACTCCTGGGCCGGGAAGAGCTTCATTGAATAACATAGGCGCGATTATAATCGCCCCACGGGCGGCCGCACGTGTGGGAAAATAGCCTAACACTCCTCCATGTTGCAATTTTACCCTACTATAAACTTTAGAGAAAGCAAATAAAAGACTGGGTGAGCCAAATTTAGTGAGTGTATCCAAAACTGCAAAATACTCATAGAGGAAAATCCCACCAAGGGATCATAACCAGCCCACCAAATCTCCCCTTTAACTAAAAAATCTCCTTAAACCTAAATTATTATTTTAACCTCCCTAGTGCTGAGGTACAGATTTCTGTACCAAAATCGCACTATAGACTTTAACAGAATTTTAATGTTGTAGGCCAGTAACTAACCAATATCTGTCCGTAGAAGGGTCTAGTAGACATCCCGACTATTATAATGTGTGAAACGAACAATTATGTAAAAAATTATAATAATAATAAAAGGTATCAATTGGTGATGAAATCTCTAAAATACTTCTTTAGTATGAGAGATTTCAAAACAGTATGTATTTATATTTGTTTATAATAAAAGTTCATTTGACAGTGTTTTGTGTTTTTTTCTACTTTTAATTGTATTGGATACAGTATCAGTTGTACTGTATCCAGTACAAGTCTCTTTAGAATTTGGCTTCTCCGCCCCCAGTGTAATGTCATCAGGACCATCACACTGGGGGTAAGAGAGTTAAATGACAGAGGGGGGGGGAGACTTTATTTCAGATTTCAGTGTCCATTAAATTGTTATTCAAACTGAATACAGCTTTCTTAGCAGAAAGCTGTATTCAGTCTGATTTGAAAGCAGTAAGTTGAAAGCTAAAACCACTCTAAACAGTGGTTGGATTGTGAAACTTACTGTTTCAGATTGGCAGATCAGCTGATTCTTCCTATTCTCTCTGGCTGGTGTCACATGACTACTTCCTGGACTGGGGGGGATTCTTCTCCTCTCAGAAGAAACAGTAAGTTTCCATACTTGAATAACTCTGATCACACTCCTCTATTTAGAAACTGTGTCAGAGCGATTGAATTGTGAAAACATGCTGTTTCTTCTAATATCGTAGAAGTGTCCAGGAAGTGCGGCACTCCGGCTGGGGAGGAAAGATTTCTGCTGCGATCTCAGAGCAAACTCTGAGATTTCACAGTCCAACCCCTGTGAACACAGTTTCTAAATAGAATACTGTGTTCAGAGTGGTTAAAAGTTAAAAATCATGCCGCAGATCGCCGCTCTCTCTCTCCCCCCCCAGATCACGGACATAATGACATGACACAGGGGAGGGGGGGTAGAGAGGGATCTTCTCCTCTCCCAGAAGCCTGCAGCAATGGACTGAAGCCACCGCAGACTCCGGATGCTGGGTTCGTCTCAACCGCTAGGGAGGTTAATCCTCTGAGTCTTATGCTTATATTGTAATCAGCCATGGTTCTCCACTCTCCCTCACTCCGACTTCACATCTCTGACATCATTGATGATGTTGGGGTTGTGCTGAAAAAGCATGAAGGTCAATGGTGCCACCACTCTGCCTCTTAGGCATCATTGATGACACCGCAGAGACGGACATGAAAAGGATCGTTCTCTATGCAGCCTTGCTGGGGATAGGTGTGTGTTCAAAACTCCCCGAGCTATGTTCGGGGCAAATGCTCAGGAAGTCGATGTCTCCTTTTGATTGAAAGTTTTCATTAATTTAAATGTCAATGCTTTATGGTAGCTCTAAATCATATAAGGGTATTGCCTAGGGTTGCCTGCATGCAAATACAGCCTTCAAACATGCCATCCAGCCAATGCCATGTTGTGTCTCCATTGCGTTGAGACTGAAAAATTAAGTCTGCAAAATATGTAGATAATAAAAAAATATAATTGCAAAGCATAAGCATGTTGAGAAAAACGGAAAAGTAGGGACCAGGGAAGAAAAATAATGAGAACATTAAACTTAACTCTAATCTATAATATTAGTTTATACTTACTCTCACATGTTGCTAAACTTAAATGTTGTTACATTTTATACAATTAAAAAAGGACATTAAATAACTGAGAATTGGAGCATCAAAGTTGACCAATCAAAGCTTGATTAGTAGCAGAGCTTGTTACCATGGAGACATGTTTTCATATTGCTAATAATGATAGCTCTAGCAAAAGCAGAGGACATTGCATCCATTAAAATGATTCTCAGTAGTTTAACCAATGAGGAAAAAAAAAATCTGAAATTTCTCCCTAACCTTTTCTCTCTTGAAAACCGAGTCTCTGATTGCGTTCAGAACAGTAGTGGTAATTTCAGGATGGTTATAGGCAGCAGAGATTTTACAAGAGTGGTTCTGTTTAACCCTTACCTGTAACATGGCTAAGTACACTATGTACCAGACAGAAAAGAAAGACTTCTACAAAAGCTACATTGTAAGAATTGAGATAGATAGATAGATAGATAGATAGATAGATAGATAGATAGATAGATAGATAGATAGATAGATAGATAGATAGATAGATAGATAGATAGATAGATAGATAGATAGATAGATAGATAGATAGATAGATACATGCTACGCTGTAATTAGTCGGCTACAGAACAGACGGGAATCCTGTGCCACTAACACCGATCTGACCTGCAGGCTATTTGGGTCCAAACTTCATGTTGGGTACCCCTGTAGTTGCTGGCAACCAATCACCATGCAATTGGCGCGAGCACACTGGTTGATCACCTACAACTACTGCCGGTAATCACTGTGTCTATGGACGGTTCAGGTAGTGGTACATTGGTAGCTACTTGATGCTCCCAACTAGTGATGAGTGAGCATCAAAGTGTTCGGTCAATAAGTTAATGGGAGACTACCAGGCACTCCTTGCTCGGATGAGGGGAGGTGACTGGTCCATTGGAAAAGGTCAGAAAGTGACAAAAGCACCACCCAAATGGACCAGGAACAGATTGGTGATGTCTGGATGCACCTTGGACTCCCAAGATGAAAAAACACGCCCCCCAAAGAACACAAACAACAAAACATTTTTACTGGAAAAATAACGCTCTAAAACATTATATGCCAGTGACTGCAGGTGATTTGACACTCTTAAACATTATATGACAGTGCCTACAGGTGAGCTGAAAATCTAAAAAATTATATGACAGTGTCTGCAGGTGAGCTGACGCTCTAAAACATTAGATGCCTGTGAGTGCATGCTGTTTAGCTGCTGCTCTAAAATATTGCATGTGAGTGCCTGAAGTTGAGCTGCACTCTAAAACACTACATGCGAGTTCATGCTGTTCAGCTGCCTTTCTAAAATATTACATGTGAGTGCCAGCAGTTGATTTGACACTCTAAAACATTATATGCCAGTGCCTACAAGTGAGCTGAAATTCTAAACATTATATGACAGCTCCTACAGATGAGCTGATGCTCTAAAACACTATATGACAGTGCCTGCAGGTAAGCTGACATTCTAAAACATTGGATGCCTGCAAATGCATGCTGTTCAGCTGCTGCTCTAAAACATTACATGCAAGTGCCTGTAGTTGAGCTGAAAATGTAAAACATTATATGCGAGTGCATGCTGTTCAGCTGCCACCCTAAAACATTTAGTTCAAGAGCACGCTGTTCAGCACGCCCTGTTAAAAAATTTGAGTTGAGGTTCTGCACTTGAGCTGACCCAATTAAAAAATTAAAAAAACCAATTTTAGTGCATGGAATATATACACTCTAGATAAGGAGGAGAAAACCACATACCTTGTGCGGTGCATTTTAAAGTCCATTAAAGCTCAGCTCTCCTGTGGTGGAGTCGAGAAATCAAGAGCAATCCAGGCCTTGTTCATTTTGATCTGAGCCAACCTGTCAGCATTGCCAGTGGACATGTGGATAAGCTTAACTGTTCTAATGCCACCAGCAGCACTAGATAAAACACAGACGGCAGGGCAAGTCAGCACATCCAAGGTGTAGAGCACAAGTTGATGCCACATGTCATGCTTGGACGCCCAGTAGTTGTACGGCATTAAGGGATGATTTAATATGCTGACATGGTCTGCTATGTATTCCTTCACCATCTTTCAAAACTTCTCCCTCCTTGTACCACTAGGCCGCACCTCAGGATGAGGTAGCTGCTGGGGTGTCATGAAACTGTCCCATGCCTTGAAAAGTGTTGCCCTGCCTTTGTTGTAATTGGTGTGTTCCCCTTATCTCCCTTCCGCGATTGGAAAAAACAGTAATAGTTCCCTCTCCGATGGAACTTTAATTGAAATGCTTGACTCAACGCAGTAACAATATATTTAATAAAAGTATAATTTTATTAAATTTAAGAAAGATTTTTCTTGGAAGTCCCATAGACCATATAATTGTAGGAACATTTGAAAAAAGTTTTTTTGCTCTAGCATATGCAGTTTTTGCATAACTTAAGTTCAAACTCAAAGTCGATATTTAAATTTTCAAAATTTTTACTTGACTTTGAACTTTATTTATGCAAAAACTATTTGTGTTAAAGCCATACTTTTTTTGTAGTATACCTCCAGCCATTCCCTACACCTCCAGCAAGTTTGGTGATGATACCATGCTTAGGGGCTTTGCAATTAATTTGAAGTGGTCAATTTGAAAAAAAAAAAAAAATTCTACCATTTCTCCTTGCGTCATCGGATGTTATATAGCATCGCTGATGTATTCTGGCCAGGCAATCACTGCAATGCCAGCACCTAAGATGGCAACTGACCATTGATTGAATGTCTCTGACTGTCCAGGGTGGAGACTGGAGCAAAGCACACAAGCTCATGTGGGGCATGCACGAGTAGCGCCATGCTCCGAGCATAGCTTTGCAATCAACTCACAAAGTTAGCAAGTCGAAAAATTTTACCATCTCTATTCATCACTATCCCCAGCTTAGTACAGTAGGATTGTTCAGTCTCCCAGCATAGGGGTAGGATGAGATAGGACACACAGGCAGGATGGTTGCAGTTCATAACTTCCAGATATAAATTATCTGAAATTTTTTATGGGGTTTCCTGGATATCAGATGGTTTTCTTTTTTAGTATATAAATAGTCTGGTTCAAGTCGTATCCTTTATTGGCTTACTGGAGTAATTGAAAAAGCAAGCTTCCAGGGTGTCTCAGATCCCTTCTTTAGACTAAATACATACAAACGTTGTATATTCACTGATGGTAACATGGTACAACGCTCTGCTTTTGCTATTTTAGTATATCTAAAGCCTTTTTTATACTGGTTTGTCTCGCTGTTCCTTACTGCAGGATGAGTTTTTTTTCTTTGATTTATATAGATACTACAGCTTTCAGTGCACTTTGACACTGTGTGGTTGGGTTCCAACTACATCCTTTACTGTAATTACATACCATGATTTTGCTTGTCAAGAACAATTCGACCATGATTTAAGGAAGTAAAACATGCCATAATTAGTATTTCATGATCCCGAAAGATAAAAAGGATACCAATATATTTAATGTAAGGCTTTTTAGTTATAATGGTTGAATGTTACTCACCACACTACTGGTTCCAATTATACATTTTGCTTAACCTATTAAGTGAATATTTAATTACAAACTAAAGAACAATTATGTTTGTATAATGAAAATAATTATATTGTTTTTCTGCAAATGTTACCTTCTGTTCTGCTTACCAATGGACATTCTGCTGACCTATAATGATCCTGAGAAATCACCATATCTCATAATGGTAATTTAGGGTAAGGATGTTAAATTCATGTGTTTACTACTTGAAGAGTAAAGGAATTACTTACATGATCAATAAGCTCTTTCACCAAGCCATTCCACTGTCCTTTCTCATCTTGAGAGCCATATCTACCATCTTCCACTAAACGTATATCATATTCAAATCCAAGGATTTCTGAAATCTTTTTTAGGAGGTCAATGCAAAAGCCTTCAAATCGGTCCTTGCCAAACAGAGGAGTATCAGATTTCTTGAACATCACATAAGGTTCCTCCTGAAAATATAATAAATCAAAAATATATATTTATACAAAGTTTTCTAAATATAATCATCTTTAAAATGAATAGACCAAGGTGAAGTAGAAAACTCCATTGTTCCGTTTAGGTTGCACCTGCCCACCTTCATGTTTTATGTCAAGTCTTACATATTCCAAGAAAACACTGAGGAATACAAGCAAGTGCTGCATTTCACAGTAAGGCTGTAGCGTTATGGGCTCCCTCAACACCCCCTGGGTTAGGCACATTCATTGATCGGGATGTTGACATAGCCCATCTATATAACATGCCTACCGCACTGTTTGTTTCCACGGTATTGAGCCGGTCGCTGGCTGCAGGTTGACGTAAGGTGGTTAACGCCATGGAAACAGCAGGTGCAAAAGTAGCCATGTAATATGGATGGGCTACGTCGACATCCCTGTCAAGGAATGCACTTAACGCAGGTGGTGTTAACAGAGCCCATAAAACCGTAAAAACCCAGCCTTAGCCAGACCTCTGACATTGAGATTTAGTCAATCACTTTACAGGAGAACAGAACCATGATGACGTTTGTTAAAGCAAAGTATTTCCTAAACAATGTTTACAAATGCACTCAAGCTTTGTTTACACATTTTTATCCTGGACTGGTTACTGATGGAATCAAAGGCTTTCCTTGTTACCTTCTGCAGTGATAGAGGACAGTAAATTGGTGCTTCAATGTCATGAGAGAATTTAGCTGACTGGTTTTCATTAAACATAGGCCACCTCAATTATGTCCTGGGTTCCAGATACACAGCATAAAAGAAAAGCCAGTAGTATTTTTACATCCCAGGATACTAATTTCCTTTTTTTTTATAATTATGGATTTGGGCTGTCAGTATGATATGTCAAATGGTATCTGGTGCAATAATACAATGATGTTTTCATTGAGAAATCAAGGGCCCATTCATAGAGATGGTCGAATTTTCTTTTACAAATTTGACCATTTCAACAATTTTGAGTTAATTGCAAAGTCCCTGAACATGGTATAATTGCAAATCTTGCTGAAAATGTAAAGAAGGGTTGGAGGTATACTACAAAAAACATGTCTCTAACACAAATAGCTTTTGCACAAATTAGGTTCAAAGACAAGTAGAAATTTCGAAAATTGAAATTTTGACTTGGATTTTGAAACTAATTTATGCAAAAACTGCATGTGCTAGAGCAAAACTTTTTTTTGGTCAAATGTTCCCACAACCCTTCTCTACAGCTCGCATCTCTACGCATTCACACTGCAGCTGTGGTGAGGTATGTGAAACACTGCTTTTACACTAGAACTGCACTTGGTAATGCTTGATATTGCGCCCTGGAAAACGCATGCTTGAAAGGCGCAGCGCAAGCATCTCCCATACACTTGTATAAGTAAAGAAGTCCACATGTATACTGGTAAATTAGAAGCTAATAACTTTAATTGTAACCAAAACTAATTATTTACAGTCTTTCTCCAGTCACAGAGACAGAGCACTGACCATAGGGTAAACAGTTACAAACAATTGGCTTAGGCTCTAACCCAGGTGGAGTGGAATTAACATTTGTAAGTGGAGTATTGTCTCTAATCACAAGGTGCTGTAAAAAGAAGTAGTCCTCCTTTCCCGAGCCTGGTAGGTAGTAGTGGCCCTCAGGCCTGGATGATAGCCCTAATTCCCAGAGAGAAGCTAGCTGAAGATACAGTAACTTATTCCGGTTGTTGAGAGTGGGCTTAGACCCTTGGCCCCTCATATCAATCATATTTATACCCTTGATGACATCTCAGCACCTCCCCTGTGCTGTGCAGGACCCCATACTGTACAAAGAAACCATTAACTGTCCCATTGCCAGACTAACATTCTAGTGAGCTTTTATTACACTACAATAAAAATCGCACAGCCTAGTGTGCAAATATCCAAGTCTGGTCACAGGTATAACTATATGTCGAAGCCAACAAGGTTTCATGTTAATTATCTTTACCCTATTGTCTAAAGATTGCATTTGTGGCCACTAGGTCTGCAAAGTGAGGGGGGGGGGGTGGATACAAATACATGTAGGAATTGTAGAAGAAATTATAATTTCATGTAAATATCTGTGTTTTCTGTCTTCTTTACCTGCAGGCCTAACCTTCTGAAGGTCAGTGTAACTTAGACAGCTGTTTTTAAATGGTAAGCTCCATAGAACAGGGACATACTGTGTCTGCAAAATCCGCAGTACACATCTGTGTATATCCTGTCTGCTCTTTTAAAAAAATATATTTATAGTAATGTGTTTCTAAAATGCAAATATGCAATTATTAGTGAGCCAACTGCTTTAATAGATCATAGGCTACTATAAATTTTCTGCTGTCATGAAACAGCAGTATGCATATTTTAATAGCTGTAACCGTTAAAATGTTTAATGTATACTAAATTCTACCTTTTTTTTCCTTACAGCCTATTTTCCTGTTTATTTCTAGAAACAGACAGACTTTGAATTCCAAAGCTCCAACTATTTTTCTAAATCGATTCTGTGGCCAGAGGTGCCCTCGATATGGAATATTGTATGCTGTAAAATTGCTATGGGAGAGTGGTTTTTGCTGCTTGGGTCACATCTCTTTCACTGCACAAGTCATTTCAATATTAACAACAAGGAATGGAAAATGAAATAGGAAGTTGGCCATCTAGAAATTCATCCCATGGCTTTTTTTCCATACGATTAAACCCCATCACAATTAGGGCATGCTCTTTTTCTGGGGAATTATGAATATTTCAACAAAGACATATCGGGCATTCCATTGCTTGATAAAAATGGATATAATTAGAGTAGATGGCCCGAAGGATCCAAACTCCTAACATAATTTGACAAAAAAGTATGTGAATCTCACAGCTAACTAAAAATATCGCAATGACTGTATATTAAAATATATATAATATGATGGAATCTGAATGACTGCTATAGACTAATTCTAAAAAGTCAAATTAATAGTGCTTATTTTTATTTTTAGTAGATTTTGAATGGACTTTGGAGACCCTTTCAACTGAAAGATGTGTATTTGTGAGTATGTGTGCTTGAAATACTATTTAACCATAACCCGTTAAAATAAGACTAAACTCAGTTTAAAAAGATTGCTTACCAAAAACAGATGCATTGGTGACTACATATAGGGAATCCCAATAGCAAAGGTAGATACTAAATTGCCTGGTGCCCATATTAAGGCTGCATAATGATGTACATAATTTTATATTTTTATCTGAGGGTTTAATAACTATTTTTTTGTGCCTTGTGTGAGGATGTAATAGGGAGGGTTAGTGTAAAACACCCCAAAAAACAGAATAGCCACCTTATCTTACATTCATTAAGGTTCTCCAAAGAAAAAACAAAAATGTACATAGGTTAATGTACAATTGCTAAATATGCTACTTGATATTTTACTAAATATCTAACTTGATATCTAACCAAAGATAACCAGCGGTAAATGCTCAGCGGACGTTGGATGTAATTGTCTTACATAATAAAAATAAGTCATAAACTATTTTAATGTTTTTACTGAGATTAATAACTAAACTGACTTGCGAGGATGGGAGTGTGAGGGTAAAACATGCCAAAAAAACAGAAGAGCCACCTTATCATAGATTCACTAAGGTTCTCCAAGCATTCAATGCATTTATCAAATGGAAATCTTGGTGTTTCACATAAAATGGCAGGTTTTTAAAATGTGTGTAAAAAGATTATTGCATCACCATCTATTAAAAATTTGCCTCATCCCAGGTGGCCTACTCATAGAGATGCGTATGCTACTACCGATGGTCTTGGTGCCAGTTATTCTGATGGGGTCCAGATCAATAGTGGTTCAATTTAATTTTTCATTTAGATATCGCCATTTTATTTTTTTATTTACTTTTACAAATAATCATAGTTCCACCCAACCATCCCCAATGTCATAAGGCCAATACATCAGACATGTAGGCTGAGGAATTTCCATAAAGGGAAGTCATTATTATTTAAAAAAAATACATAAATATTAACATCACTAATGCAAGTGTGGTGTTATAATCAGTCAATGTTATCACCTGTCTCTATCAATTAAAACCTATAGAGCTCCCTGAACAACTCATACAATCTTACAACAACAGTCCCTCTTATTTCTTAACTTCTGTTTATTTCAGAGGACTTTTAGTTTTGGTGTATTTGGAAAGGCATAGATCCCAAAAAAGTGACACAAAATCTTTGAATCCGAGACCTATTTCAGCTAAGAGGGTGTTCTGAGATATTTTCCTACCCTTATAACAGCACATGTGCAGATAGCCCTAGTTTTTGGGCATTACAGGGTTAATCTTACTAATTTCGGGTGGCAAGGTTAGGAGTTGGGGGGTGAAGATTAATGTTTACCAGGGCCGCTGTCAGAAATCTCGGGGCCCCAAACTGGAAAATTTTTCAGGCCCCCCGGATAATACTGTAAAGTATAAGCAAGTTGTTGAACGGGTGGGTTGGTTGTCAGAAAAAGTTGTCTAGCAGAGCTCACTCTGTAGGGGAAGCCGGTAGCCATGCCTGCCGCTGATGTCCACAGTCAGCACTGATCGCCGGGGCCCCTTAGCTGCTCGGGCCTGGGACAGGAGTGCCCCCTGATGGCGGCCCTGATTTTAACCCCCTAAACTTAACCCCTCAACCTCCAAAACTCACCCCTACTATCAAGCACCACACCCTAAACTTACCCCCACCCCCTAACTAAGGCTAACTGCACATGCACAGTTGTAAGGGTAGGAAAATATTTAAGAACAAGGGCTCTATGAATGAGTTCTTGAATCTTGGGGTAGGAAGCAAAGTAAAACACTTCCTACTACAAATAAGCATAAAAAAGAAGTTTAAAGCCCTTTCTTCTGTATAGAAAATGTGAAAAAATATATGCGGTTTTCTATGAACATTTACTTAAATAAATGTAACGAATGATACATTCGTGAAAAGCAGTGTGATTATCATAAATATGCCTATTACATAAAAGTAATAAAATGAAAGAAGAAAAATGTACATAAGTTAAAAAACAATTGCTAAATATGCTACTTGATATTTTACTAAATATCTTACTTGATATCTAACTCAAGATAACCAGCGGTAAATGCTCAGCGGACGTGGGATGTAATTGTCTAACATACTAAAATAACATAAGTCATAAACTATTTTAATGTTGTCACTGAGATGAATTACTAAACTGACTTGGCATGAAGCACCAAAGAAATTCTAATTCTCTTTGTCAAGTTTCATGATGTGCCATTGAGATTAATATGTCTTTTTAATTACGGGTAATAGTCTTAGGCATTATTTAAAAGCACTGAGGATCTTGCCCTTATGTATGTCATAGATTGAGGCCAATCAATTTTTTAGTGTATCCAAAACACCTCCTGGTCCTAAGAAATTCTATGCATAAAGCTATCAATCTCTACTGTTGTCTCTATGATGAAAAAAGACTAAAATTGACAGATCACAGAGATGGACCAGTTTAGCATCTTCCAAATACTTAATTGGTTGCACAATTTTCTAACAATAAAAAAATACAATAAACTGCATGCTGATAACATGTAACCTAACTTATCAGACAGCCCATAAAACGACTCTGTGTGTACATATTTTATATATTAAGAATCCCTAAGATGGATCCTGGATGGTCGGCATATCTCTTCATATTATGGGCTGTGGTTCCAGGCGTATTCCTGTTAAGGAGTCCAGGGATAGATTGGTGCAACCTTGATTGATATTTCTTTCTTTTCCTTTTTGTCTGAATCAGGGACTCTAGAGTGGGAGGGACTGGGTGGGTCTTCCTACTCCACCCAGGGGACACTTCAAGATTTGATAATGACTTTCAACCAGACAGGAACTCAGGCTAACAAATGTGAGGACCTTAGGAACTGTAAGGAGGGTGGCTAACCTTTGTGGAGTTCTCCTCCCTGCCTGTGTAGACTCACATGAAAAGCTCAGGATGGCTGGCTAACTTTTTTGAGAAACTGACTGGTAAGGCTATGCATAGCTGGTGATGCTTTATTTATTTGCTGCAAGATTTGCTTTCTTTGTTGGTGAAAAAAAAACACACTTTTGTTTACTGAAAATGGCTTTGCTGGTGATCTCTATGCTCTGAACTTTACAACTGGTGGAGAATGTGGGCAAGGAACCCCTAAACAAAAAGTGGATGCAGGGGTGGCTCACAAGGAGTGTGGAGCCCAGGTCTGTTGCTGCTGTAAAACCAGTGAAATGATGTGCCTTAAGCGCTACATCATACTCTCATGTATATTGTGGGGGTCATGTATTGGCTTGTAGAGAAGGATGGGTCCTGGATGGCTGGTATATCTCCTCATATTAAGGGCTATGGTCCCAGGTGCATTCTGGATAAGGAGTCTGGGGATAGATAGGGGCAACCTTTTTTTTCAGGTCCCAGACTCTAAAGTAGGAGAAGTGCTCTTTTGGATGCTCAATCTAATCATTTTTAACATCTTGAAGACTATAACACTTATGGATATTTTCTGAGATTGAGCCAGGGCTGTTCTAGTTACAAGAAATTCAAAAGACAAGTAGTTTTTTGATGACTAGATGACTTATGGATGTATAGATGACTTATGGAAAGAGAATATTCTAAAACATTAAAGAAATTAAATGACCATACAGTTCTTGATATGAATAGAATAGATTTGTTACATACATATACCGTATTTTTCGGCATATAAGACGCGCTTTTTCACCACCCAAATTAAGGGCAAAAAGGGCCTGCGTCTTATACACTGCACGCGCGACCCCCGAGGCCACTCGGCCGCCGGTGGTCGCACATTGGCTTCATTGGCTTCCCGCCAACTCTCCCGAGAGAGGAGAGCTGCGGTAACTGTCAT
>CM070033.1:106763399-106777080 GCA_036250615.1 Ptychadena robeensis | reverse complement strand
CTTAGATTCCCTGCTCCTGGTACCCCAGCGCTAACCCGGGTCCTGCGGGCTTGACAGGCAACCACTTGGCTAATTTCAGTTTCAAGAAGAAATGGGAGATCCCTGACTGTAAATGTTGGTATGCATATACTGGTAATTTAATGACATTCTTGATGGCATTTAAGGGTGTATCAAATTGGCTAATATTTATATATAAAGAAAAAGGTATGTGAAAATCTCATTTTAATTGCACAATAAAAGTAAATAGTTGCACAAACTATAGAAAAATGTAAATCAACATTTCGTATAGTTCTTTAGCAAATTGCAGTACAGCTATTTGTAGTTTCACCTTAAAAAACTATTTGTAATTCCCAGTTGCTACTGAAAATAGTCACCTTTATTCAATCAACATGTAAATTTATTCAATAAACATTACTAACTTCTACCCTTGGGGCTACAAACTTGTACTTCTTCTCTAAAAAAGGAAATCTCACCTAAAAATGTCACACGCACACCTCTTTATAGATATATTAATGAGAGAGGCATTTTAATATAAACAGAGCATTATGTAATTGCTTTTAAGATTAAGTGGTTTAAATATTAGTAAATGGAAATAGAAGTGTTCCAGGAATTCATTTCCTTGAAAGGTAACATTTAACCACTTGTGATCCATTTTCTAGATTATTTAAATGCCTTCTAGGACATCAATTCATTTTACTGGACCTTTGTAACTAGTGCCTGGGTTATCAATTTTTTCAGAGGTGTTCAAGCCTTTAGTACTAGAGCAGCTACAAACATTTATCACGGTTTTGTAAATATCCTCATGTATATATGTGGTGGTAGATGTCATAAGGCATCTCTGATGTCATCATCTCATGTGGCAGTATGGGTTCCATCTAGAACAGTGGTGTCAAACTCAAATACAGAGGGTGGGCCAAAATGAAAAACTTAGACAAAGTCAGGGGCCAACCATAATTCTTTTGGAAAAAATGTGTACAATTGAGCAAGTGTTTCTTCTCATCAGATAAAGCAATAAACCTTTTTCATATGCAAACAAACTTAATGTAGTGATGGGAAGAAAACATCACTACCCAGATGTCATATATAGACAGAAGGCTTCTACAACAGATGATATTATTATATAATGATATTACTAATGTTAAAGCCTCAGTAGGCTGTGAAAAAAAAAACGAATTCTCCACTTTTAGGCGTAACTATCTTTTCGTGGCTTGAAAATTGTTCATATGTAATATGCTTATCATTAGAAATCATAGACATTGACATTTCTATGGTTGATATCTGAGGTTCTCTTAATCACATTAAAGTATCTTTGGAAACCACTGCAATGTGTATTTTTCTTTCTTCTCTTTTTATTTCCAGTTAATCAATATAAGCATTATTTTAAAATATTTTACCAAAAGAATGTCATATCTTTTCTAAAAAGTCAAAAAGACTAATAAGCAAAAACTGTTAGCGGGAAACTAATGCTACTCTAAGAAAAAGGGTCTAAGTGTTATGTATGAAAGGTTTCTTTTCAAACATAAGAAAATAAAAACATAAACACAAAACCCCCAGCAATTAACCCAACATTGAATATAAAATAGGACCAAAACAGCTGTATTGTATTCGATGACATGTATTCCCATTATCGTGTCAGACTGGCATTACACCTTCCAAACAGAATAAAATTTTTGATCTTTCCTTTGTGTGCATAAGAGGAATGCATAACCTTATTAGAAAATTACCATAACACAGTCCTAACACTCTAAGTTTTATAAGATTAAGGTTATATAACCCTTGTATTTAGAAATAAACCTTTTCAACCAACAACCTGGGTTGTGGTGGTAATGACAAAGAAAAGTTGAAAGAAAAGAAAAATGCATTTAATGGAGGGGTGGGAGGTGTAAATACAACATGTTTCAGGCTTACAAAAAAAATTATTAGTGAAAAGTTGGACATAGCTAGTGATGAGCAACTAGGCAATATTCGAATTCGCGTAATTTCGCGAATATCCGCCATAATATTCGATTCCATATTCGTAATCTCGAATATCCGCACTTGTGGACATGAATTGCGATCTACAAATCGCAATTGCGATCACATATGCGCAATGCATGCAAATCAATGGAGCTCGGATATTCGACTGGGAGAATATCCGTCATTTCCGTTTTAAAAAATCGCATTGCGATTATATAATCGCGGTCCCATTCATTGCAATGGATCGCGATTATAAAATTGCGATTATAACATCGCAATAAATCGCGAAAAATCGCGATCGCATCGGATATCCGATGATATATTCGTGAATATTCGCTAAATGGTGAAATAGCGATATTCGAGCTAAATATTCGAAAATCGAATATTCGAGCTCAACACTAGACATAGCCATGGAAACCGGGTTGTAAGATGGGCGAAGGGATACATGAACTATGCCTGGGTTCTGCTTTTGAATAACGTAATTCACATTTGCTTGTCAATTTAACATGCAAGATCAGCTCTTAGGTAATTTTCAAACAAAGCTGTCCAATAGTGATGGCCAAACTGTCCACTGGGCAGACAGTTCGGCATGAACATTGAATGTTCCCTTTTCTTCTTGCCAACAAACAGTACAGGGTGTTCGACCTGCTCCCTTCGTCAGCGAGAAGAAGTCTATAATTCTTCCTCCGGCTAGACCTTTCCACACCTGATCCGGCCGGAGGAAGAATTATTTTCACTAGAGATTGGGTAAAGATACCCGATCCAATCTTTACACAAGGAAGCATGGAAATGCCGTTTAGGGTGTGTTACGCTTATGCGTCTCCACAATGACAACGTGGGGGCCTGTGTTTGCATATTGTTCTGTCTGCGCCTTTTTTGCCATTGGACATGCTTCCAATATGGGGAAAATTACACAATGAAAACAAGCCATTCCTAGCAGTCATTATCCAATGCAACTCTGTTAAATGAGCGTGAAGTTTCAATAATATAACCTAATTGAGGGGGTTTCACTTGGACTCCCATATTTATTTACATTGACTGATGAAGAGACCCAAATTTATAACTTGCCAATTACAAATGAAAGTAATTATTTATTTGGCACAACCCCTTTCTTTTTAGCACTCTACATTTCGGGGCTTTCTAATAATTCTTTATACTAGGCCAGAGAGGGAATACTATAAAGTTTTACTTAACATCTTTGAGGAGTGCTGGGGCTGCTGAGATGGCATCAGCTATGGTGATACCCAGCATTAGTCTTACGTTTTTAAGATGTCTACACGTAGGCTCCTACCACTAAGGGGCGGGGGGGGGGGTTCTACTGTGTTCTGTGATTTGTCGGGACCCCTACATTAAGCGAAATGCTTGACGGGCATCCCGACGGATCAAATACACATTAGCTGGCTGGCAAATGCTGTGTTCAGACATCCGCCAATGCAGGGGTTAACGTACTGGACTGCTCAACGGCTGTGAGAACACAGCATTCGCCAAGCAGGTAAAGTGTATGGGCTCCTTTAGGACCTCCCGCCAAGCACTGCGCTTAGTGTAGGTGGTCCCGACGGATGTGGAAACATACCCTTACATTGGCTGCTGACTCCTTTATTCTCTGAAGTCACTAGAAGCTATACTATTATACACATTACCTCTACTTTTGCTTTAGTTTTCTTTGTGCCCTGGTTTAAATGACTTTGGCTATATTGTACAGTGTTCTCCAATTTAGTTATTTAAACTGAAAAGAAACATAATGAATTAATTACGTCAAAAATTATGTAATTATGAATATGCTATTACCATCTGTTGGACTGGCCTTTCATGAATTATGGTATCAATTAGTTCTTAGTGACCTTGAAATAAAGGCTAAGTTTTAGAACCATAGAGCAAGGAAAGAAAAATAAGTTAAAAGTAACCATACCTTTTCAAGGCCATCTTCTTTCAGGCTGATGATATCTAGATCGAAATCTGTTCGCAGCCCACTGGTTTTGTTAAATACGATTCGTCCGGTCAGCCCTTCCCACTGGGCCTGGAAAAAAAGTATAACAATTAACTAGACTCATAAATCATAACATGATATAGAAGCAAAATGATCAGTTCTAATTAGAGCTTTCATAGTAACTTTCTCCACCTTTCCTTTTTCTAACATACTCTAACGTTTCTAACATACTCAGGTTATTAATAATAACCTTATTACTGTATGACAGTCTATCTATAGTAGGCCCCAACTATTTTCATTTTAGATTGCCACCACAACATTAAATAGGAAAACCTGCAGCTTTGAAATGCTGGAGGTGCTGATATCACATCTAAGATGGTGGTGCCCAGAGCTAATTTCAAATCTTTTGGATTTGTACAGGTTGGCCTATACAGTTACCGTATTTTCCGGTGTATACGACTACTTTTGAACACAGGAAAATGTGTTCAAAAGTCGGGGGTTGTCTTATACACCGGGTACAGAGTGTCGCCGTCAGGGGGTGGGGGTGTGCTAGGGTGCTCTCCTGTCCATCCTGTCCGATCATCTAGGGGAGCCCTGAGGTCTGCTCCTCCGATCCATGCTCCCAGTGCTGCAAGCTAGGTGACAGGAGCCGATGAAGGGAGAGCTACAGAATCCCCCTCGCCCCCTCCATTTCCATACCCGATGTCTGTGTGATGAAAGTAGCTAACTGCTACTGACTACAAGTGTGCTCACTAGCGACATTGTGGCTGAAATTGGTATTGCAGGGATACATTAAACACATTGAACACATTAAATAGCTGTACAAACACTTCACTTCATACACAACTGTATTACACTATATTACATTTTTAGATTTCTCTGGGTTAAAAGTCAGAGTAGACATAACATTTTTTATTTTGTGTGTGTTTATACGGCGAGAATATCCCAAACTCTATATTTTAACTGGAAAAGTTGGGAGCCGTAGTTTTTACTGGAAAATACAGTAAATAACATTCCTAACATGTTCACAAGTTGACTTACCTAACGATGAATCCAATTAGATTATATTCATGTGTTTTGCTAAATACTAAATATTTGCTAAATAAATATATACATTTTTTGGAAAGTAAATATTTAGTAAAAATATTGTCTGGAACACATGGTAGGTAGCTTTCCATAGTGGAAATGAGCCACAAATGTGTGGAGAGGGGGCCAGCAATCTAAGTGAAGCGAGAAGGGTACTGGCGTCCCCATTAAAAATAAGGGGATCGGCCGGGAGTTTACAGGCATGTCGGATCAACGTGCGATCATACATGCAGCAGGTTCCTGGTCGATCATGCCAGGTGGGCGCACTTCATTTTCGGCCGAGCGACCGCCAGCCGATTGGCGTAATCGTGCACAGTGGAGGAATCTGCCCGTCTATGGCCAGCTTTACACATTTGCAAAGCCCCTTCAATCAAGATAATACACAACCTTGCCATATATAAATTTGTCACGACAAAAGAACAAAAAAACATACTATTTCATATTTACTGGAAGAACCTATTGCACTTTATCCCTTGTAAACAAGAAGCTTAAGTTATTCTTTTTCTTTCTTCTAGTTATTTCTATCGTAAACATGCTTTCTTTAACAATTACAGTGTTGTCTTAAAGAATAGACAAGCCTTAGCTACTACCAGCTATCAGCTTATACCAAAATGAAAGTTCACTACAGTTAAAAAAATGTAGCAAGAGGGTCTGGAAACAAAATCTCTTGTCTACTGTGCGCAGTATTACGGCAAGATTGTGGAGCTCTTTACTTTGTTTCTGCTTCTAAATTGAATCTGGAATAAATTATACACATAAATGATACACACACAATTTAAGAAGTGAACATAGGTTACAGTCTTTTTTTAAAGATGATCTTAAAAAAATAAGAACACTTTGTGCCAAAGAAGAAACGTTCAAATTTAATATTAACTCAATGTGTGGGCTTTCCAGTTATTCAAGTTTACTTGCGAAAATTGTAACCTCTTTGGTATGCTTAGGGCGGTCTACTGCATACATCAGAGTAGGCACAATGTTACTTTGTCATTTATCAAAATAAATGTATTATTTATTTATTATTAATGTAGTAAAATGTTACACCAGTTGTGGCTTTATTCCAGTTCATATGAATGTGTAAATGATGACTCGCTAACACAGAGGACTGAGATTGCAAAGGGTTATAAGGTGGTGAATGAAAAAAAAAAGTTTCAAACACATCCTCTCAGGGTACTGCACGAGTAATTAGGGCAAAGTGTGCACTGGCAAGTTGTGCTTCAAGAAGAAAAAGCAGGAAACGAGAGATATTAAGTAATTACTAGCAATTATTTTCCTTTTAAGTATGATTAACTTCTTAATGTAGAACATGTGGAACTTTATGACATAATGGCCATTTATACAAGCTTTTTGACTCCATCTGACAAACACCTCATCTCTGTTGCTTGTTCCTTTCTATTTCAACAACGGTGACAAAACTATTCATTTTAATAATGTATTCTAAATATTAACTCAAGATGACAGCAAAATTACTAAAACTGAACTATGAAGTTACTTTACAAGTTTTCATGAACAAATTTATGACCATTACTATATGCAAGTACAGTATAATTTTTACAGCAAAAGCTGTAATTTTTATCATTAAAACACATTTTTGTGCTCTCAGGCAATAGATGCATCAAGGCTGAGAAGTGCAATCTGTTGAAGGAAGTAGGAATGACTTTTCCTCCAGTAATACAATTATAATAATGTAATTTTTTAAGGTAAGACAAAACATTATGTGGCTTATTTGTGTGAGTTATGTGTATAACATATAACATAAACATTGTTACAGAAATACCAACTGTACTTCTATGATAATGCTAAAATTACAACATGGCTGTCAGAATTAAAACTACATTCAGTACTAACAGCAGAAGTACATCATTACCAGGATAAAAATTGGTTGTCGTAATTGCATGATGGAAAATCTGGATCTGTACTATACTTGTACATGAACATGTACATGAAAATTCAAGCATCATCTTTACAAAATGCATTCAAGAAAGGCTAAACCTGCCCATTAGGTTTTAAAGTGCCAACATTGCATCAACATACAAAAACACAAGAAATATGCCCATCAAATTTCCTGTGTCTTAAGCTGGCCATACACCTTCAGATTTCTCTGTCAGATTTCCTTCAGATCAGATCAGATCAGATCTACCAACAACCATGTAGTATAGTGTCCTCCCTGATAGAATACATAGTGATTGGAAGGTGTAGAAAGGTCCTAATATTACATGGTTTTGGTAAAACAAAATCTGATCTAAAGGAAATCTGACAGGAAATCTGAAGGTGTATGGCCAGCTTTAGGGAGCATGGGACTAGGGGGAGTTTAACAACACTGATATAGAATTCCTAATGATTGTTTGCTTAAAAAGAATTGAATAGGTCTTAACTTGAACATTATATACATAAGTTGGTATTTTATGCAAAAAATTCTATGTGTACAGAATGTTGGTGTGCTAGATTATCATACAGTATATTATATATAAATATACACACATGATATGGTGAAATCAACAACTTTGTAATGTTGTCATAATGTAATAGTTGAGACAGTATTTTTGCTGATCCAAAGTCTTGACGCATTTTGCTCATTGGCTTGAACCAGGATCATTGTTTGACATTGTACATGAAGTAGATTATTTTGCAGATACATGATTGGTCCAGCATTCTATACCCAAAACTGACAGAATCCAGGGCAAGCCCAAACATGACAGATAACTGTCAAGAGGTTAAATAGGAAGAGATAACGAGGAACCAGGCATGCCTTATGACGACCACCAATCATGTGTCCCTGTTCAATGTCAGTATCACCTGCATAACAATCGTTATGATTTTTATATCAATGCTGTTAAAGTCCTCCTAGTTCTATGCTCCCTAAGGGACAGAAATTTGATGGACACTAGCCTTGTCTTGTTGTATTATTTATACAAAAGTTTCTTTGAGATCTCTTAATACACAATCGTGGATGCTGCTATCAGTATGACATTTGGTTGTGGTGAGTGCATGATGGAAAGTCTGGACCTGTACTTTACTTGCCATTAAACGTATGCACTTGTCATAAAAATGCAGGCAGTCCTCATGTTACCTACAGGATAGGTATTATGGGTTCCAGAGATTTGTATCCAATCGTATTTTGGAGCATGGGAACACAGCTTTATCTTTATAACTGGAAAGACATCTAATTTAAGAAATTGGTATGCATGGATCACAATGTAATCATTGTAATAATTGTTAGATTGATAGTCGTTTTTAAATTGCATAAGTTGATCAAATTGAAAATTGATAGAGCAAAAGTTTTATATTTTAGAGCTAGCTTTAGATCTAAGAGAAAAGGGGGGAATGCATACTTATATACTAACTGTTGTAAAGCAATTAAATTGTAGAGCTTGAAAGAAAAACATTTGAATAGCACAATTTAGTGCAATCTTCTGACCAAGAAATTCTTGTTTTTGTCTTTGCAAATGGACATGAGGTCAGACTTCTTGGTTAAATACAGCTATAAATAGGAACAATCACAGTGTTTTATGAAAAAATAAAAAAAACAGCAGGCCACTCTTTATTTTATCGTATTTTAAGTGATCTATTCTGAGAACTGCAATTTCATAAAACAACACATTTTCTAGGTCAGAAAGTCCCACCATTCAAATTGCATTTTTCATCTCTCTTAAAGTAAGACCATGCAGTTCTCTAAACATCACTACCTTTAAAAAATATTTCACTGCAGAAGATTTGCCAATGTGTCTAATATATTTTAAGAGATAATATAAACATTATATAAACATTGTAAGGTCATCTGTAGATGGGCAGTTCCCAGAGCACAAAAGCCTGGGAGACAAGTAGCCATACTTGAACACTTGCCGCTAGGTGTATTGAGGACCTCTAATTTAACAGAGGCAGATAAGCAATAAATAGCTTTTTTGATTATTAACCTTGATTAGGAAGTTTATGGTCCAGTTGTACACATATTAAAAAGAATGATAGCAATTCCTCTCATTTGCATGGAATCTGGTGTGTATTGCTGTAAAATCTGAGGTGCTTTTTCCAATTTTCTTTGTGAATGGTACAGGTTGTATGTCACATTTATTATTATTTTTATTTATCATTTTTATTTATGTGCTTGACATTACTGGTTGATTTAATAAAATTGTATAATATGCCGAGGTCTATCAAGGTCAGCTTTGGCTCATATGGAAAACAAAATAACATGAATCATCAAAGTTGAAAATAGGAAACTTCTCTTTTGTTTTTAACAACTTCAAGATGTTGAGAAGGATAATAATCTGTTGAAGATTATAGTGCTGGATTAGAACTTAGTATATATATAAACTATTAAATTGTAAAATCTTGGATCGCCCCATCCAGTTTAAGCGGCCCTATACTGTAGCTTATTTAACTGTTGCCTAAAGCCAGCAATGATGCATGATAATCCAGATCTGCAGATTTTACATTAGTAAATTACACCTAAAGGCACTAGTCTCTTGACCCCAAGATCTTTTATATTTTAAAACCACAGCCTCCTCTGAATTTTCCAGCTGCAATTCCACAGAATCTCCCTAAAGGCCCCCATACACGGGTCAGATTCCTGTCTGATTCCGGTCCGATCGATTCCGGGCGCGTGCACGCCAAACGATCGTGCCGGAATCGCGTGCAGCCCACCTTGTCCGATCGATCAGGTCCGTCCGTTCCGGGGCTCAGAATCGGATCCGACAGAGAACCAACATGTTGGTTCCATCAGATGGATTCTGCACAAATCAGGGGGAGTTGCCATTTGTGAGGTGGACAATCGGACACGGATCCGTCCCGGAATCAGCTGGACAAGGTGGTATGCAGCGATCGGATCACTTAATTGGCCGCTCGATCGGAGCTCCGAGTCCCGCTGAGATCGCCGGAATCGATCGGATGGGTGATCGAGCGGACATGGAATCCGACACGTGTATGGCTAGCTTAAAGAACATTGTTCCAATAGAATCCTCAATCTCCACTCAATGACCCATAATAACCAATAGGATTGGAGATTCAGAACAAGGGTTGGTGAGAGGGAACATAGAAGTCGGAAAGTATGCCTGATGGTACATTACAGTGGAGACTGTGGTTTTTTAGAACTGTAAACTTTGATCTTCTGTCTAGTTTTGAGCTCGAATATTCGAATTGCGAATATATTCAGGAAATATCAGCTAATTGAGAATTCGCAAATTTCACGAATATGGGGGCTCATATTCGCATTTTGGAATACTCGCTGCATTGGGATGGTTATGGCCATTGCACATGTGACCATTCATGTTGAAGGTAATTGTGAGGCGATTATTATTGCCAATATATTTTCGCAATGCACTCGAATTGGGAATATTTGTGAATATTGAATAGAATATTAGTATAATTATTCCCGAAATATAGCGAATTTGAATATTGCCTATGCCGTATCACTACTTCTATCAAGCTGGAAATAATAACATCAGAAGAGGTACTTGAAATGTACATAATCTTATGACCAGGGGAGTAGTATTTAGTCTAACTGCCTTAATCACTCTGCATCTCATTATAAGCAGCTAAATACTTATATCTTTGATATCAAATAAACACTATTAAATCACTAGACCAACATCCTTAAACCAACGAGACAATGTTTTTACTACAGCAGAGTTATACATTTAGGCCAAAAATATCAAAATTAAAATCGATAACATTTTATATTATTATTATTATTATTATAGATACAGCTTATTTATATTATGTTGAGACAACACAAGATAATACACAGGAACAGGTCATGACATAGGAGGGGAAGAGGACCCTGCCCGATTGGGCATACAATCGAATAGATTGTAGTGAATCAGTGCAGACAAATCCCCTGCAATACTATTTGTCCCTGCTGGTAAAGGTTTTCTGATGGCCAACGTCATTCCACTTCTGAGCCCAGGCCATCCTAGACCTACTAGACAAGAGGAGCAAAGTGATAAACTCAACAGTCTTTCACTCTAATTTCTATAATTTCGTATAAGTGAACTTTTTTTTTTAAACAAATTAACTGATTGGCTTATGCTTATACATACCTTATAAATTACCTACCAAGAAGAACTCAAAGGAGTGAAAATAAAACTTGTGTGACATACTCCTAAAGATACAGCTGTATGTTTTTGGTAAATCTATTTCTTGCATCCAGCTTAAACACTAATCTGCCCACTGTATTTTTCTGAATTTCCATTGCAAGGGAAAAAAATTGCTTTGACACACAGCACTCCGAAACATTTTCTTCTTAAAAAAAAACTATAAACATAGACAAAGGATTTCAATTTACATACTTGGTAAAATGTCAAAGGATGCAGATGTTATTCTATTATAAACTGTCCCCATGCTGACATTTTGCTATTCAATTTAATGTTCTGTGAAAGTTAAATGAAGTTTTGGCTTTCACCTTTCTCATGAATATTTCCGTGTACATCTATCAAAAATATATTTCAGTTTTTGCAACAACAACTACAGAAAAAAAATAGAAGAGGTGGTGAAGCTTTAACTCTCCTATACCTACAGGTTCCTAGGATGCCAGTCTACTCATAAAAAGTCTATGTTGATCCCCTTCTTTGTTTTCCTAGCATGGTCAGAAGGATTGTGGTAAACACATGAGTGCAGTGGGTCATGTTATTTAATGTATTACTCTTTACTTCCAGGAGAAAGTGCTTATGTACAATAGGATCAGTGACTACACATGTCTGTGTATTCTTCCTGTATTTGATGCATACATCTGACCTCCTCCGCTGTAAGGATCCAGGTGCAGAATATTTTCTGGGATTGCTTGGCCTGTTTTCATTGTACTTAGTATTCATAGCGAATCTCTGGACTCTGTGGCATACATTTTTATTTATCCGCTGTCATTAAGACGTTCCATAAATCTTGAGTCCTGATTGCAAGCGAGGGCTATCATTCTGAGACAACAGAGAAGTTGTAAACACGTTATACTGGCAAGATTCCAAAAGGAATGGTTGGTGAAGCTAAGGATGTGTGACTAGAGAGTACAAAGAACCCAAGCTCATACTATAATTACAGTATAATTCTTTCTTGAAAAGTTCTCTATACATGCACCTGCTACTTATATATATATATCATTTCTAGCTGTAAACTAACGGACCTTTGTAATCCTATACATGGGATGTTGGGGACTGACTCTTATGGTTATAAATTTACATAAATAATATCATCTGTTACATAGCTATATGGACAAAAAAATAAATAAATACAAGCATTATCTTTTTTTTAGGTGAACATTTAATATTAATATAGATAATTGAGTTGCAAAGCAAGCCATGTCTGCCGAGCTGTGTTTCTTGCTGTTCCTTAACCGCCCTAGCGGCTGCGATGGAACCACCTCGTCCAGCGCTGCAACTATAGCACTGGACGAGATGGTGCCGTCCAGTACATATCGGGACTCCAGCAGCGCATACTTACAGTTTTGCGCTGTCCCGGCGTCCCCGATGCGACATGCTGCCAGCTCCTCCGTCTCCCCCCCCCCCCTCTCCGAATGACGTCACATCGGGGAGGCGGCGGGAAATTTGAAAATTCTATGAAGAATACTGCTTTCAATTTGCACCTACAGTGGTGTGCAAAACTATTTGCCCCCTTCCTGATTTCTTATTCTTTTGCATGTTTGTAACACTTAAATGTTTCAGCTCATCAAAAACGGTTAACTATTAGTCAAAAATAACATAATTGAATACAAAATGCAGTTTTAAATGAAGGTCTACGTTATTAAGGGAGAGAAAAAACTCCAAATCTACATGGCCCTGTGTGAAAAAGTGATTGCCCCCCTTGTGAAAAAATTACTTAACTGTGGTTTATCACACCTGAGTTCAATTTCTGTAGTCACCCCAAGGCCTGATTACTGCCACACCTGTTTCAATCAAGAAATCACTTAAATAAGAGCCTGTCACAGAGAAGTAGACCAAAAGCTAGACATCATGTCAAGATCCAAAGAAATTCAGGAACAAATGAGAACAAAAGTAATTGAGATCTATCAGTCTGGTAAAGGTTATAAAGCCATTTCTAAAGCTTTGGGACTCCAGCGAACCACGGTGAGAGCCATTATCCACAAATGGCAAAAACATAGAACAGTGGTGAACCTTCCCAGGAGTGGCCGGCCGACCAAAATTACCCCAAGAGCGCAGAGACAACTCATCCGAGAGGCCACAAAAGACCCCAGGACAACATCTAAAGAACTGCAGGCCTCACTTGCCTCAATTAAGGTCATTGTTCACGACTCCACCATAAGAAAGAGACTGGGCAAAGACGGCCTGCATGGCAGATATCCAAGGCGCAAACCACTGTAAAGCAAAAAGAACATTAAGGCTTGTCTCAATTTTGCTAAAAAACATCCCAATGATTGCCAAGACTTTTGGGAAAATACCTCGTGGACCGACGAGACAAAAGTTTAACTTTTTGGAAGGTGCATGTCCCGTTACATCTGGCGTAAGAGTAACACAGCATTTCAGCAAAAGAACATCATACCAACAGTAAAATATGGTGGTGGTAGTGTGATGGTTTGAGGTTGTTTTGCTGCTTCAGGACCTGGAAGGCTTGCTGTGATAGATGGAACCATGAATTCTACTGTCTACCAAAAAATCCTGAAGGAGAATGTCAACTCAAGCTGAAGCAATCTTGGGTGCTGCAGCAGAACAATGGCCCAAAACACACCAGCAAATACACCTCTGAATGGCTGAAGAAAAACAAAATGAAGACTTT
>CM070033.1:106738459-106763299 GCA_036250615.1 Ptychadena robeensis | reverse complement strand
GCAAATGGGCACATCTGGGGCACCAGAGACTTTATTTTGGCGAGATTTAGTACATAGCAGTATAGCTTTGTGCCCTGATTTTTGTGTTTTCTCATTTATTTTATTCAAAAATTTTTATTTTATTTTACATGATTGTTTGTTTCAAACATTATTATATTCAGGATGTCTATAAGACCCGTGCACGGACATATTTTGGGAAATTACAGGCCTACAACATAAAGAAAAATTTATCATTGAAGTCTATGGTGCACTTTTGAAATCTGGACCTCAGCAGTGTGCTAGGTAGGTTAAAAGTTGTACATATTAACACCTTGGGAATGTCCTAAAAAGTTTCAAATTGAAATTAAATGGTTTCAAAGAAAACATGTCAGTTATTTATTCCAATGACTGGTAATTTAGAACAAATACTTCATTTTCCAAAGTCATTATTGAATTGCACCCAGGTTGTAATGGCCATGCATCTTGGGAGTTAGTTATTAGTTGGCTTTGATCCTTAGCACTCTGAAACAGATCTTATTAACTGAATGTTTGAGAAGTAAGCACCAACCCAAGAAAAATAAGAATTATCTCTATGATTACCAGGCAGACCCAAAAGACTTCAGGGGGAAAAAAGAATTGAAGTAAATAGGGTGCTTAATAGAAACAGTGAGGATAGAGAGTGGATGGGAAACATGTTGATCTTTTAAAACTTATTTCAGTGGAATCTGCATTGATTCCTTTTCCCTATTCCAGTATATAACCCAAAAAGCAATTATTTATATCATTCATAGTAGTTTTGCCACTAAAAACTTCATGAAAGTTATTTTTTACATGCTGGAGTTCTTTAAGTTTAAGGTTTTTTTTCCTTGCCTCTCTAGCTTTCACTTTTATATATACTACGATATGCTTTAGCGCTTTACTTACTCTGACATTTTGCTTTATCATCACATCATTTATTAATCGTGAAGGATATGTTTACCTTGTCCTCTTTCCTCACTGTAGTACATACACCTTTAAAAGTAAACAGTTTTCTGTGGGCTGTAATAAACCTTAAACATTTTCTTGTGGGAAGACAAATTTACTACTGCTTAGTATTTGCAGGGATTTTATAAGGATGTTCACATTAATATAGAGGGATCATTATGTTTTATAAGGGCAAAGGGAGCTCTGATAAGTTGTCATGCAGCTAGCAGTCTGGGGCTGCAGCACCGAGCAGGGAAGATGCTTCTAGGCATTTGCAAAGAGAATAGAGCCTAACAAATTATTTACACTTTCCCTTTCTTCTGTGTCTGACAATTTCTTGGCATAAGGCCAGAAAAGTACAATATAACGGAATAAAGCACACATAAAAAAGATGCAGCAATAACCACAGCATCAAACGAATACAAAAATGTGAATGGAATAAAGTTGACATGTATTTTGAGTTATTATGAAGACAACAATCCAACCAGAGGGTATGATCATGGCATAAAAAAAAAGGTAGTAAGGTGCAAAATATTTTTCAAGAGCAATTCCAGGCAACAGAGGCAATACTTAAAACATACTCAAAAGAAGAGTTAGAGACATAGCTATTCACATATATAGTGAGTAAACATCATGTTCCAGAAAAGAAGTCAGTGCTGAACCATTTAGTATTTACCCCATACTCCTCCAGCCAAGCCAAAAAGGACAGTTTTTTTGTTTTGTTTATTGAGCCTCGGCGTGTGCTCGCGGATAAATGTGAACTCCCGGTGTCAAATAGTGAAGTGCACACAGTAATGTAAAACCATGCCAAACTGCACAGGTGTCTGGTTTTCCCACCCTGAAAGGGGCTAAGGACTTGTTCCCCAAAAAGGGATGATTAGTGAGTCAGACAGCCGAAGCCACCTGACCCTCAAGTGTCCCTTTCCCCACTTAACCTTGACCCAAGCCAAGTCTCCTGAGTACTAGGGACCGGAGTGGGCGCCCCTCGGAAGAGGGTCCCGAACTTAAAGAAACTGCCAGGCCAGAGTCGTAAGCAGCCTCTACCCATCACTTTCTGGGGTTTAAGTCCCGGAGGATTAATATCTGTATTAGTGAACAAAAAAAAAACATGCAGGGGTAGTAGGGAGGACATACTACATATAAATAAATAAGTGCCCTGCGCAAAAAAGCATGGGGCAGGCCTAGCGGCCAAAAGGCCAGTGGGAAGGAAGCAGGGCTGTGTTCCACTCCCTCCAGACATAGTATGTATCTGTACACTAATATAACTAACTAACAACTTATTCATGAGTAGCTATTTATTTATAGGTGGTGAGATGAGTCTGTGTCACGTATTATAAAATTGTTGCAATGTACAATGTAAAAAACACATCAAGTCATGCAAGAATCAAAATAGCCCCAACTCACCTAGCTGTTACATGACTATTTACATATGGAAAGAGTCAAATTATATATAATCACAACAGGAATAGCTGTGTGAGTTGCTGCTATTTAGGGTTGTGTTTATTTACATTCTGCATTGCGGTAAAAAAAATATGTGACTTAACCCTTCTCCCATTTGTAAATAGGTGCTCATGGGTCAGTTGTTATTTTCAGATTGTAAAATGTGACTCTCCATAACTTGGGCAGGTGATTCAGAGAATGGGTACTGCTAGTGCACATACATATGCTAAGGTTTCAGCCCTGCCCCCTGTGTTAGAATTAAGACCTGCCTCCTGCAACTGGCCTTTTGGTTTGGCTGGAAGGAATGGAACAAATTCAAACCTCTTGGGATGCTTTTGATCAAAGAAAGTTCAGGATTTTAAAAAATCACCCTGAGTGGAACAAAGTGTGTCTTATAGTACAAAAACATGGTAATTTACCTTTATTTGACCTCTCAGTAAAGCTGCAGATTAATAGTGATGAGCTTGAGTATTCGAATTGCAAATATGTTCGACTAATATAGGTTCTTCGAGAATTCACAAATTTTGTGAATATGGCGAGGGATATTCGCACTTACGAATATTCACGGTATTGTGCATTGGAAAGCTTATGTACGGCCATACATGAATTACAAATATTCGTTAATCAAATATTAGTAGAATTATTTGCAAAATATCGCAAATTCTAATATAGCCTATGCTGTTCATCACTACTGATTAAGGGCATGCACCTGTATACATGATTATCAGGGGTGCAAGAGTAGACATCTTGATGCATTTGCTGTATAACTAGAACTGACATTTTTACAACTAGAGTTGTAGGTATGTGCATTCACTGTAGTCTGCGGCCTAGAGTAGCCACTTTAAGGCTCCATTTTCTATATACTCTCTCCATATTTACTTTTAAGGTTCAATTACAAATCTATACAACATACTAACTTCTATCTATACAACTTCTATTTTACACCAAATGAAATACTATTGCTATAAATGATTGGTGTTAGAATGACCATTTGTACCAAAAACACTTTACATCCCATCATACACCAGCAGCCAACGTCACCCTTGGAAATTGGCAGCAGACATATTACTATATTGAAGTATTTCAGGAAAGGATAAATGACATCATTAAAATGAATACACTGCTACATGCACTTAAACAGCCTAGCTAGCAAAGTATAATTTTTCATTTTCTAATGGGGCAAGTTTGCATTAAAATCTACCATTGCACTGCACCACATGGCTATTTTTAGCATTAAGTAGCCGTTTTCTCCACAGGTAGCACTTCTGAACATTTTAAACCCAAAGCATTCTGCAGCTAGAAATTGTCATTTTCTAAGTATCTACAGCTTACTTATGCAAATACACTGCGAGAAGAGAAATTCATTTATAAACCAGAATTTCCAATGCCCTGCAGTAACAGGCCTTAACCTGCTATAAGGGCCATTGCATCTATTAAATTATTAGGTGATGTAATTATTTAATATATAAGTATTTATTTATAAATTATTTATGGCTGGATATACATGAGCCATTTCTTTCTATATAAAATTCTATACAATTTCCAATTTGACACAACAAGTGAATCTGAAAGGAAGTTCTGCAGCTGACCATAAAGGACATGCAAAAAGGAATAGGGCCCCATGGCCAGAGGTATGTACACATTTTCTTTTAAATGAGGTTAAGAATGATCGAGGAGAGGTGGAGGGCATTTGGTGGAGATAAAGGGTTTATGTGATTATGTTTTGCTTTCAAAGCATTCAGATTTGCTAAATTGTCCACCTTTCCTATACTTTTTTTTATACCTTACACCACAATGGAACATGAGGCTGGGGCAAAAAGATAAATACGCCCAGAAAAAAAATATATATATATAAAAGGAAAGAAAAAGGACAACCAAAACCTTACCCTATATGCCCTCATGACTCAGATTTACAATTATCAACCTGCTTACTAGAGATGGGCCGAACTGTTCGCCGGAGAACAGTTCGGCCGCGAACACGGCATGTTCGCCGTTCGCCTCGCCGGCGGACAGTACGGGTGTTCGACCCGTACTGTTCGCCGGCCAGAAGAAGGTCTAAATTCTTCCTCCGGCAGGATCACAACCTGTGTAATCCTGCCGGAGGAAGAATCTTTTCACTACAGAAGCCGGTCTTGTAGTGAGAAGACCGGCGGAAAAACCGGATGTGACGTCAGTGACGTCACATCCTGCGGCCGTAACCAGGAACTATGCGTTCCAGGTTGCGGTCCACGGACCGGATGTGACATCACTGACGTCACATCCGGTTTCTCCGTTTCAAATTCCCCGCCTAGAGGCGGGGAATTTGAATATGTCCGCGAACAGAGCGGACGGCGAACATCTTTGAAGTTCGACCCGCCCTGTTCGCGGACACCCCAGGGAGGGTTCGCGCCATCACTACTGCTTACTTTAGCTATATGGGATTAAAGGCTAGCCCATCTAAAGTGATATCTTTTTATATAGAGAGTCTGGTGTAGTCCACTTATTTCTAGATCTGGATTTCTCCATTGCAAAGAGCTTTCTGCCACTGTTCCTAACTATATTCAAATCCACCTAGGAGTTTCGTTGCTGTTTTGTTTATGTTGAAATCAAACATTAAGTGTGTAGGAATCAGTCATAATGGCACAAAACACTACATACATACATTTTGTGTCTGCTACCTGTTTATGGCTGCACAGACATAATTTGTTAATTTGGCACTTACTGTCACATTGCAATGTATCTGCTCCTATATGCCTATGGCAAGGTGTACTAGTTCATTAATTTGGGAAAAAATATTGGGGTTATTAAAAAATATACCTTGCTAGCACCTTACTAATCTAAGCAAGGTGAAAAAAGAGAATTAAGTAACCCCTTCTCCATGCCTTCTATGTAAACTAAGGTGGGTTTACACCTGTAGATTGTTTCGTTTGATCAACGAAAAAAGAACAAAAATCTAGAATGGCCAATTTGTTTGATGGATTCATTTTGTTCTACCTCGAACAAAAAATCTTTCGAAAGGTCATTGAATATGTTGCTAAAGTTTTATCTGTAGTTGGAATTTTGAATGTATTTTCATTCGATATTGGTGATGGATGAACAAAAAATCGAATATTGCGTTCGATACATGAATGAACGATGTTCGACAAAGACATAAAACAAAAAATCTAATTGGCAGTTGATTGAAGAATCTACATGTGTAAACCCACCTTTAGTAAGTGCTCACACTACCAACAGTTGCAAAGAGGGTTGATTTATAGGGATGGACCGAACTGTTCGCCGGAGAACAGTTCGGCCGCGAACTCGGCATGTTCGCCGTTCGCCTCGCCGGCGGACAGTACGGGTGTTCGACCCGTCCTGTTCGCCGGCCAGAAGAAGATCTAAATTCTTCCTCCGGCAGGATCAGAACCTGCGAGATCGTGCCGGAGGAAGAATGTCTTCACTACAAGACCGGGCATGAAGCCGGTCTTGTAGTGAAGATTCCGGCTCAGAGTAGGAAGTGACGTCAGTGACGTCACATCCGGCTCCCGCAACCAGGAACGATGCGTTCCAGGATGCGTTCCATGGACCGGATGTGACGTCACTGACGTCACATCCGGTTTTTCCGATTCAAATTCCCCGCCTAGAGGCGGGGAATTTGAATGTGTCCGCGAACAGGGCGGACGGCGGACATCTTTAAAAGTTCGACCCGCCCTGTTCGCGGACACTCCGGGCTGGTGTTCGCCCATCTCTATTGATTTATAGTGCCATGGACCAATGATGCAGAAGCTGAGCTGAAAGAACTTGGTGGACATCAAGCCTTGGCAATCTGATATACTATGTAACTGTCTAATTAAGCAGAAAGCTGAGCTTTTTATAGCATTACCAACATTCTCTGCAAACTCAATGTCACAGATATAACCAATATTAGATGCTTAATTTAATTATAAAAGAACCATGCAAATGAATGATTATTGATTTTTAACCTTGTACCCTTCAAATAAAACTAACCCTAAATCATAATGAAATAAAGCCTTTAGGTAGCAATATATATGAGAAAATATTAAAATATGTTGACAATAGTGTGTATGTTATGCAGTTCACATTTGCTGAGAAACCTACAAAATAGAAATATATGACAGATTCTTTTTTAAGCAGGATCCAAAGATGACGCAGAGTCTGAAGCTGTTCTCAGAAAGGAAGCACAGACCTAGTTATACAAGCAGCTTATGCCTTGTGTCCTTATGCCGCTTTCAAATTTTCAATATCTTTTTAAAACTCATCAAGGTGCAGTCGAATGTGCAGAATGCAACTTTGAATACAAAAAAGGATCTCAGACACCATTCGGTTAAACTATATTATCAGCCCCTAGAGGACACTCTTGCTTTATGAGTTCATTTAATATGGAAACCTCAGGTTTTCAGATGAAAATCCTTATCATTATATCAGCTTGCTGTATATAAGAAATTGCAGTTGAATCTGTTCTCTAGCTAACTATACCTGTTCTCACATTTTTGAAAATTCCCAAAGCTTTGGCTGGTAATACTCGCTACTAAACCATTTTACTTCCTAAAGAAATGTTTACAGTTCAGGGATCAATAACCCAAATGCTGTTAATTGTTTTTTTTATTTATAAACTGAATTCATAAAGTAAAGCTTTTTAGGGTGTGTGTTTACAAAGTCCGTTAATGTTTTGCCTCAGAAGAAAAAAAAAAAACTAAAAGTAAAAATTAATAAATAGCTGCGCACAACTGTCAGCAGTGATCACACAGTAGGAGTGATGTCAGTGGACAGAAAAAAACATTAGGTGGTGTATGGAACGGGGCAATGGGTCAGTATGAAGGGTGCGTGATGAAGTTGTGTGTAGATGCGCAGCTCTTGATATAAAAAGGGGGAGGTGGCACCCCTGTAAAAGACAGATAGGAAAAGGACACCAGGCGCATGACCTAGTCCAACAAAGTGTTCCTAATGGTAAAGGAGAAGATGAAATAATGCACTCACAGTAATGGAGGTACATGGGCGCAATGGGCATCCCATTGATCTTACTGAACGCTGAGTATGGCTCAAAGACCTTCCTGCTGGTGCTTCCTTAAGCAGGAAGTGAACTCATCTGTAACCAGGAAGTGATGTCATCCACACAGCTGAACACAAATGGCAAATCCTATCCTTTGTAGAAGGTCACCACTGATTGCTAAGCCTGCATTGTAATTTATCATTGTTGGTACATTATTTTATCTTTGTATTTATCAATTACTGAACTTAACTTTGTTGTACTAGGTTCTATGTCTTGTGTCCTTGTTCCTGTCAGATAAAAGCATTACCTCTGTTTTCAATATTTAAAAGAAAACTGATGTAGAATATAGAAATCATGAAGTATCGTATGTAAAATGACTTTGCCCATTCAATTGGTTCTCACTAGAGATGGTCAAATTTTTGACTAGCTGACTTTGTAAATGCAAAGCCTCTGAAAATGGTATCATCACCAAAATTGTTGAGATGTAGAGAAGAAAAAAAAAGTTTTTCTCTAGCATATTATGTTCTTGCATAAATTAAGTTCAAATCAAAGTCGAAATTCCGATTTTCAAAATTTTTACTTGATATTGAACATAATTTGTGCAAAAACTATTTGTGGTACAGCAATACTTTTTTTGTAGTATACCCCCAACCCTTCTCCAGCAAGTTTGGTGATGATACCATGTTCAGGGGATTTGCAATTAACTCAAAATTTTTGAATTTCTGAAAAAAAATTCGACCATTTCTAGTTCTCACCCATCAAGGTACACACATCCTTTGATGCCTCAATTTTGCGGTATGCTCTATTGTTTCAATCTTTGTTGTAAAGTAATGGGTCTTCTAATTATGGGGATTATGTGACCCTATAACAGTGCTAAGTATCTAAGTATTTGCTAGGGAGAGGGGTGGCACTGGTCTCATCAACCCATGTAAATTTTGGTGCCATTTGACACAGAAACCTTCTCAGGATGGACTGCAATGGATTGTTGAGTATCTTCCTTGGAGTGAGCTAGCAAATGAAAATGTCATTTTAGGGATCTATGGGAGAAAATAAGGAAATTTGCAACTTAATCAAGTTAAGGAACGTTATCCATTTATTCATATTCATGTCATGTTTTACAATCATAAGCAAAAAAATTGCCAAATCTATGGAAAGTAGATCCTATGAATTGAAGAAACTAATGAGAAGGCAAGAATGAAATCCTAATTGTTTTGCCCATAAAATCTTCTTACCTTTTACAAACATATTTCTAAGTGTAAAACATATTGTTATTTTTTAAGAAAATAACCTCTGCCTTCCTTTTTCTACTTGTAATGCTTCTGGCCTCAGCAAGTTGTTCAGTAGGAAACAACGCACATGCTTATTTAAAGAGTATGCTTGGTGATTATGCGTGTGACATTTTTACAAGAAATTCAAGTAAATTATATATCTGCCTTTTGGGTTTTAAAACAATGTTTGCACATAAAATGTTTGAAGGAACAGGTTGCTCTGGTCTGTCTCTGCATAACAATCAGAGGAATGCTGCTTAATTAAGGATGCTTTAAGATGGATAATCTATTTTGTGCAAAAATTACAACAATTTTGCTCCTTATACTGTAAATGTGCATTGGCCATAGATTAACTATGTTAATGTTTTTTTTAACAATACCTGCTAACATCCAAAGACATCAAATGTGGCTATTATTGAGTATAATTACAGTAAACCTTAATTTCAATGAATGCTCAATATACATTGATCTCTTCCATTTGCATTGTAAGGCTTGTAAGGTAGACGTGAAGCATTTTGCACCAATCAGATATCTAGCATTCACATGTGCTGACACGTAACAGCCTGATGGAAGAAGAAAGCAAATTGATACTGCTTTTCCCTGTCCAATTACAGGTGCTTTGCTTTTCATAGTAGATAGAAGTCACAAGAGGTCAGCTTAAAGTTAGATTCCCTTCAGTACATATAAATTGAAGAAGGACTCTAGGAGGTTTTATGAATTTCCTCTATATAAACAATAAATCAGTCTATGTGAAAAAAAAATACATTAAACAGGTCAGAGCTATCCAAGCATAGATAAAAACTAGATACCTTTAGCAATACACATATTTAATATACAATCCTCTGCATGCATAGGAAACCAGATCAATGTACCTTGGTTTGTCCACAAAACAACATTCTAGACTAAATTCTAGACTAAACAACATTCACAGGATTTCTCAAAACGTAACAGGTACAAACATTTGTTTACCATAATCTATTTGAACAGATATACTAGCCACTTTATTAGGCACACCTTGCTAGTACCGTGTTGGTCCCATTTTTGCCTCTAATATTGCCTTCATTCTTCATGGCATAGATTCAACACTGGAACTCGAAACCTTGTCCTTAGAGACATTGGTTCAAATTGACATGGTAGCATCACACAGTTGCTGCAGATTTGTCAGTTGCACATCCATGATGCAAAACTCCCATTCCACCACATCCCAAAGCTGTTCTTTTGGATTGAGATCTGGTGACTGTGGAGGCCATTTGAGTACAGTGAACTCATTGTCATGTTCAATGAACCAGTCTAAGATGATTCAAGCTTTAGGACATGGTGCATTATCCTGCTGGAAGTAGCCATCAGAAGATGGGTACACTGTAGTTTTAAAGGCATGGACATGGTCAGCAACAATACTCAGGGACCCAAAGCGTGCCAAGAAAATGTCCCCCACACCATTACACCTTCACCACCAGCCTGAACCATTGATACAAGGCAGGATGGATCCAGGCTTTCATGTTGTTGATGCCAAATTCTGACTCTACCATCTGAATGTTGCAGCGAAAAATCAAGACTCATCAGACCAGGCAACATTTTCCCAATTCTCTATTGTCCAATTTCATTACTGAAATTGGACAATAGAGAACTGTGCGAATTTTAGCCTCAGTTTCCTGTCCTTACCTGACAGGAGTGGCACCTGGTGTGGTCTTCTGCTACTGTAGCCCATCTGCCTCAAGGTTCGACCTGTTGTGTGTTTAGAGATGCTTTTCTGCATATCTTGGTTGTAACAAGTGGTTATTTGAGTTACTGTTGCCTTTCTATCAGCTCTATCAGCTCAGCTCTGGCCATTCTCCTCTGACCTCTGGCATCAACAAGGCAATATGCACCCACAGAACTGCCGCTCACTGGATGTTTTTCCTTTTTCAGACCATTCTCTGTAAACCCTATAGATGGTTGTGCGTGACTATCCCAGAAGATCATCAGCTTCTGAAATCAACCATGCCACGTTCAAAGCCACATAAATCACCTTTCTTCCCCATTCTGAAGCTCAGTTTGAACTTTTTTTTAAATCTCTACATAAGTATAATAGCCTACCTCCTTGATGAAGTTCATAAAGCGATTTCCAAATCTCCAAGCTTTATGCCGATGACACTGAAGTGAATTGACAGTCATCTGAGGGGCCCTCTGGTAACAAACAGACACAATATGGACTGCATCGTATGTCAGAGCAGCATCTGTCTAAAATAAAGGGCAATAGCATTGGAATTGAGAAGAATCTCACAGTGGTACCATGAATGCTAAAGCATTTCAAGACATTTTACACCATTTTGTGCTAGTGACAATGTGGGTTACAGTTTAAAAATGGTCCTTTTCTGTTCCAGCATGAACAGCAATGAGCAAACCCAAATACATTAAGACAAAGACAGAGGCAAATGATGGTGAGGTATCACCTACAGATATGTCTGACAGCGGTAGTGAAGATATTAGGTAACAACATCTTAGCCAATTTCAATATTGCTATACTAATTTTTAATTTGACAGAACAAAACGTAAAGGTGCACATACACCTTTAGATCTCTCTGTCAGATATCCTTTAGATCTATCAACAACTATGTAGTATAGGGTCTTCTGCGATTGAACGCAGGTAGACTTGATGGTTTAAATGGCCCTCATATTACATGGTTTTGGTAAAACAAAAGGAAAGCTTAAGGATATCTGACAGAGAAATCTAAAGGTGTATGGGCACCCTAAAGAATGTTTTTGTTTTCTAACTTTCTTAACAAACATTACAATACTGAAATGTGAACGGATGCTTTTTTGCACACTGCCAATGGTTGTCTATGGGTCAAATTATATATTTTTGTAGTACTAGTGATTTTAATAATATGATGTTTGTAATTGCTTTAGTGTAAATCAAGAAGAATCATTTTAAGGAATATAGCCCAACTAGTTGAAGTAAGTTAAAATTCTCCAGAGGTTGCTTTCTTCAAACAACAAGCTTAACTGTTGAAAGAAATACTCAAAAAATGCCAAACTAACATAAATGTGAATACCATTCCTGAACCTGCTCCAGAATTGCCTCAGCACACTGGCCCAATGACCTGGAACCTTCGAGGCTGCCAATGTATCATCTACTATATATGTTTGTGTCCTTGTTACTGCTACAGCAGATGATAAACAGCACTAGAGGCAAGTGGCATCTGGACTCTGAAGAGGTTGTAAGTGAGTGAGGCGTAACCCAAACCTTGCAAGGATACAACCACAGGCTACACAAGGAAAATTACATCTTCGCAATTTTCCCAGCAGCAAACAAAAAAAAAACAATAAAGTCACATACCAACAAAGGTGATGAAGCGCTTGAATGAAAGGAGATGAAGTTGTGTAGATATAAGGAGAAAAAGCCAATTAGTATAATTGTTTATATATATATAAGTTCATGGTTCAGTATATATGAACAAACAGTCGTGAAAAGAATGTTTCTTTGCTACAATTGCTTGGCTTCATATAAAAAAAGAATCGGTCCTGATACGGCAGTAGCAAAATTTTATTCTTTAAACCTCCTCTGCCTACATTTTATATATCAAAACCTGAATATAATAAATGTAGGTATGTATGTATTTTTTTACCATAATAGATTAATAACCTTTCCACTTATTTTTCAAATGTTTACTATAGTAAATTTTACAGAAATATAACTATGACAGACCTCTTATCATTTTAAGCAGTGAAAGGGTCCTGGAAAGGACATTGGTAGGGACCTGCAGGTTACTGAATGTTTGGCTACAGGGTCCCGGATTTGGGAATGGGAGGGAAGAACCCGAGTGGGCTTCCCATTCCACCCAGCTATAAACCAGGATATTGATATGCTGGTGGTTAACAAGGCAACCAGGTGTGTCTCCACAAAAGGAGCTAAGATCACTTAGTCAGATCGGAGACACTGTGCAATTGGAGCAGCAAATACCAGGGGCACACAAAATATCCTGAGATAGGGGAAAACCATTTGTTCTGATGTTTATCTGATGATACCATGGGGTTTGGCATTTTCTTTGGAATTTATGTTGTTGATTACTCCTTGAGAAACTAATCCAGTTTGGACTCTGTTTGACATGAATAAATACAGACTGGAGCCCTAAAGAGATACCCAATGTGTTGATGTTAATTGATGTTATTAAGAGCCCAGCTTTGAGACTGAACCCCCACAATAACAAAGAAGATCTTTTAACTAGTAAAAAAATCCATATATGTTAAATCAGAACATTCAAAATTGTCTTTAATTTGACCAGATCTCTCTCTCTCTATATATATATATGTCTAGATAGAGACTTTAATTGCAGTCGGGTTCCCCTGGATTTAAGGCTTTAACCTCCCTAGCATTTGAGACAAACCCAGTTCGTTCACTGTTTGGGTTCATCCCAAATGCTAGAGGAGCTAGAGGATCAGGAGAAACTGATATACTCCTGGAAAGCTGCAGGTATTCTGTAAATCTCAGCTGCATTTCAGGGGTCACTCATGGTGATGCCCAAGGGGCCATTCCACAGACCTCCATGTTAATGGAGGGGCATCGGTCTCCCAGCCCACGTTGCTGGCATCATGGATGGTGACCTAAACAGATGTGGGCAGGAATTTTAAGAAATGTACACTGCTGTGGTCGCCCATACTGCACAGTTAAAAAAGTTGCAGTACTGTCAGAACGCTAGAGAGGTTAAATGCCCGTTTTTGCCTAGAGTACCAGTAAAAAAATGTACTATTCTCTTAGGCACTCAGTCTATCAAATCACAAATAATGCAGTCTTCACTATGATTAAGAAGAAGAGGCCCATGAACAGGGAAATGAGTCAATTGTTTTTATTTTACTGGAGCTAAGAATTTAATAGGTCAATCTGTCCTAGGGTCACACTCTTGACGCCTAATGCAAAATGTTGTTATCAGTACGTGAACAAAAACATTACTCTGGGATCGTACCGTCATAACTCCATCTAGTAATCCAGTCTCTGGCTTAGGAGGTGCTTGTAGACGTTCCATTGACCATTTATCAGCAATAGTACTAACATATGGGTTTTCCACATTTAGAATCCGGAAACCTGTAAGATTCACTCCAGAGTAACGATATGGCTCCAAGTCCAGAGCATAGAGATCCTGTAAAAAACAAAAAATGTTTAATAAATGCACATGCAAAACACATGGTTATCTGGCCCAAATTTTATAGTATGGTGCATAGTTTGCTCCTTGTAAAATCATAATCTTCTGTTTTTTTTAGTTTTAGGTAGACAAAGTTAAGGTTTGTTTTTTCTGTATTTGTATGTAGCACAAAAACAGGCTTAGAGTTTAACATTTGTATAAATATGATACACGCATATGTGTAAAGTAACTTGGACTCAATCTGTGCTAATTTAAACCATCCAATTTTGTTGTAAGTAAGCATAAGTGCACGTCACCTTACTTAACACTCATGCTTTTTTCTACTTCACCTCATTTCGACCTCTTAAATAAAACCTTGCTTTAAAATGTAAAATATTGAATTATGACATTGCATGTTCCATGAATAGGGTCTAAGGGGGATCCAGAATAGGAACCTAATAAGTAAAACTATAAATATCTCATTTTTCGCCTTATAAGACGCTACAACTGATATGATGCACCATCAACCAAAGAGTCTTATTTGGGGCAAGATAGTTTAAACCTGATTTTGCCACATAGAGCTCCGTACTCAAGCTGGCTGCCAAGCATACAGCTTTTCAGTATTGTCCCAGCTGAGTGGATTTCTGTCCCCCTCTGCTGGTAAGTTTGCTGGCCGGGTGGATTCCTGCCCTGCTTGGTGGGTGGCTGGTATCAAGGAGCTATGTGCCATTGGCTGAGAGTAGGGGGAGATTCAGAAGGAAGACTGCGAGTGGATGCACATCCCCTATATAAGACGCATGCAAAGTTAAATGGTTTTACATTTTTGAGAAGATTAATTAGACAAATTGCATATTTGAATAAAGTTCAGATGCTGCAAAAAATTCCCATTTATAATTGCACCCTAAGGGCCCTTTCACACTGTGGTTGCATTGCCGATAACGGACGCAGTAGCATCAGCAAAAGAAACTATTTTGCACTGAGCTGCACTTGAGTCTTCGATACATGTGTATGGGAGATGCTTGCACAGTGTCTGCAAAAACGCAGAATGCAGGGCACTTGCGCCAAGGCATAGCATTGTGTGTTAACGCAAACACAGGATTAGCATGCATTAACCCTAGTCGCACTGCGTTGCAGTATTGTACTGCATCTGCAGCATGGCTAGTATTAAGTTCTGGGGGCTGCCATATACAATCTCTTTCAAAGGACACAAACTTAAAGTAAATAGACGTGAAGACGTGTCTCATCTGACATATTTTTCTCGCTGCAACATTTTTCAAAGGGGGCCAGAGAGAGGAGTAGTGGCGGGGAAAATAAACAGATTTCTCCTTAAAGATAAGAATTTTATATCTTTTATTTACAGATTGCCCCAATAATAGGGGGTTGGGCAGCTAGGGACAAAATCTGGTGGGTTTAGGCATGCTTTAAACAGGCCGGCAAACTGTAACAAGGGCAGAAAACAGGGACAATTGGGACATAACAGGTAAACCTACATGCCTAATCAGGATACATAAGTCCAGAAGCAAAGGTCTCCACCAGGGCCAGGGTCAACTGGTTAAGGAGTTCAACTCATAAAATATTGCAGTGTCTGGCTACAGGGCTGGCACAGGTTCCATACAGAGGATATAGCAGGATACACAGACTTGGAAGGATGCACCACTCCACTGGGAAGATGGTACAGAAACAACACCTCAGGGCCTGGAGTTTGCTGTAGCTGGGACTTCCAATTAAGCATACAATTCAGCTCCCCAGCTGCCCCCATGCTTGTTCAAACATCTGAAGGTCAAATGCCTCAAGACAAGTCTGTAGTAGTCATCAGGCTGGTCCACTCTGAGCTGACTCATCAAGGGAATGACCGCGTTTATATATTGACAGGCCCCTTAAGAATTATGAGAAAGATCATTAAAGGGGACTACCCCCAAAATCTTGTCATCACTTATTCTTTAGTGGATTACTGCATTTATAAAGTTCTTAATTTGATAATACAATCTACAGTATAGCTGTGTTGACTTTGTTGGTGTTTCATATCACTGTAACCATAATGTCCATAATGTCTATATATATATAAAACAACCAAAACATAAAAAGGGAAACAGGATGAACAGCACAGAAAAAAAAGCCCTGAGAGAAAAAATAACTGTCAGCTGCCATATTTCACTTCACCAATGTCTGCAGGGGCCTCAAGAGCTGTATGCAGCCCTGGTGAAGCAAGTTGGGCACCAGTAATAAAACCCTAAACATACCATATACACCATAGTGTATATATCCAGGTCTTTATTTCCCTTTGATCAAGCAAAAATTTGAGGTAGATCGAATGTGAATTGATTACTGCCCACCTGGCTCTATCAACCACACGTGATCAGAATCGGTAAAGAACGTTAAATCGATCAAGCCATGATCGGACATCAGTCTGTAATTTTATTCGATAGTTGACCTGTACCTGTAGTTTTTTGGAGCCAACTCCCTCTTGTGGCAGAAAGTAGTAATGATGCTTTAAAAATAAGAGATGATCGTCTGTGAATCTATAACACAGTGTGGTGGTACAAACAATCGATGTGCGACTGGCGGTGGGGTTTTTTTATGTGCAAAATGATTAAATCCATGATCAAATCATAAAAAATCCAACCCAACCCAACTATGGCTACCATTAGTGTAGGTCTCCACCATTTCAGTTTGATTTATGTATACAACAGCATTTCACAATGTAGATGACAAAAATAACCTAAACCTGCTTGTTTGAAAAAAATGTGTTGCACTGGCATACCATTTAAATAAATCTGTGGCCTTAATACAATGTGTTGTATGCACCACACTAGAACACACTAACGTATATCAGGCCTAAATCCATAAGCCTTTTAGGTCAATTTTAGGACACATATTGTATTACCATGTAGTGTGAAGGGCTAACTTCAAGGTACAATTAGAGGTTTGCAGCTTACACACTTTAAGCTCACAAATTACCCTACAGTGTAAAAATCCTAAACTGGAGCTCCAATGTCTACTATTCACCATTTGACCTATACATGCTTCAGTGATGCAAAGCCTGCAGTGAGACAAAACATTAAGCCTACAAAAGGAGATAAAATATAGTAAGAGAACAAAAAGAAATATAAGTATTTCAGTTTTAATGATTTCATTACAAGAAAGAGTACATTCTTGTGAACCCGCCTTTCACATTACCTCTCGATGTATTGTATCTTTAAAGTAGTTACATTCAGAGAGTAATCTACCAAAATGCTGGCAAACAATCAGCTATATGGGTTTGCCAGACAGAAAGTAAAAGGGTAGTGCTAAGAAATGAAACTTAATGCATCCTTTGGCTGAGATGGATGTCTGGCCATTGTGTTTAATCATACAAAGATCTGCTGTTTCAGGAAACCTGATGACTGGGAGAAGGACAGGAAGCTGTTAACCTCTTAAGAACCCATAGAGGTAGCATTTCCATTCTTTTTCTGTAAAACAGACTCTTATTTAAATACAGAATATAGAAAATAAATAATTTGTGTTAGAAGGTATTTCAGAACTGCCATTTTACAATGACAGTCTATACTGTGGTCTGCTGCCAGTCATTGGAAACGTAGTAGAATATTAATCAGAATTTTGTTCTGCTATCCACCCTGTATAACTGCCATAACAATGATGCCAATGTGATTAAAAAGCCTTTATTCATTAGTGAAACACCTAACAGGAATTGGCAATAGATTGAAACCGATAAGAACAAGGACACGAGGCACACAACCTAGTGTAACAAAGTATACTACTATAAATGATAAAATAAAACAAAACATAAAATTCTCACATTAAAACTAGATAGTTTGCAGGTTTAACAAGCATTGATCTTAAGAGCCACTTACCAGGATGACATCATTTCCTTGTTATGGATGGGATTACTTCCTGGTTACAAATGCTGACAAAGAGCTGCCACGCGAAACGTGTCTCATTACGTGTCCCTGCTGAGCCCTCTAGCATTTATAAAAAGGGAGTGATGGCATCTGTAACCAGAGAGTAATGTCAACCTAATAAGCACACAACCCTGAGAGATCCTTGCTCAGCCTTTAAACCTCCTTTAACCTCCCTAGCGCACTGCTGCGGTCCAAATTTCTGTTCCAAAAGTGCACCACAAACTTCAATGGTAAACTTTTCTTTATGCTGCAGGCCTGTAACTTCCCAAAATATGTCCGTATAAGGGTCTAATAGACATCCTGACTATAATAATGTTTGAAACACACAAATTATTATAAAAAAGTACATAAAAAAAATTATAAAATGTATCATTTGAATGCTAAAATCTCTTGAATACTTATTTGGTATGAAATATTTCAAAACAGTATTTTGAATAACATGTTTATAATAACATTTTATTACATTTTATTACATTTTATTACAATTGGAAATGTGTTTTGTTTTTGTTTTACTTTGAATTGTATTGGATAAAGTTATCACTGTATCCAATACAATGGCATTTGGCACCCTCTGAAAGGGTTAACTTCAAAGAGCACATATGGAAATGACAATGGGGGTGATATTCCAGGTGTGCTCTTTGAAGATAGCCCAATTTGCATATGAATGCCCCCCCCCCCCGTGGCGGGGGGGGCTGCGGGACATTCATATGCAAATTGGGCTGGGAGAGGGGTGACATCGCCGGCTTGGCTTCATTGAAGAAGCAAGCTTCAGATCCCCCGGACAGCACAGAGCAGAATGTGCTGCTGCGGGGATCTGAGCCCATGAGTAAAGTGAAACCCATCAACATTGCGAAAATTAATTTTTAGGGGGTTAAGAGCACATGTCATGTGCAGAAAGTGTGTTGTGAATTGTGGAATTGTGCGACATGTTACATTTGCCAGGCAGTTGTAGTTCCACGACAATTGTATATTGGAAACTACACATTTCCAACCATGTTAAAGAGCCAAAAAGCCAGACAAAATATATATTTATTTATAGCATGTTACCAGCTATATCTCTCTTCCACAAGTTTAATGGGGAAAAGTGTAGAAAGGAATGGGGCTTGGAGTTTTCCTGGAGTCTACCTCACAAACATCAGAGAACTGTATGCAAAAGTAGTTTTCAAAGATGTAAGACAAAACTTACATGGATTTAAACGTTTATACAATCAAAAAAGTGTACCTGCACATTAATAAAACAGTAGCAACAGATCAAATCTACAACTAAGTCAAGAGCTACATCAAGAACCTTGACTAGACAGGTCAGAAATGTTGGCTGATACTCTACTGTCTTCTCATGACACTAAATGAAGCACTGAAGTATATAACCATCACCGATCATGTGCTCGACATTGGTTCTTTAAGAAAGGTGCAAGGAGAAATGGTGATGCTTTGATTATAGACAATCCCTTGTGAACTGGATCCTTTATTAAAGGGGTGTGTCTGTTGCATGTTCACTAGGCGATATGTTCTGGATATTGTGAATGGCCATTATCTGTATTTCACAGAAAAAATGCATTGTAGTAATGTAGCTAAAGGATCCTGATATTATCCTTGTCAGTTCTTCATATCATGTTTACAGTTACTGTATTTCTATCATGATTATTTTTAATTTTCTTTGGGGGCAGAAGGGGATAAGCCTGTATTCCAGGAGTCATTTAACAGCCATTTGTTGAGTACCATCTGCCAGTGTTTGATTCACTGAACTGTATGCAACCTTGGTTTTTGGCAAATTCTTGCATTTTACAGAGCCAAATGTTGACACAAAGTACTGAGTGTTGACTTGGGAGCATTTAGATGCTTTCAGTGTAACATAATAGACCAATTCATTAAGATCCCCAGGGCCTCGTACCACTGAATCCTAGGCACATGCAGAACAAGCTAAGAACACAGCCTCAAGGAATTCTGCATTAAACCGTCACCCTTGCAATATATCTGTCACTGCTCGCCAATGGAGTTAATAGAGATTTCTTATCTATTTATTGAACTAAGAATGTGTGTGTAGGAAATACAAATGAATTTTACAGACAAAGTCTGAATTTAATATAAACAATGCTAAATTCTTTTATTTCATTTAATCTATCCACCTAATGATACGTTATAGTCATATCTGTCATGTACATAATACTTTAAGGAGAATCTATGGCCATTAGGTGCTTTAGTCATTACAAACTGAATATATATGGAGATATAAACAGGTGATGCAAATCACCTTTTGCCAAACTGTAATGTCAACACCAAACTGTTTGGTCATTTATTGTACTTTCACACACATACATACATACATGCATACATACATATATTCTCACACTTACACCTCAGGACAATCCAGCTTACTATCCCTATGTATACATAAATATATATTAACATAGTTTGACTATATCTGGTCAGCACACGTCATCCTCTTTACACCCATATCTTGGATCACAGTATACCTCTAGGGGACAAAACGCAGCGAAACAAGGGCAGGGTCCAATATTGTAAAGATAATGGTGGTCAGGACAGATACTTTTCTGGCCTTTATTGTCCCCAATGGCTTTTGAAATAAGGCCTGATCAAAGAGATCAAAGTGATACCTACACAAAAACAAAATAAATGTCAACTGAATGATAAGATGATAGAGAGTCATCTTGCTTTAGTACAGTAGTTCCCACATTTTTAAACAGGAACCTTATTGAGCCCCCCATTGAACTACAGCAAACAAAACAAAGTTTGCAGTGTGCTGTGCTTGCATCTCCCATACACTGCAAACTTTGTTTTGTTTGGAGGTAACAGACATGGCTAGTGACTAGGGATGGTCGAACAATTCGCAGTGCGAATTTTTAAGTAGAATGATGATGGGGTCATTTCGACTTTTCGCCGAAAAAGTCGAAAATCAGCCTGATATTTCGACTGAAATCGAAATTTAAACTTAAAAAATTACTTTGCTTTTGATTTGCCGTGCCGCTATTTCGCATGTGAGTATCGCCATTTTATTAAAAATTTTCGCATGCGGGAGTGATTGGAAAATTCGCATTGGCGAAAATTCGCATGGTGCTAGCTAACTTTGTCAGCTTATTGCAAAGCCCCTGAAAATGGTATCCTCACAAAAATTGCTGGAGTTGTAGAGAAGGGTTGGGGGAACATTTGAAAACAATGAGTTTTGCTCTAACATGTCAAGTTTGTGTATAAATTGGGTTTAAATCTCAGCTCTGATTATAAAGCTCTGCTACTATGTACACTGATTCCTCTATTATAGCTCAAGCTCATACAGCAAATCGAAATTTTCCACCTTATGTGAATTTTTGACCTTATGCGAATTTAAGACTTTATGAGATTTTTTGAGTATTTTATGCAGCTTCTTTGTGCTCACCTCTGACATTGTTAATGTGCACATGCTTTTAGTATTTCTCTAAGAGAAATTAACAGAAGCCATAAAGTGTTTACTAAATGATTACTTAAAGTTGGTATTGAATGTGGCCCTCTAGGACTGGAGTTGGAAAATACCTGTCAAGCATCCCATTCTGTCCGGAAAGTCATGTTTTTGTGACTTTCCCAGCCAAATCCTGATTTTTCGGGGTAAGTTAGGAGGGGGAGTGTTACTCTCCCTCCTAAGTTAGACAGCTACTAAATAGGAGGGAAGGTAAACCTCCCAATACAGAAAATTACCCCAATGATGTCCTCTCCGATATTTGAAACGCACAAGTATCACCCACCTCAGTACTTACTTGTTTCAAATACTGTGACGTTACTTCCTGTCATTTGTCTCTTAAACAGTAAGGGAAAACTTGACAGGTATAGTTGGACACACATTCAACCTAAAACAAGTGTTTAAATAGCACAATAGGACTTGGGAGCCATGTTTGGCACTGAAAATCACCAACAAGCATAAAACAGGCTGTATGCAGTTTGCTATAAATGGCTCTGTACCATGAGGGTATGTTCCCACTAACACGATCAGCCGCATGTTGAATCGCGGCGTGGAGACCACGAGAGATCGCTGGCACCCAGCGGTCTCCTGTGATTAGACTTGCAGCATGGATATTGCAGGAAGGAAGTTGGGGGACAGGACATGTTGCTCCACCCCGCTTGATCGCGCCCATAGAGACTGCGCCCATTCACCTTGATGGCAGGTCACAACACAACACAACTAAATGCGTGATTAAAATCACGTCCACGCACCGGCTGATCACATAAATGGGAACATACCTTGAGGCTATATTTGCACTTTACACCAGCAGTTCTGGATGTGCATGTGGCTAAAGGGGTGTAAAGAAATTATTTGCATGGCTCCACCCACTATCCTGAAGTGAGTGAATTTTCTTTTAACTTTTGGGATTTGTAATGGGCAGAGACACGTAAATGCCTTTTATTATTTTTTACTGTGCAGTAGCATAACTGCAAACACAGAGGTATGCTGTTCCAGCAGTACCTTAATGCAGAACCTAGCAATAGTTGTTTAATGTACCCATTTCTTTTTTTTTGCTGACAAAAAAGTATCCAACCTAACTATTTGGCAAAAAAGTGGCTTTTGTAAAGCCAAATGTTAATACAGGAGACTGTGCTTTGACTCAGTAGCATTTAAATGCTTTCAGTATCACGTAATAGGCCAATTCATTAATATCCCCAGGGCCTCGTAGTACTGAATCTTAGGCACACGCAGAACAAGCTATGAACACAGCCTGAAGGAACTCTGCATTATAACATCACTCCTGCAATATATCTGTCACTGCTCACCATTGGCGTTAATAGAGATTTCTTATCTACTCATTTATTACAAATCCCTTCCTTCTCTACCTCCGGGCATACCTCCACATTAAATGCATAAGCCGTAATTAATAGAAGGTTTTCCTCCAGCTTTCTCGAATAGATAATAATCAACATGAATTTGCTGGCTGTTGAGTTTATAAAAGATTCCTAAAGGATTTAAACGTAAACTTAGAAAAATAAATATCAAAGCTATATTGCGTGGAGCATTGACAGTTTCATTATTTTTCTTTTTAATCTTTCTAATGATGAAAATCTTAAAAAGAAAAACATCTCTATGGGCAATTTGTATAGCCCAAGGAAATGTGATTCAGCAAGTTATACAAAAACAAACATATTTATGCGTTTGCCCTAACATATTCAGCAGCAATACATATGGTATTAGATTAAGAATAGGGTTGGACACTACTGCAACCCCACTAACACAACGTATCCCCAACTGTACTAGCAGGACTCCTCTATATATAAAATCCTCATCACCAGCAATAATAACACAGGAGGTATCCCCCCAAACAGATGTCTAAAACGCAAACCATGCTCAAATGGTAAGTTATTACATGCGTCATTTCCAACATTTCCCACTGCACATCCCACTGGAAAATTTCCCAAAAATCTGACATAGATGGCACATAACCCCTTATGTCCTAACAGAATGTAATCTTGCAATATTGCCCTTCTGTTGCAGAGGCTGCGGATAAACTGGTACCCTGCTCCACCATCTATGGTACTGCAAGGCTATACGCCCCCTATGGAGAGATGTTAACAATTTAGCCTTGGCTGTTATTGGCTGTCGAGTCACCTTAAAATGCAAAACCACTATTTTGCTTATTGGACTACACAAGCTCTCGGTAGCTCTATAGACCCTTCCTGACCCATCTGTTACTCTGGCGATTACCAGACAGTGGAAAGCTGCTGACTCCCCACTTTTGTCTGAGATTATCTCTATACTGAGCCTTCAGGGATCTATGGAGTATAGGCTAGCCCTTAAAAATAATGCAAGCTCAAGATTTCTCCCTAGATGGTGCATGGGGCAGCACAGTGGCTCAGGTGGTTTGACCATGCAGCGCTAGCATCCTAGGTTAAAATCCTGGCCTGGGCACTATCTGCAAGGAGTTTGTATGTTATCTCTGTGTCTGCATGGGTTAACTCCGGGTGCTCTGGTTTCCTCCCACACTCTCCAAAGACATGCAGTAGGTTAATTGGCTTCCCCAAATAAAGATAAATAAAGATCTCCTACGTTAGTTACATGTGACCTTTGACTGTAAGCTACATATACATGACTAGGGTAGGGACATTAGATTGTGAGCTCCTCTGAGAGACAGTAAAGCTGGGCCTAGATGGGCTGATTTGACAGCCGATCGTGCTGTGTGTGTTCCCACATCCGATCAGTGGTTGGGTTGGCAGGGAATCGGGTGTGCCAACTGGTCATATTGTTCAAAAAATCTGCCGCCATGTTGGATCGCACAGTGATAATTCAGATCAGATGCCATTAGTTTGGATGGGGACAGTGGCCCCCATTCGAAGTAATGGCCGGCACACAAAGGGTGCTCAGCGGATTCTTGGCACTAGCGGCCATGTGTGATGACGTCATCATGCCCGGTAAGTCGGCTCAGCAGACAATGGGAAATCGCCCCGTCTGCACACATGTTCCTGTGTTCAAAAGTCGTCTTACATGCCGGAAAATACGATATGTCCATTTGTACTAAGTCAAAGAAACTACACTTTTGGCTTCTTTATTAAGACTTTTACTGTTTTACAGACAGACAAATGGAGTTTCACCTTAAAAAACTAAATGGAGAGGGATCCCCCTGTTAGGCTTTAGCATTAGATATGTTTTGGGATGGTTACAGGTAAAAGCAAAGAAATACATTTCTTATGAGGACAGTCTAAATGTGTGCTTATTTAGAAGATTTGTATAGCATACTTTGACTGCAAGATCAGTTGCAAATATGTGATTTGATACAATAATGTTTAAAAAAAAAGCTCAATGATTGTATTCCACAAACTTTTTTTATTTTAATTTGTTTATTTTCACCAAACACCATACTTGCGAAAAACAATGGACATTGACTGTGGTTTACGGACATGTCCGATATCCCTGTATTCAAGCGGAATTGATTGGTCCCGCTCAAAAACAGGGATATGATGTGGGCCAGATAGATGGATCTGGCCCATATCTGCACATGTGTTCCCAGCTTTAGTAACTAGGACTAGTAAAACAAGAAAAAACTTTCTGTTTTAAAGGGCTACAGGGTGTTGCTTTGAAGTCCACAGTATGTCTACAGGTTCCAGAAATCTGACCTGATCTATACTGCAGATAAATATGTTTTATGACTCTTGGTTAGGGATGGTCGAAAAAGTGGCAATTTTTAAGTAGAAATTTTGCATAGTCGAATTTTGATGGGGTCATTTCGACTTTTCGCCGAAAAAGTCGAAAA
>CM070033.1:106701993-106738359 GCA_036250615.1 Ptychadena robeensis | reverse complement strand
TGACCTTATGCGAATTTTAGGCTTTATGCAAATTTTTTTGTGTTTTATGCGAAGATTTGGAATTATGCGAATTTTCGACTTTCGAAATTTCGCAGTCGAATCGAAATTCAATTGGGAAACTCGGAATTTAAGTAGAATCAAATTTTATTTATTTCGACCATCTCTACTCTTGGTATTGCAAATCACAGTTTTGTCTATCTATTCAATATGTTACAAGCTATTGATGAAAAAATAACAGCCATCAGAATCTCAGATACTTCTAGCATATAAGACAAGGTGTTTTTTCTTTCAACACTTTATATAATCATTAAATACATTTTAAAATGGCAAGAACAATACCAGCAGAAGATAAAAGAAGTTTCTGTTTTTAAAAAAAATGCAGGCATAAATGTTCAAAGCATGTCCTGCCTGGATAATGATTAGATGTGTGCATTTTGTCTATAATTCTGACAGTCAGCAGAATCAGAGCCATTGAGCCATTTCAATGTTGCATGCCAGCACAGATATTATGGACCATTGAGCCCATATGCTAAGCAGTCACAAGTCATTATTTATTTATCAAATGCTCAATACTCTCAGTTGCAGAATTTTCCTATCACAAATAAAAGCTTTTATTATTAATTTGAGAAAGGTTAACAATATAAAGAAACTTTGTCACCCGACTATTCATTTCAACAGAAAACTTAGAGTTCTGTTTGCTATGATTGACTACACTAGTAACAAACTTTTAGTTTATGTATACAGTCTTTGTCTGCATTATATAAAATCAGACTTCAAATGGTGATCCCAGTAGAGGAGAGGGCTTAGACAAGCAACGGCATAGAGATGCGCTAGGCAATTGTCTTCTTCAATTTTTTAGCGATGTCAAAGGCACATTGCAAGTGAAGAAATTATTTATAGGAAAAATAATGTGGCACATAGACATTAAAATACCTATTTTTTGTGACGTTACATGCAATTTTTTGCATAGTAACTGTATTTTTTTTTAATACAGATACCTTCAAAACTCTGTGCCAAAAATGATCAGGCTACTAAAAGAAGACAGCTTTAACCCTCTGGGCGGTTTGAGCTTTTCGCGCCATTTTTTATGGCACGAAAAGCTCGTTTTACCCGCAATCTCTGCCCAGCCCTCTACACACATCCGACGTCAAATAGACGCCGGCGGTGTGTGGAGAGGAGAGCGGCACCCCCTCTATTAACATGGAGGTTTATGGCGCCGCCCCCCCCCGCCCCCTTCGGCGTCACAGATGACACCGAAGACACGGGGCCGGAAGGGCTCCGTGTGTCGGCGGCTCTTCTACAGAGCCGCCGGCACACAGAGAGGCGGCGGTTTTGCCCGATCCCAGCCCGATCAGCGATCAAACTGTGGCCAAACCGCTAGGGAGGTTAATGGTGGTTTCTTTAAAAATTTTAAAATTAGACCATACTTACCAGTGTTGTAAAGATATAGTGATAGTATTCTGTCATCATGCCCATTGCCATGGCCTAAAAAACAAGAAAACAAATACACAAGTAAAAAGTGTTTGCCATCTATATTACATACATTTTTTTACATTCAAATATTAAAGCCCAATTCTAGAGAACAGACCCTGTTCCTACTACAAGGTTAAATGATCATTCAGACTCATTATGATAAACATTTTTTACAGTGGGGCAAAATAGTATTTAGCCAGCCACCAATTGTGCAAGTTCTCCCACTTAAAAAGATGAGAGAGGCCAGTTATTTTCATCATAGGTACACCTCACCTATGAAAGACAGAATGGAAATCACATTGTAGGATTCCTAATGAATTAATTGGTAAATTCCTCTGTAAAATAAGTATTTGATCACCTACAAACAAGCAAAATTGCTGGCTATCACAGGCCTGTAACGTCTTCTATAAGAGGCTCCTCTGCCCACCACTCGTTACCTGTATTAATGGCATCTGTTTGAACTTGTTATCAGTATAAAAGACACCTGTCTGCAACCTTAAACAGTCAGGCTAAGTTTACACTGGCAGCTCGGAAACCGCCAGTGCGCTCTCGCAGCTGTGGGATAAACGACTCCCTGTAGTCGTCTGCACAACAGTGCAGGTGATTACAGGGCGTCTAATTAAGGACCCCATAGACTTTCTATAGGACGGCCGCCTGAAAACCGACCGGCAGACACCAAATATGGCGTCCGCCCGTCGGCCACGCTAAACGGTCGTTTACCTGGCGGTAAAAAACCGCCAGTGAAAACTTACACTTACAAACTTACACTCCAAACTCCACTATGGTCAAGACCAAAGAGCTGTCGAAGGACACCAGAAACAAATTTGTAGGCCTGCACCAGGCTGGGAAGACTAAATCTGCAATAGGCAAGCAGCTTGGTGTGAAGAAATCAACTGTGGGAGCAATAATTAGAAAATGGAAGACATACAAGGCCACTGATAATCTTCCACGATCTGGGGCTCCATGCAAGATCTCAACCCATGGGGTCCAAGAACGATGAGCAAAAATCCCAGAACCATACAGGGGGACCTAGTAAATGACCTGCAGAGAGCTGGGACAAAAGTAACAAAGGCTACCATCAGTAACACACGCCGCTGCCAGGGACTTAAATCTTGCAGTGCCAGATGTTATCCCTGTACGTTTCCCAATACACCCTGGCCCATCTGAAATTTACTAGAGAGCATTTGGATGATCCAGAAGAGGATTGAGAGAATGTCATATGGTCAGATGACACCAAAGTAGAAGTTTTTGGAAAAAACGAAACTCGTCGCATTTGGAGGAGAATGAATTCAAACACCACCATACCTACTCTGAAGCATGGTGGCAGAAACATCTTTGAGGCTGTTTTTCTGCAAAGGGACCAGGATCTGTGTGAAGATTGAAAGAATGAATGGGGCCATGTATCGTGAGATTTTTAGTGAACACCTCCTTCCATCAGCAAGGGCATTGAAGATGAAACATAGCCGGATCTTTCAGCACTGCCCGAGCAACACACTGCCCGGGGAACACACTGCCCGGGCAACGAAGGAGTAGCTTTGTTAGAAGCATTTCTAGGTCCTGGAGTGGCCTAGCCAGTCTCCAGATCTCAACCACATAGAAAATCTTTGGAGGGAGTTGAATGTGTTGCCCAGTGACAGCCCCAAAACATTACTGCTCTAAAGGAGATCTGCATGGAGGAATGGGCAAAATACCAGCAACAGTGTGTGAAAACCTTGTGAAGATTTACTGAAAACGTTTGACCTCTGTCATTGCTAACGAAAGGTAAATAACAAAGTACTGAGATGAACTTTGTCCAAATACTTATTTTCCACCATAATTTGAAAATAAATGTGATTTTCAGGATTATTTCCCCCCATTTTGTCTCTCATAGTTGAGGCATACCTATGATGTAAATTAGATGCCTCTCACTTTTTAAGTGGGAGATCTTGCACAATTGGTAGCTGACTAAATACTTTTTTGCCCTACTGTACTTGACTTTCGTGAATGCTAGCACAGCAGATGGAGTTCTCTTTTATCAACTCTGAAATGTGGGGGCCTCTCCCTCCTCTCCATGACATTAGTGCGAAATCAGCAAGTGCAGTGGATTGGCCTAGTGAGATGGAGGAACACTGTGGAATAAGGTAAGTTTGTCTTATATTAGTCATCTTCTTAAGGTAAAGCAAAAAGCAAGTAAAGATACAGAAGCTTATGTTAGGCTACAGAATACCTTTTTCTGGAATTCAACTTAAGTACCCAAAGAAACTTTTTTTTCTTTAATATTGTAAAGCAATCAGCATGCATATTGTTTCATATATATGTCTCCCATATGACCATTTCTCCTTCTTCTAAGCTGCTCAATGCAAGCTGCTTCTAATATGTTTTTAAATTAACAAAATGTCACCATTATAGGCCTTAAATTGCCTTGTGCAGCTCAATGTGTTGCTGTCTTGTAATCCTGAGCTATAATACTTATGTACTAGTTAGTGTGCGAATTACAATTACAATTTGGTCATTTCTGGTGAGCGTTTAAGGGAATTGTTAATACACATTATCTATGTTGTACCACAAACTACCTTCACAAATTGGCAGTTGCAGATCCTTCTAACAGAAGGCTGTCTTTTTTTTATATATGAAAAATGCTACTATTTTTCAAAACAAAAACCCACAATGACATCATTCTAGCCCATAAATCAAATGTTTTCTCAGAACTGTTATATCAGGATTGGCTAGATGTCATTTGTTGAAAAACATACTGTTTATATATGCGCGTCAGTTCACAAGGCCTCTTTCCCAGCTAGAAAGACCATTATTCATTTCCCTGATTATAGATCAGAGTAGTTGATGTAGACTCAGTAAAACAGTTGCATAGATCGGTTTTCATATAATAGTTTTATTATATGAAAGCCAATGTTCACATAATACATAACATTAAATGTTTCTTTTATTCAGAAAATAATTAAAACACCTGATTTGTTCAATTTGCTATTTTGGGGTAGAGCAGTAATACAATCAGATGTACAGAATATTTTCCTCCTACCCATTTAATCCATCCACTAGGCATGTTTAAACTGTCCATCCTTCTTTCCATCTATTAAAATTAGTGATGAGCAGCATAGGCAATATTCTAATTCACAAGATCTCCTGTCATTTACATTTTGGGAATATCTGCATTTCTACATTCAAAGGATGTGAAATAGCAGCAGCAGTGTTCACAATTCTTTGCGAAAATCAACACTTGTACATGCAAATTTTGTGAACACAATGGTACTCTACCCAGAATTTTGAATATTTGAGATTACAAAGATATAGCACTATATTCGAGATCTTATATTCGTAATAAAAATTTGATTTGAATATTTGCGCTCAACACTAAGTATAATGTTCCGATATACCATCCCCTTCAGGTTTCCATCCATCCCTACTTACACATTGCCACTTGTTTCCTTAGAGACTAGAGACTGGAGGCAAAACAACTAAGTATTTCCATTACTTTGTAACTTTTTAAGACATAAATAAACAAAAATGGGTCACAGGTGTGACAGAAGAGATTCCTAACGTCGTCTGTTGGATTCAAACATATGTATTTTTGCAATCCATATTGGGATCGCAAGAGAACACACAACTCATTTGTCTCTAAATACTTTTCCCAGTTCTTTGTAACAGAATCCTAGCTGATATACAGTACGGTAGGTTCGTATAATTGATAAATAATAGGTCATCTAAGCTATACAGGAATTGCTTTCTGACCAACACGTAAAACTATAAACAATCTGCCTCACAGGTGGCTAAACCACAGAGGGGTTTAAAGTTATTAGGACAGGATAAAGGAAGGTATTGGCCTTAGTTACAAATTCACACAATTGTCCTTAAAATACATATATAGATACATGGATTAGTTTCCTCCACAGAGGCAACAAAGAAGAACCTGTTCTCTGTTCCCTACTTTTCCAAAAACGAAAATTTGAAGTTGTAGAAAGAGATATTCTGAAAGATTAAGAAAATGGAAGCAGGGCAGATACAGATTTATTTTTACCTTAAATTTTCAGAAGCAGCTTCCTTGGGTTCCTTTGAACCTACGTTCTCCATAAAATTTTTGAAACTTTAACACTATTACCAAAAATAAAATGTATCTCTGTCAGGTTCTAAAGTGTTCTTTCCTTCCTCTCGGTATCCTATAGACTTTTTTTAAACCACTCCTGTTAAACATGGGGTGCAGCAGAATGTAGAAGTCTAATGGTCGTTCTTCTAAAAAGTTACATGAACCATTATAAGTTCAGTGCTTAACAGCTGCTGAGACTTCAGTGGGAAACTTGATGTTTATAAATACCAAACTAAAATGTAAATCTGTTTAAGTAATTTAATTATGCATTTTGAAGCTGAATATGTATTACATTTGAGGAACGAAGGGGTTGAGAAATGGAATAAATGCAATAATACAGAGTAAATTATCTTTAGACTCTGTGGGATACACAATTTTAAATAAAAAAGAAAAGTCATGCAAGCAAAGTCAATTCTAAAGAAAAAAACTGTCTCCTCTGCACCCACAGTGATCAAGGCATGATGTTATAACGTCAAACAGGCTCTCATTTCAAGCCAGCAAGTCCCAGACAACAGCTGCTAACTAATTTGCTTTCAGTGTGTTTGAGAAATAAGAGCTAACTGCTTAGGAATACCAACTAAATATGCCAAGTTAACATTCTACAATTCCTTCCAATGATATGTAGAATAATATTTTCATTGTCTATATTATAGCTGTCAACTTAAAAAAAAACAAAAAAAACGGGGGACATGCAGGGAGTGTTGTCAGTGACGTCACTTTCAGTATATGGATCGTGGTTTTTCCACGTTCCAAGTACTGAAAGTGACATCACTGACTTTCCTAGTCAAAACGGGAGGGATGACAGGTATGGTCTATAACAGGTTTACTGTTAATTTCTTAACATGATTCCCATGTTTTACCTGTTTGGTATCTCCTGTCAATATTATGTAATGCGAACATCTATACTTTTACATTTGAATATTGGGAGTGCAATGTGTTTCCACAGTGACATCTAGGGGCAGAATGTGAAATAGCAGCTGCATAGAAGCAATTCATGCAAAAATTGCCACTTTTATATGTGAAAATTGCTAACACAATGCATGGTATTTTCCCCAGAATATTCGAATATTCGTGATTACGAAGATATAGCACTATATTCAAGATCTTTTCGAATTTTTTAAGTGCCGATATTTGCAATAAAAATGAGCAATTCAAATATTCATGTTCAATACTACCAGTGTTGCAGATTTCCTCTAGCTCTTTTTTCAGCTCTTTAAGATCTTACTAGAAAGGCCTTTTCCCCATTAGCATCATTGAGACTAGGGCACCTATAACCCTCACCTGGTTAACTGGTTGTCCTTCCATTGACCAACTTTGGTAGGTAATATAACCATTCATAGTATCTATTCAAAGGGTAACCTTTGACAAATTGCTCTATCTGGATTTTCTGCCACTTGTGGATCAAAAGCAACTAAATCATAAAGTTTAAAAGGTCTTTATTTATGAAAAAGATCTTGCACCAAATGTTATGAAAGCTTGAAAAACAAATGCATAACAGAACACAATTAAAAACTTTGATGCAAATATATATATATATATATATATATATATATATATATATATATATAGTTGTTGTGTTATACCGCATAAATCGGAATGGTGAGACCATCTGTTCTTTGTCCTCCTACATGTTTCGCCCCTTGGGCTTCCTCAAGCAGGATACTTAGTATGGTCGGACCAATGTTCTATTGCAGGCATCTGTGTGCATCAAAGTAGTGCTACTACAGCCCCATCCTGGAACCCCCATGTCACCGGGGTCCAACAATGGGGTGTCCAAACCACCAGGTGACCTCCACGAGTTTAGCAGTATCCCAGCTTGTACCACTAAGTGGGTCTGGGTAGGAGTGTCTTTCCTTCCCCTTCAGTCCAGGGGTCTACTCTACTCCCCAATGGGGTCTGGAGTCCACATGTGTTCCCCTCTTGGGAAAGTCCAAGAGCCCAAAATAGAGCTGACCTCCTCTGTTGGTAGCAGGTCCTCTTGTCCCAGGTGGCCAGAGCCCTGTCAATGTAGCGGCTACATTGACAGGTACTATGAATGGTTATATATATGGAAGGGATGGCACTCTCAACCCATAGGAATAGCACTTTTATAATCACTATATACTTTGGTGGGTAATAGCCACTACAACCTTACATTTGCACATTCTCAGTTAGTCTTACTATCAGTTTCCACTGGTAGCCCAAGGGTCAACTAAACAAGTTAGCTCAGCAATCTGACAATGCAGTTTCTAATTGCCGGAAAGCAGATTATGGTTGTAAGCCTATAAAATGCTTTAACTGTATGAAGGTATGTATGTATGTATGATTGCTTCAACTGTAAAGATCTTGAGGCAAATAAAAAAAAAAAACATACAGTAAGATACGATGGCAAAATACCTTCCATGTAACAATAGATTTCAAATTATAAAATGGCAAATTATTTTACCTTTCATTGCTTTTAGTACAGCTATGAATATAGCTTTTAATATACTGTTAATGCAGCTGACTATTTATATATTTGCTTTTCAAACATTTGCATTTACAGAGTAAAACATTTAAATAGTTCTGTTTTTTCAAGGTTTTAAATATGTTTTAATAAATGTTAATTTCAAAAAAGGAAATATTTAGAGAAAACAAGGAAAATGATAGCTGTAAAGAAACATAATTACCAATCTCTCTGCTTTGTATATTGATTCAACATACGCTAGGTAATAGAAAGGACAGAGATTAATAGTTGCTAATAGATGATAACAGAACATATGGTGAGATGTGATGAATCCCAACGGGCCATCGTTGTACATTTTATTATTTATTATTAAGTGGTAGTACTGTGCGAAAGCAAATCAGGTGCATTACCACCTTACTTTTCCAGTCTGCTTAGCTTTTACAAAATAATGCTGATACCCACCTGCCTGAGAATCTGAGCTGCCATTACATGACTGCAGTCAAAGATAATGCGGAATTCTCTTCCTCTCTTCATCTCTTTCAGGAGTGGGCGAGCATCTTCAGACTCTGGTGGAAGCTGACGTATTTTTAGACGAATGTTGTATCTGGCAGGGGCCATAATAAGTTCTTGCAATCGAATAAGACCTACAAAAATATAAGTCTATTAGTTTTTTTAAAGTTTCTATTAATTTGCATCCACCTAAATCTGGCTTTATATGAATCGGTTATAAAGTCTCTATCTTAAACTCTTTTAAGAGACAAAGGAGTTTGTTTCGCTTTGTAAAGTGCCACTCCTAGGTGGTTTAGACACTGGCAACAAAAAAGAGCCATTTTAGTATAACCCTTGTCATAACCAGTATGTCCCTGTACCAAACAGCCTTACCAAGAACATGCTTATAAACATAAAGAGTTGGGCCCACGTCCTTCAATTGACTTCAAGATGTTGTCGTAAGCATTACAAAAATCTCCATTTAACTATTGTTCATTGAATTAAAAAACAGTGATTGGATTTCTTTATGATTTCCAAAAAAATAGAAGGTGGATACAGCAATAAACAACTACCAAATAAATTAGCCCACCATAAATGGTATATCTAAAACCTGAGGTCCTATCAATGTGATGACTAGTAGTATACAATGCAATCCTGAAAAAATAACTATAATAGGAATAATAGGAATAAAGGTCAGAAATGATCTAAAGCATATCAGAAGAATTTGAAAAATAAAAAAGAACATCTTATCTGTGGAACTGTTATACCTCAGCTACTGAATGGGCATGACAGCCATAAATGTAGCATTTTTAGAAGAGATCCCCAACGTCACATCTACACTTAATGACACACTTATGTATGGACACATGACATTTAATCGTAAAGTCACCACCATAAACCACATGGTCTCCTGCTACTGGAAGTCTTAGACCCCTTATCCACTATTTCATGTTGTACTATGAAAGAAAATATATATTTTCTTAAATTTAAATACAAGCTCTGTGAATTCCAAAATTTATATTGTAATTACAAATATGAAAAACTCTGATTTAAATACATTCCTATTTAACTTTAAATAGTACTTCAGATACAGAATTTCTATCTATGATGAGTGAAGACTATGATTTAACATTTTTTATTCAAACCTGAATCTAATTCTAATTACCTAAAGGTCAGTTTGTCTATTATGTCAGCCTGAGACCCACTATTGATTGTATCTGCCACTTGAAATCACCTGAAATCTCTTTGACCTAGTTGGCTCTTTGACAGGAATAATTGTAAATTTCGGATGGCTCAATCCTGGCAGATACAAAAGTAATGACTAGAAGTGGTCTCAAAATGTTCATGAAATTTGGACTAGCTGCATTTATGAGTTGATTAAAAAAGCTCCTGAACAAGCCCCTGAACATGGTATCATACCCAAAACGGTTGGAGGTGTAGGGAAGGGTTGTAGGAACATTAGTAGTAGTAGTTTTTGCAAACAATAAGTTTAACTTTCAACTTCATTTTGAACTTAAATGATGCAAAAACTACATGTGCTAAAACAAAAAGTTTTCAAACAACCCTTCCCTTCATATCCAACAAATTTGATGATAATTCCATGTTCAGGAGCTTGGCTATTAACTGCTAAATCCACTAGTTTACCTTTACAACCATCTCTATTCATCTAATCACCTTACTTTAATTGTTATGTTAATAGCATTTGAATTCAATTACATTGTCATTTTATTGGTGTATTACAGGCATTAGATTCCCCCCCCCCCCCCACACACACACGTTTCTGCTCAGTTGTATGAGAAAATACCAGGCACCTTCAGTTGTGGATGTCCTCCGTCCCCCTTTCCGTCAAGTGGCAGATGCATGGTGATTGACCTAGTGTTGCTAAATTTAGATGGGTAGAGATATCAAAGCCCTAAGTTTCTGAAACTTCTTTTCTCACTATAATTGGCTGCACATCAAAGCAAGGAGAGTATGTATTGCCATAGACAAGGGCATTGGAAATGTCACAGATAAAGTTACAACAGCAATAAAACAGATAGGAACTTAAAAGTGTACAAACACTTAGGACACAAAATAATTTTTTACTTTTTATAAACTAGGGTGCTATGAGTAACTCAAAGTAAATGTAATGCAAAGAAAACGGTACCATACCTGTGCTGTCATCATAAACTACTGTGGCCGACCTCCATTTTAAAAACTGTACAAGGTCCAAAATTGCATGGCTTAGAGAACCATAGTCTGGATACAAGTTTACATAGAATGAGTCTCTGTTATCTAGAGGATGGTGCTTCCATCGGACCTGAATATGTGGTACTTCCAATGCGTTGCAAATAGACTGGACAGCGTTGGAGGAGGAGCTGTGGGATGGTCCAAAAATAGCAACCACTCCTAGGGCCAGCTGGTCACATGCTGTAAGAAAAATAGAAATATAGTCACAAGTTTCACTGGAAATTGGGAGGTACTTGGATATGTAGCAATTATTCCAGACTTTGAATCTCCAAAGCCTATGCAAGGCCAGTTAATACTATAAAGGAGCCTACTATTAGATCTATCACCTCTATGGCTTGCATGAAGCCAACTTGATCATAATCAATACCAAAACAAAGAAATGGTAAAAGCAAAAACCGAGAAGTTTGGTCTACACATTACATTGTATATCACATTGTGATATGTTTATTACATTGTGTGATATATATATTGTGTGATAATATGGGCACTGCACTCTGTACATTGTGTAATATGTGACATACAGTGGGCACTGCACTCTTTGCATTGTGATATATGACATAAAGTGGGCACTGAACTCTGTACATTATGTCATACATGACATACAGTGGGCATTGTACTCTGTACATTGTGTGATATGTGACATAAAGTTGGCACTGCACTCTGTACATTATGTGATACATGACATAACTTGGGCACTGTACTCTGTACATTGTGTGATATGTGACATACAGTGGGTACTTCACTCTGTACATTGTGTTATATGTGATATTGTGAGGGGGGTAGGATCAAATGTAGTTGCGGGGGGCTGCTATACAGAATTGGATGGGAGGCAGAATTGCAGCCCTGGAAGGAGGGGGCAGCTTTTCATGGTGTCGTAGTTTGTATATACTCTGTACATACCTCTCACCCACATTCATACACTGTAGGTCCTCTGTAAGATCCAAGCTAAATCTCTAAAGCTGGTAATAGACGGTAAGATTTACCGTCGACTCCCGATTCGATTTCAGCACTAGGTGTCGGCCGATTCTCGGCACTAGCGGGCGGGCGTCATGACGTCATCACGCCCGCCCGCTAGTTCCAAGAATCGGCCGACACCCTTTGTGTGCTGCCCCCAGCCGAACTAATGGGATCGGAATAAAATTAATCAATGTACGATCCGACATGACGGCTGATTTTAGCACAATCCTGCTTGTTGCTGCACCCAATTCCTGCACGACTCGATCCCTAACGAATGCGGGAGCGCAGACGGCATCAGATCAGCGGTCGGATCGTGCAGGAATCAGAACGTCTATGCTCAGCTTTAGACTGATGTGAATTGTGAGTATTGCAGGCAACTGGTTTAAGATTGTGGAGGCACTGGCAATGTTGCCTGTATACACTGATATGTCTGCTATACATTGATATCTGTGTATATAAAATAACCAAACAGCCCACTGCTTGTACACAGGGACTTGCGGCTAAAGTCAACTGTCAGCAAAGTGCCAGAAACCCGAGCTGAGCTCAGAGGGGTGGAACATAAGAGGAATGCTTGAGGATGTTGAGTTGAGTTGATCATTCTGTTGAACTAATAATACAAGTCCTGTAAAACATATTGTTTCACATATGATCTACCGATGAAACTCTAAAATGAAAATAATCCTTTGTAGAGTTGAAAGTTGACAGGTTGCTTGTTAAATTTGTTAAGTGTTAAATTTTTCAGCGCTAAACGCAGTTGAATTGTCAACTGCCATCCTCAGCTTTGTAGTTTAAAGTACAAAGCTAAAGATTTAATATTTCTCTCACTTCAACCATCGTCTGTCATTTCAAATACTGTGTTTTACAAAATGCAGATTATCTATTTAAATAGTTACAGCTATGTCAGGGCCGGTGTCAATGGGCTTTTTGTTGACGTCAAGGGAAAGTCTACTGGAAGGCAAAACCTATTTAAAGCATTTTCTTCAACTGCAGCTTATATGTACCCTCAATATATTCAGAATTTACTCAGCACTGAAAAACTGATATCAGTGTCACAATCCTAAAGTCTGACAACATAGGCCTTTAATTCACCGGGAACATTTCAGTAACAGGTACCGTATATACTCGAGTATAAGCCGAGTTTTTCAGCCCAAAAAAATGGGCAGAAAGTTCTCCCCTCTGCTTATACTCGAGTCAGCTGAGGGGGGTCCACTCACCACACCTGTATCGCCATGCTGAGATGACTGCTTCCCGTAGATCTGCGATCCTGTCAGCTATGTGCCTACATGTGCTTCACCATGTGCTCCATCAGCTGAACAATAACAAACTCCACACTGCCATCTTGACTTGCCCGAGTCAATACGTTTTTTCAGTTTTTGTAGATAAAATTAGGTCTATACTCGGCCTATACTCTGAACGGCTTATACACGAGTATATAAGGTGTGGTTTTGGATTGAATAACAAGTGCATGTTGCATAAGAAATGATAATGCATAAATGCCACAAAATGTTTGCTTACTGATACCCATGTACAAGCTAGAAAAGTCTGATGGGTCGCACAGATTTGGGTATTACCCACCTTACCACTACACTTACAGAGTCGCCAGTAAATGTACTGTAACTCAGTAGCTTTTTTGCTGGGTTTTTATAGAGTTTATACTGTGCATTCTGTTTCTCTATATGTCAGCCTGATCCTAAATCTATTGTTCAGATGAAAACAGTCTTGCTGAACAATTTATTGGAAAAATGGTTATGTTATTTGTTTCTTTTCAATTTCCTAAAAGCTTGAAACTGCTAAACATTGTATATACCCAGTGTGTATGATAGGTTGGGAATATGCTACGATGTACACTCCCAGCTGCAACATTTTACAATAAGGTATATGCAACCTACACATATAATTTATGAAGGTCCGTTAAGGGCAATTTCAGTCAGAGGAAAAAAAAAGATCAATTTTTATCGGTTTAGCGCTGGCCACAATGAGCACTGAGTTCATAAATTGCCTGAGAACTGTGCAGACAAGTAGGTAATAACCACACCATTAAGCACATCTTTGTGGTATAGAAGGCACAAAAGTAAATCAGTAAGGATAACAGCGTGAACAATTTTTGACCTATAACACAAATCAGCTACACCTTTTCTCATGACCCCAAGCATGAAAACTAATTCAAACTTTCAAGTTAACCCTGGAAAAATAAATTGTAGGTTACATTGTTGTAAGGGCATGCTTTTTATTTCCTTGACAGTAGGGCATTGTGGCACTACATACAAAAAAATTTTTTTGCTTGTTTGTGGTTTGTTTTTTTATTTTGTGAATCTGTGACCCTTTAAACCATGCAAATAAAGCACTGATATTTTTATATTTTTAAATCCAGTTTGCATACTCTGTCCTCTCCAACATGAATATCATCTGCTTGCATGTAATTTGATGATTTTAAAGGAGGAATAATTGAAAATCCCCATTTCAATGCATACTTTTACTCCATTAAACAGCCTTTAGAAAGTTATAAAAAAAAGTGTCCATCTTTAGTTCTAAAAAAGCTGCCAGTGTTCTAGATGGTGCCATGTAATTTTTTAAATGGTGAAAACAAATCTCCGTAGGTTTGTAGAGGAAGTAGGATGATCTCACTGTCAAAATTCTGAGCAGAGAGGGACAATCTCATTCTCATTAGCAATAAGACTTTACTAAGTTGCTAGTTTATTTTGATAGATTGTCCATATAATGCGATTGAGTGAGTCTTCAATCATAAGTCATACATCAATCGAAAAGTGCACCATTTTCTGGATCCGATTAATCAACGATTTATTGGCGATTGATCGGTGGCATAACTAAACATAAGCTACAGAAACAAATGCTATCTGAAAAGATGGAAGTGGTATATGGCCTCCATGGGTCGATCGATAGAAACAATCACAAGTCTCTAACAATGTCCTTTGATTCACAATCAATTAACAAAAATTTTCAGACATGTCCAATCCCTGTACGATACATTTTTCGTGCCATTTTTCGCCATTTACATTGTTCATTTAATTAATGCATTGATCGTGGCGATTGATTACATCCGTCGATCTCTCAAAAATGGCATGAGAAATCGAGACGTCTATGGCCAGCTTATGTATTGTATCAGGGAGGCCACTCTACTCCATAGTTGTTGGTAGGTCTAAAGGAAATTATATGGAGTGATCTAAAGGTATATGGGGGGCTTAACAGATTTGAGCCTTGTCTATGCTAGGCCTATATAGTTAATTATGGCTTATGATGTGTGAGTAGCCTGCAACTAACTAAAAAAAAATTTGACGATTTCTAGTTAATTGCAAAGCCCCTGAACATGGCATCATCACCAAACTTGCTGGAGATGTACAAAAGGATTGGGGTATACTACAAAAAAAGTATGTTTCTAACACAAATAGTTTTTGCACAAATTAGGTTTAAAGTCAAGTGAAAATTTCGAAAATTGGAATTTCAACTTTGATTTTGAACTTAATTTATGCAAAAACTACATGTGCTAGAGCAAAACCTTTTTTTTTTTTTTTCAAATGTTCCCACAACCCTTCTCTACATCTCCAGCAATTTTGGTGATGATACCATTTCAGAGGCTTTGCAATCAGCTAACAAAGTCAGCTAGTCGAAAAATTCGACCATCTCTACCTGCAACGTCATGCCAATAACAACACATGGCCTCACTACATCAACATTACAACACTGTGTGATGTAACGGCATGTTAGAATGGTGCATACTTAAAGCCTTACCTTTCCGATTAGCTTCAAAGCTGTCATAGAGATTGATTCTTTGAATATCGTAGGTTAGAGTTGTGTTTGGTAATAATGTTCTGTTTCTGTTAATGATGTTTGCTGCAAATCTGAATGCTTGTTCCTCTGCGCTTACAAGCTGTCCTGTTGGTCCTTCCAGAAATTCAAAAATACCTCCTGTTGAAATGAAATAAGAACTGTTAGAGAAATGAGTATATGTACAGCCAGAAGCTGTCATACATTTCTTAATGACCCTAGACTTAAAACAACTTTTATGTACTTTACTGTAATCTCAAAATACGCTACTTACTACCGTTAAGAGGTGCTTGAGAGTCAGGGGCTCACTAGGTCTGGAAATAAACAATCCAGGCAAACAAAAAAAAAAAGCACTCAACTAATGCAAGGTTAATAGAGTGTTTAGAAAATAAAGCAGGAATAATGGTCCTTGTATGTGAATTCCAGGTTATGAGCTGTTGTAACCATTGACAAAGTGTAGAACAGCACTCAACAAATTCATCTTAGTGATTGGCACCTGTAAATATTTTGTTAAGCTTAAAGTGTGGTGCTATTGAGTCCTACATCCTTTTACCAGCACAATGGCGCAGTTCAAGTTTTATATCATCTTCTTTACCCTCCTGCTACTTAGATTCCTACTTACTGACTAGTAGAGATGGTCGACTTTTTTGTTAAAATTTTTTACCATTTTGACGATTTTAAGTTAATGAATAAAGCCCCTGAACATGGTATCATCACCAAACTTGCTGGAGACATAGAGACGGGTTGGGGGTATACTACAAAAAAAGTATTGCTTTAACACAAATAGTTTTTGCATTATTGAAGTTAAAAAATAAAGTCTACATTTCAAAAGTGTAAATTTTTACTTTGATTTTGAACTTCATTTATGCAAAAACTATGTTAGAGCAATAATTTTTTCCCCACAGCCCTGCTATACCTCTTCAGCAATTTTGGTGATGATACCATTTTCTGAGGCTTTGCTTTCAGCTCACAAAGTCAGCTAGTTGAAAAATTCGACCATCTCTACTTTCAAGAGATGGTCAAAATATTTTAAAAAAATTCTACTATCTGACTTTGTGAGAATTGTTGATCGGGAATATAAATGTTTTTATTTTAAATATAGGCACTTTGAGAATTCGTGAATATATAGAAAAATCTTGAATATAGTGCTCTATCTTCATAATTGCAAATATCCAAGATTTTGTAAATCACTTCCTGAAACTACCGTGCTTTTTTGCAATATGCACTTGTGGAAGTGCCGATTTGTTCAATGAAGGTAATAATGACTAGATAACATGAATTCTGGAATTTATTGCAAATATTAGGGAAAATTCACAATATTCTGTGAATACAAATATTGCATATGTTGCTCATCAATATTTGTAAGTTGCAAAGTTCCTGAACATAGTATCATCTATCTGTTATATATCAAAATTGCTGTAGATCTAGCAATGGGATGTAGAAACATTACATATACAATTGTATTGCTTTAGCTTCTGTAATTTGTGCATAAATTGAATTCAAAGTCACGTCAAAACATTTGATTTGATGGAGATGATACCTCATTCAGAGTCCTCCCAAAATTTTACAACCATCTCTATTACTGACCTAGGGCTGTTGTCAGTGCTCTTGGCTCCGAGTTAGTTGCATATACACAGAACAACTGATAGACATCAATTCCTTGTAGATGATGTCAATAAGACCATAGATTTTTATTGCCTCGGAGAGTTCTGAGTAGACCTATATCTCCAACTGCCCTAAATTCTGTGTTGTTAAATACACTGGGAAAGCTTAGAAGATTATACATCCTGTATCTACTATCTTCTTTTTATTGTGGCTTGCACAGACTCATGACCTCCATCCATTAATATTGCCCTGATTGTTTTTAAACTAATTGGTTTCAAATGAATTACTGAACTGTGGCTATTATCATTGGCATGTGTAAAAAGTCTGTGGGATAAATGATCATGTAAGAACATTTATTTTATAACCTATATACTTTTTCTTTAATAAAAAGGTCCGTAAATCACAGACATTAACATGGTCATTGTACTAATCTATACGATATTGAGAAAGAATAATTCAATGTATTTATATGAAATGTTGAGACTACATCTTATGTTATTTCCATAACAGCTTTATTTGTGGCATGTTAAAGCTCACCAGTAAAAATCATTGCCCTTTAAAATGGCTGTTGACAGCATCTTAATGACTGGCAGCTGATAGTTTAAATACTGAGTTTGCATCTACAGATGAAGCTCCTCAACCGTTTATAGTGTTAATAGACAAATAAATGGTCCATGGCTCTCCCTAATACATATTGAGACCAAGAAGATTTGGTCCATCTGGATCTTTTGTCAATTAGACATGAGAAAATTAACACAACAATTAAAGAAATATGTCCCCAATGAAGAAAAATAAACAGTGGAGATCAAAATAACGAGAAGTCTTTTAATGAAGCAAGCTGTGGCCATATGTTGGATCCTCTGTTCCCTGTGTTGTTCTTTGGCATCCATTAATAATAATAAAAATATCTATTTCTACATCACAACTTCTGCATAAATAATGAACTATTTCCATTGACAATAGAATTGATACATTTTAGAAATCTATATACCTTGCTAAGATCAAGCCAAATGGTTAATTAGTTGTTTTGGCTGGTTGTATGTAAATCTGTAACTAGACCTACACAAAATTAGGTTCTCATCCTTCCCCCTCATTTTAGAAAAAAAAAAAACATTATATCGATAATCAAAGCTACAAAATTGTGTCTGAGTCATAGGTATTACTAGATGAATTGTTCTGTACAAGATGTTCTTGGAAAATGATGACCATTCTTTTGGCCAACAACTAAATTTCCAGTTCTCTCTTTCAGCACTCCATTCTTCTCAATCCATATGTATTTACAATTTGCCTTTTATACTTTACCCTTTTAATTTGCTTATACCCCAATCCTAAAAAGACCTTTAGCTCATGTGACATGAGCAATAAATGAATAAATACCAAAGTGTATTTGACTTATAATTTAGTTACCAACCCAACTGCAAACTATTAAACGGCAGAATAATAATAATTTTGCTTCCCTTTAACATTGGGTTAAGAGTCTGCATACATGATGCTTAGTAGAAAGTACCCTCATGCAATAGTGGTTTGTGTAGGTGCAGAACAATCAACCAATGCTCATTACCCAAGGAGCCCCCTCATAGCCCCATGGTGTAGTAATCCAATTGATGAAGGGTGATCAATTACATTGACAAGTTATACAAAAAGCCAAAGTTAAGCCTGAAGAAGAGATCTGCGATCTCGAAAGCTTGCTTCTCTGATGACTTATAAACTTATAAATCTGATAGCCAATAAACTGTATCACTTGAACTCCAAACGTGTTGTATTCATCAATGGCTAAAGCCCCCCATACACCTTCAGATTCCTCCATACAACTTTCATGAGACCTACCAACAACTATGTAGTATAGTGACCTCCCTGATAAAATACATAGTGATTGGAAGGTGTAGAAAGGTCCTCCTATTACATGGTTTTGGTAGAAGAAAAGTTGGTTGTACAGAAATTACATGGTAATTGTATGTGGTGTATGGGGGGCTTAACACGGTACAATAATCTACTATAACACATAACTTAAAATATTCATTGTAATCTAGCATTATCATCTCAAACCAACAAGATGACTGGTCTTCTTTTATCAAAGTTAACTTCAGGGAATTTTTAAAAAGACAAAAAAAGGATAAATGTTGTCCACTACTACCAGTGGATACAAAGCAGATGCCCTCTAATGCCCCCTGGAGCCAGGTCAAGATTTAGGAAGCCATAAAACCATGCAGTTAAGATGATACACGTCTGGCCCTTCATCTTTACAAAGGTTAACAATGCAGTTAATGTCAAGATGGAATCAATAGAAAATAAGATCCGTGTGACACAATGTTGGATAACGATGATAAGCGATGAGTGTTTTATTGTGTGGGTCTGACATGCTGCATTTCTGAGATGAGCAGCAAACATATTGAAGTGAACACATAAATATGCAGTGTAGGAAAGAGGAGGAGGGATGTCCTAACAGATCAAACATAATCATTGCTGATCTGATGTAGAGAGATTACGAGCTGATAGTCATTTGGAGTCTGTGTAAAGACATTATAACACTGAGCCTATTGGAAAGAGAAAGATAAAGATCGCAGACAGAGAACAGGTTCAGAATACTAAATGCTAGGGTTTAGAGACCAGAGAAGCTAAAGAGATGGAACAAAAGGTGATACTCCTTAAATATGTGCCAGGCTACACAAACTGATTGTTAGCTATTAGCGAAGAGTTAGCATTAAAACAAATGTTATCCATTAGGACAATGGTTTTGGCCAACCTACCTCCTTTAAAACTTAAATAAATCCATAGCTTGCAATAGGTCTAGCCCAGCTCTGCAAGATTTAAGGTCTATAGCCCTGCATTGATCTAAAATGATTCGACATGACCAAATCTGGTATTTAATATTTAAACGTATCTTACTTTTTAAAAATTAAATATAGATAAGCATTCACATAAAAGAACAATTAAACGCTCTTATTATAAAGTAGAGAAAATCCTTCAGCACAATGTGATTTGGTACATGACCTGTATCTCCAAAGCATTTATCAAGCTAACGCTGTACCAACAGTCAAACACATGAGAATTTTATTGCAGATAAAAGATGATTTTGCATCAGTAATTACTATTAAATTACATATTTGGCTCCGTGTTGAGCCAAGTGGTGCTGATTCAGGCAGCGATTTCTAATTGGAAAGACAGGACAATGAATAGATGAAAGTGGGATGTGCAGACTGACTTACAGCATCCTGCACTGAGTAATAAAAGCCTTACAGACATATGGTTCCGTCTCTCTATGAAAGTACACATGCTACTCTTGTGTGAGATCAAGTACATCTGTCTTCATTTGATGCTGCCAGGAAATAAGACTCACTTCCAGTAAGATTCTTAAATTTCTGACTTACTGAGTGAGGACATAAAGGCTATGTAAAGATGTAACTTTGGATTAAGCTAGAAAGGTTTATATCTCCATTTGTGTGCCATTGGGGAGAAATATTTTGCTGGCAATAATCCATGATGAGGATTTTCCTTACTTTCCGGAGATTTCATCTTGACTGGATGGAAATCTCCCTAGCAACATTTGGACAGAAAAAATAACCTGAATGGGGAGGGGATTTAACCGGAATCTGATCAGAAGAAAAGAAGCAGTTTTTTTAGATCATCACTTCTATTACATAACTTGCAAAAAAATTATGTACTGTATTTTTAGGACCAAAATCGGGGGGAAATAGTGCCTGCGTCTTATGGCCCGAATGGCTTCCCACCAGCTCCCCTGAGCTGTCAGATAAGATGCGGCCACATCCCTCATCTGCACTGTACTGCTTCTATAAGCAAAGCTACTGATAGAAGCAGTACATCAGCCGGCAGCTTCAACAGCCATCAGCTTCCATCTATGTCTGTCAGCTTCGATCTACGATCTCTACAGCTCACAGCTGACATGAAGGAAGAGAAGAGTGAAGAATTCACAGCACCACCTCCCCTTCTGCCTGAAGTGTGCTCTCTAGTGAAACCATTGTTGTGGCTGAAATTGGGTACTGCAGGAAATTTTGCCAACTGAGAACATTTCACATTTTTCTGCTCTAAAAACAGGGTGCCTCTTATGGTCTTATAGTGCGAAAAATACAGTAAATGCATAAGGGCTAGGCATTTTTGCCTTTTTTCATTTCTACCTTGTACTCTTAAATAAGCCTTTACCCAAACATACACACTATTGGTTGGGAGATGGAGCCATAGGGGGAAAGAAAAGACAAACGCTCATATTTGTGTAACAAGTGGGAACCACATTTATTTAAGTACATATCACACATACCTGTGTGAACTTTTCCTTAAATTTTTATGTGAACTTTTCCTTAAATTTTTTTATAACTTGCATCTTTAACCTCCTTTTTTGTAGGTACACATATTATGAAAATATAGAGGTCACTAACCTTTTGCACATTAAGCATTCCCTTACAAGCATTAAACATGCAACATGTCCATAAATGATAGTATGCCATGGTTCCCAGATCAGTCCCTGTACCTGTAAAACTTAATTCAGTACCAGTTCTTGAACCTGCAGATCATGGGTCACTCCCAATCCATGCATCATCTTAGATAAACCCCAATCGCTGAGATTTTATACCTCAGTTCAGCCAAAATTGCTGCACCTTTGGACCAGACTCAATACACCACTGCCTCATCTTACTCATTTGTTTTTATAGCACTTTATTTTAGCATTAACCCTACAGTGGCCCAGCTATTGCCTAGCCCTTACTGGGATGTAAGCATTGCATAGTGATTCCCATCAAAAACCCAGAAACTCAGTTTATATTACTTTCCTAAATGCATCAACCTGACAATTTTCTTATCTTACATTTGGGAAGTAGAGACAGGAGGGTTCTTGTACTGCTAAGGCTGAATTCATATGGGTGTCTGGGAACAGGTTTTTTACTTCTTTGAACAATCTGGTGGATACAACATGTCAGCATTTTCCCAACAGGACAAAATGGGGTGGTTGGCTGGTGATTGACAGCCATCTGTAAATATCTACCACAGCACAAGATTATGGAGAATCTGAAGTCCATACTGTACTCATATAGAATAATGAACATTGTTATAGCCATTCTCCTAAGACAATAATAGACCAAAATCTCAATGTGTATCAAGTAGCTCTTATTCTTTGTAACTCACAGTTCTACTTATCATCAGCACTATATTTTAGTGTTAACCTACAGTGGTAGGCCCAGCAATGGTCAAGCCTTTACTGGGGTGTAAGCATTGTGTAGGTGATCCTTTACTAAAAACTCCAGTAACTCAGTTTATATTATTTTCCTAAAAGAAGTAAATTGGCAACCTGTCAATTTTCCAATCTTACATTTGGAAAGAGGAGAAAGAAGGATGGACGAGAGTGAATCTAGCACTTGAACAAATTCAGCTGATTTGGATTCGGGAGGAAGAGGGAGTCTGTGTGGGAGTATTGTTGACGGGTGAGAGTGTGGGTCAATCTTTCTATCTATTATTGTTATTATTATTAATAACATTTTTTTTATATCGCGCCAACATATTACGCAGCGCTGTACAATACATTTGAATGGAGATACAACACAATATAGTACACACAGGAACAGGTTATGACACAAGAGGAGTGGAAGACCCTGCCCGGAGTTTTAGGCAGGTGTCGAGTGGTTTAATCTTTAATCTCCAACTATTTGGATGAACTGATTCACATTGTCTACAGCTACATAGATCAGTAAGAATCTTGTTTCTTCTTGTCAGTTATATGTCAATATCTGCCACGGCACAAGATTATGGAGAATCTGAAGTCCATACTATAGAATAATGAGTATTGTTATGACTATTCTCTTAAGACAATCATAGACCCAAAGCTCAATGTCTGTCAAGTAGCTCTTATTCTTTGTAACTCTCAGTTCTATTTATCATCAGCAAGTGGTCAACGTCAGCTCATTATGTTGCTATATATATAATTTATGTATCTGCATGTCCCAGAATTTTTTTTTCTGTTTTACAAATTTTTATTAATGATGAAAAATGAATTCTTAAGCTGGGCATATACGTACCAATTCCTGCACGATCCGATCCCCGATCCGATGCTGTGCGCGCTCCCGCATCCCTTAGGGATCGGGTCGTGCAGGATTTGGAGGCTGCAACTGACGAGGATTGGGCTAAAATCAGCCGTCCTGTCGGATCGCACAGTTATACGACAGGATGGTAAATTTTAGCCCGATCCCATTAGTTAGGCTGGGGACGGCTGCCCCCAGCTGAAGTAATGAGCTGCACATTAAGAGGGCAGTCCGATTCTCTGCACTAGCGGGCGGGCATGATGACGTCATCACGCCGCTCCTACTGCATAGAATCGGATAAGGAATAGACGGTAAATCGTACCTTCTATTCCCAGCTTTAAATAGGCAGGTATAGTATATACCAGTAGATCTGTCTGCAAAGTAAACTCTATACTATCGGCATGCAAAGAGTGAACAATGTATTGAACTAACCAATAACACATGTGTGTATAATCACAGCAAAGCACCAATGGCAAGAAAAAAAAATTCCTACTAACGACCTGCAGAAAAAATAATTGGCCCTGAGATAAGTGTGGTCACTTTCTCATGATGGTGAATCGATTTTGTTCTGAAGTCTCCTGTGTACGTGATTTGTGCTTATTCATGAATGCATTCTGTAGCTGTGCCAATCCTGGGGCAATGAGATCAGCCTGACAGGCCTTTCTCCCCAGAGACTGCTTAGATGCATATGCCATGCAAGAAGCCTTATCATCAGGGAGCTGGGTGAACACAAATTAACACAAGAAAAATGGCAACGATCCAGATTGTATCGATCGGCTGGATTATTTTCAGCAGGAACCTCTGCCTGTGTTTTCATATACAGTCCCTTGGGGAATGGCTTTTTCTCTGTGCTGCAGAATAGAAGTTTTGACATAGCCCCGCTGCTGGGAATCTAAAGGCGCTGAAAGCCATTCTTTTTAAGGATGTCCTTGTATCATGTATATTACATCGTAAACAGAGGCATGTGTAAAATTTGCAGGTGCTTCGGGAATTGTTTAGCAAAATGGTAATTGAAATTGCATTTGTGCCTCACACATTATGACAGAAATGGTAACGTTGAGGCCATTAGAAAGATCTGCAATCACAAACATTATTACATTGCTTGGAGCTTATTACTATTATTATGATATATTAAGTAGTTCACCTTGTTCATCCGCTATATCTATTTTAAGTCAGTTTTGCTATTTAACAACAAAGCACATCATTGGTTTCAGATGTATTTTGTATATACTTTTACATTCATGTAGTATAAGATTTACCCGCAATCGCTCCTTGGATAGAAAGCTGCAATTACAGATTTTATATGCGGCATCACTTGCTGCAGAAATCAACTATTATGTTGAGATCATAAAATACAATGATTTCCTAGGAGAACTCTTATAATTTTATAGTTGAATTACAATCTATGGTTTTTAACATCTATTTTAATAGACTTAATTTATAAAGTTTTTAAGCAGGTTTTTTTCTTGGGGGGAGGGGGGGGGGGTATTCACAACCAATGGTTTCAACCAACATTGGTTTCAAGAATTACATTGAATAAGACCAAAAAAATCTAAGTCACATAGCTTAAATAGATTATGAATATTGATTGGTAGAGAGGGTGTTGAAGGTATTTTTACTGTTATACATGGGTATGTATACACGATTAGTCCTGCAAACATTATTTAGCATTTCACATACCATCTCTGCATGCATCAAGGCATTTGTAAATGTACAATTTGGAGAATAATCCCTTTTACACACACAGAATCAGTATTTTTAGAGCTATAGAGGAATACACTCTTAACTCAAAGCTTCTGAGGTTCCAAAGCCTCATTTAGCTTTACCTGCCACCGAATTTGTGCACTTCTCTAATACCTATTTTATGACTGGGCAAGAAGATGGGGCAAATGTAAAAAACAGGAATTCAATTTATGTAAATGTTTCTTATTTTGCTAAAAAGGATCAAAAAACATTAAACGCCAGGAATGGAGTTTTAGAGCAGACTCAAATAGGTAGAGAAAGTAGAATACTATTGTGCAACTGCTTCTGAAAATGCTAAAGCAGTGACTCGGTATCTCTGACTCTCTGACCTGACTCTCTCAATCTCTGACTTTTCCTGAGAAATGGATATAGAAAGAAGCATACAGCTGTGAAGTTAAAATTCCATGTATACTTCCAGGTCAATGACTTAAAGTACTGAAGCATCAGCATGACAGCCAGACATCTGTCTTTCCTACCACTGAAGTACAAACTTCTTGGTAAAAACTACTTGGTTGTCATCAAAACATGTAGTTTAAATATATTGTTGAATGTGTCTAAAGCTGGGAATAGACAGTAAGATTTACCGTCGTTTCCCGATGCGATTTCGGCACTGGGAGCGCTAGTGCCGAGAATCGGCCATCACTCTTGACGGCTGATTTTAGCCCAATCCTGCTTGTTGCTGCACCCGATTACTACATGACCCGATCCCTAAGGGATGCGGGAGCGCGCACAGAATCGGACCGGCGGTCAGGTCATGCAGGAATCCGAACGTCTATGCCCAGCTTTAGGCTTACAGAAATAGAGAAATGTTGTAAAATAGAAATACAACATATTATTTGTAAGTGGGATATTCTTAACTGGTATTAGTGACATGAATGCATGCGTTTACATATGCATGAGTTAAGGTCCCCATACACCTTACAATCTTACCATACAATTTCTATACACTCTACTTTTCCTCTACCAAAACCATGTAACATCAGGACCTTACTAATCCTTCCAGTATGTATTCTATCAGGGAGGACCCGGCACTACATAGTTGTTGGTAGATCTAATGGAAATTGTGTGGGTTGATCCAAAGGTGAATGGTGGGCTTTAGGGACAGTCCAAGCAGGTTTGTATCTGGATTTGTACACCAAGTCCATAATATAAAAGTCCTTAACAAAACTCAGGTTAGTCCTGAATAATGGGGTGCGTCCTTACCTTTGTTTGTTTCATTGAATTTTTTTTTTCCTGAGTAAAGAAATATAAACAAACTTATGGGTTCCCAATAAATGTAGATCCTGATTAACAACAGGGTTGGTGAGAGTATAGTTGAAGAGTATAGTTGAAATTTTAGGGGTTTGAAGGGTTTTAGCGACAAGAAACAAAATTACATTGGCATAGACAGGCTTCATCTTACATTGAGAGATCCAAATATGTAACATAACCTAACGATACAAAAATTCAAAAACACAGTTTCTATGTACTGCTTTTGCTTCTGTTACAGGAACTGTCACATCTTTGTAACACCAGGGTGCTTAAAATGGTGACTGATATGGAAAGTTTGGCTATCAAGGTCCATAGTGATGGACATGTTCTTCCTCCGGTGAATGGTACGGGTGTTCGACCCACCCTGTTCACCAGCGGAAAGAAGGTTACTATTCTTCCGCTGGGCTGATCAAGAGCAGAAAGATCCGACCAGTGGAATAATTTTTTCACCAGAAATTGGGATATCGAAACCGGTGAATAAAAATCGTCTGGGAACTGTGTGTTCTAGGTACGGGAATTGACGTCACTTTCTAATTCAAATTCCCTGCGAACAGGCGGGGAATTTAAATCTTCTGGCCAAAGTTCAACCATCACTAACTACCAACAGCTAGACTGCCACAAACCGCATACCCCTTGATGAAACTTAGATTGTATGTCCGATAGGCCAGGGCTCTGTTCTCCTCCTGTATTAGGCTGGGTCTATACTAAAATCTTTTATGTGGTCAATGTGCTGCAACCATGGGGAAAACCACGTAGTGCACACGCCCCCTGTATTTTGGCATTTACCAATAGGTGTGGCTTGCGAAGTGCCCAAACTGTGCCCGATCTTTGGGCAGGGTTTGCTATTGTAAAGTATAGAATGTGGTATTGCTAACATGACGAATACCATGCCCTAAACTCTCTCCAAAATACGCAAGTTCCCAGGCCCCTCTATTTCAATATAAAGGTATATTACATTTACATGGGTGGTCTTTAAGAACAATTATTGTTATAGGTAACCTCCTAACAAGTCAATGCTTCATGTGTTGAGTTTTGTTCCCCTTGAGTGTTGTCTTTTAAACTCAACGGGGAACTATTTTTAATGTTCCTAATATTACCTTCTAATTTTTTATTGTAATATACTTCCAGAGATTTAAGAAGATAGATGAAAAGGAAAATACATCTAAAGGGAAGAGAAAGGGCCCTTTGCACTTTACAGGCCAATATGAGCACACAGCAGGTAAATAAATGATAGCAACATCCATAGCTGGATACTCTGACCTTATGAGCACACGATCAATTGCAATACCTGCTCACTCTGTGGTTATGCTTTGGTGCCATATCTGTGAAGTGTGTAAAGGGAATAAAGGAAAAAAATACCCTGTATTTTAGCTAGTAAGGATAAAGAAACAGCTTTATTTTAATGCTCCCCCCAGCAGCCCATACTACTCACACACCACAGAACCATCAGTCATCAGCTGAGATGGTCGCAAAAATTCTTTCATTTTTCACTTATGCAAATTTATGAAAAAACTATACGTGCTAGAACAACCCTTCTCTTCATCTATAACAATTTTAAGTTTAAAAACAAACATTGACTATCTTCAATCAGCACATGTGTAAATGTGGGTTTAGACTTGTAGATTTTTTCGTTTGATTTTGTCGAACGAAAAACAACGATTTTTGGGTTGATTGAACAAAAATTTCTATCCTGTCGTTGTAATTTTGAATGTATTTTCATTCGATATCAGCAATGAACGAACAAAAAATCTAATTTTACATTCGATAAATGAACGATGTTCGAAAACAACATCCAACAAAAAATCTAATTGGCAATTGATTGACGCGTGTAAACCTACCTAAAGTTCAGATTTTCAATAGTTCAGTAGACCTGAGGATCACTTGCTGATCAAATACTGTTCTCCATAATTGCTGATATCTCATGGGGGAAGAGGTGTCATAATTTAGTGGTTCGGGGGAATGTTCCAGCATATCAAGTAAATTTAGCCTTTAGGTTACACAGGCCACAGGGTCATACCTTGCACTGCAATTATGAAATTGTATTTTTAGTCATGGGGTGTATATAAATAAATTTAATATATAAACACCTTACAATTTCTCCACCTGCAGCCAGAACTGTAATTTCCATTCAGATCTCAAGGTTTCAGGTAGGTCATCTGCATCTTTACATACAATGTAATGCTATTGGCTATTTGGGGAAGGTGTCCAGAGCAGCAGATGGAAGTGGGTGCAGGGATTTGTTTAGCTTACAAAAATATATATCACTGGGAGAGTGAGCCTCGGCCCACGGACCCAGATCAAAGTTTTCCCCCAAGTGATCAGGGCAAGGGGACTTAATCCCCAGGTACATAACCAGGTATATTTAGTATAACATAAAACCATTTGACAAAACCTGGGACACACGCCACTCCACTGTTAAATGACACCAGCATCTACTACTTTACCCTCCATTTGGAATCATATGGTTATGTGTTATACTAAATATACCTGGTTATGTTCTGGACGGCTGTCGTTCCCCGTTCCCTGGTAGGGACATTATTACACCCCCTCCCCCTGATTGTGGTGGTCACCATATGGTGGTTCTCTGGAAAATTGTGTTTGGGCCTAAAATTGGCTACACTGAAATTGTTCCCCTTTGCAAACCCCTGAAGAAGTTGTGAGGAATGAAAGTACGTCGGGTTGGGAGTTTTGTCGTTATTGTCAATCTGCGGACTACCACCATGTGTTTCTGTTTTTATTGAATTTATTGAGGCTCACTCTCCCAGTGATATATATTTTTGAATTTGGGATGTCAGCTCTATTACTAAACGAATAGTATCTTTTATGCCGATTTGTTTAGCTTGTTGAGCACTGAACTCTTGCAGGGCAAGGCTAGTACTGTTATAATGGAAGTTATCTGAAACTGAAGTTTAGCTTTGATGATTCCCCATAATATGTGACATAAATGTATTCCTCTTATACTATCTTGCTTGTGTCCATTTAATTCCTTAATTTCCTTGTTGCTTTCCATTCACTTATTTTTGCAAAACCTACCTCACATTTTTGTAGGTCACATGGCTCACTGCTATTATAAAATAAACAATGTACTGTATACTTCTATATAACTTCTTTCATGATTGCTAAACATATAGAAACACATCATAATTTGAAGCAACAACTATATACAAACTACTCATACTTGGCTCCCTCATTACCCACATTAATGGTCTATTTGTTGTTTACAAACAGAGTCAAACTTACAGTTCAGTCTACTGCTGAGTTGTTAGAGCCTTTCTGTTTATTTAACTTGTATCAGGAGAATCAGAGCATCTTGTCTTAACATCACGCCAGGAGGTCCGATCAAGGGAATAGATCAAAGATTAATGCTCAGATGAAAAGACTCTAACATGGCATACTAACCAAGTCATCTTTTACTTTTATTTACGTTGCATACGTTGCATAATTAGCTTTTTACTTTGCCAGAATATTTTATGAGGATCTGTTTGTTGTATCATATTGGAAGTTCTTACTATATTGTCACGATTAGGCTGCATGAGTTGTGGGAAGATGTTATGTACAGAATATAAATGGTGTTTTATGGAAAGATGAGATACAAATATTACCCTATTCTAAAGTATTTTATGGTCGGCTTCAAAGGAGTGCGCTTATTACCTTTTTCCTGTTCCTAATTATGTGTGATAACTCTGCCATGGCGGCTTACAATTAGGGTTCTCTTCCTATAGATGTCAAAACACTTTCAGAAGAATTATATTTTTAATTGTTATTCCTGTAAGCTCAAGAACATTACGAAATTAAAAGCATGGAAAAAAATGCAAAGAGAACAGTACGAATTCTCTGTTTTTACACAGTCTATTTTAATCTATTACTACACCACTGTATTTGACCACAGATGTGTAGACAAACGATATTAGTTACTTCACACAATCTAATGGCCTTATCAGCCTAGAGTCCCTCGGCTGGTCCCGGTTTAGTTGTGGTGCGGTGGTTAATGCCTACGTTCTTTCCCTGGCAGGCACACAGGTTCTGATCCTGCTGGAGGAAGAATAGTGATCTTCTTCTTGCCGGCGAACGGAGCAGGTCGAACACCCGCACTGTTCGCCGGCGAGAAGGAGGGCGAACATCCATGTTTGCCGCCGAACTGTCCGCCTTGTTCGGCCATCACTACTCACTAGGATCAATATTCCATCTGTTTGTAGACTAAAACGATGTATTTCAATCTATAAAGTGTAAATGTTTTCTTTTTTAACAATATTTATAAGAACTGTTTTTACAATTACCACGGACACTGATGTGCAGGTCCACCACTTAATAAAGACCTTTTAGAAATATATTATCCTTTGATTTGATAAGTGCCTCAAACCCTAAATATTTAGTTTTTTCTTCTAGGACCATAGTGAGTCCATAAGTAGGGTATCCTTTACTTGATTAACCCTCTGAGCGTTTGCCACGTGGCACGGTTTTTTTTATAACCATGCCACGGGCAATCGCGGCGGAGCACAATGTGCTCCGCCGTGATTGCCAGCTCAGCTCAGGGATGTAAACAGAAGCGACGCCGGACTTCTGCTGAAGAAAGGCGACGCCCCTCCAGTTTGACGGAGGTCTATGGCGCCGCCTACCCCCGCCCCCTTCGCGGCGGGGGTACATACATGCCGATGCTCCCGACCGCCGTCAGAAGACGGCGAGACCTCGGGCGTTCCTCCGGCTAACTCGGGCTGAGTTTCATGATGCATGAAACTCAGCCCGAGTTAATTCGGGGAGAACGCTCAGAAGGTTAACCAAGGGGCTGGCACAATACCTGATTGTTTTCTATTTTGGTTAATGTTCTATAGGGTTAGAGGTTATTTAACTTAATAATATTTTTGCTGTGAGTCCTGTGCCAACGAAGCCCAAATGTCATTACCCCCAAACACTCTTCTCCTATAGACAAGCCATCTGTGGTGTGTGTATACTATACATTATCAGGTGTCACAAGAAAAAGGAAATATAATTTTTTCGGACTATAAGACGCACCGGACCATAAGGCACACCCTGTTTTTAGAGCTGGAAAACCCCTTCAAAAATTTATGTTTCTCTGCTGTACTGCTTCTATTAGCAGGGCTCTGCTGGTAGAAACAGTACAGTGTAGATGAGGGATCTAGCTGTGGCCGCATCTCTCATCTGACAGCTCCGGAGAGCTGGCGGGAAGCCAAGGTGCGTCCATGCGCATTCGGACAATTAGATGCAGGCTCTATTTTGGGGGTGAAAAGGTGCGTCTTATGGTCTGAAAAATACGGAATTCAATAAAGGCTTCTGCTCTCTTGGTTTCACTATTTCGAGATGCTTCTGTTCCATTTTTTGAAGAGGACACAAAGGTAAATTTCTCCCATAGGACACAGAGATCAAATTAAAAAAATAATACTAACGTGGGCTTAGCAATTTCATACATTATCCAAACTGTTATAAAAGTAAATTGGCTTCATATGAATATAGTGCAATTTGGTATCACTACTGTAGGATGCGTCACTTTTAAGGATGATGAAATATATTAATTTAAACAATTTCTTTCTGATGAGTTTCATAATAAAACTAGCATTATTTAAAATAAATAAAGTTAGCAATGTCTTTTGTGAAGGAAGACATAGGGAAGCATGAGAATCAATGTCTAACTGCCTGCAGACACATAATGTACCTTCCTTTTCAGACCAGCTTTTGTTTTGAATGCCAAGTGTAGGTAAAATATGTAATTTAACATTTAATATGGAGAGCAGGATTAAGTGAAGTGCCTCTTCAGAGTGGAGGTGTTTTCAGGAAATTAATTGAGGCTTATCACTGTTTGTGCACAAAACTCCAAACTGATCCTGCAGGAATGGCTGCAATACAGTTTAATTCAAGGTGTGAAAGACTCAAAATGTAGTCAAAGTATGGTACTGATGAATAATATATTTGTCCCTGAAAAGAAACCGCAAGTACGTATGATGCACATATCCAGCAACAATAAACTGTATTACTGTTGCTTAAAGCGATACTGCAATTTAAAAAAATATAAAAGGTGTTGAGAAAATATTTTCTTACTAGATGTACTGTATGTGTAGTTATATATTAGTCCTAACAATTAACTTTTTCTTTTTAATTAAAAACTTCTGTCATACTCAATGAATTAGAATGACAGGGCTTAAATCAATAATGGTAATAAGTAGAAACTAATACTGCTCTTACATTGACACACACAGGTTACAGCTAGTCGTAAAGCAGACTTGAACTTAAAAAAACAAATGAACTTAGATACCTAAATGGGGTCTTGATCTAGGTAAACCGATTTCTGGAGAGAAAAAACCCATACTTACCTACCCCTCTTCCTTGCTCCAGCGCCACCATGTCTGGAGTGTCCTGTCACCAGCATGTAAGAAGAAGGAGTGAGACTCTTCCGGTCTTATTTTCTCCACCAATCCAGATCTAAATGGGGTAATGGCTCTCCCCTCCAGCATCACCGGATTCAGATCTGGCTGGCTGCCGGGCACAAGGGGATTATGTGAGGTAGACGTCAGAAGTAAAATCTACTTTCCCAATATCCACTTGCGGCTACAGCTGGCCACATGCCTCATGAGGGGTGGGGCATCACCGCATTTTTGACAGATTTCACAGGTAAGTATTATTTTTTATTTTTTTTTAACTTCCAACGCCGATAATATGAAGTAGATACTGAGGTGTTAGGTCCGCATTAAGTATTTCTGAGCTATACCCCCTCTGCAGGTAAAAATAAAGAGATCTTGATAAAGGAAACCTAAAACAGTTACTACACCTTAAGACTGACAACATGTAATTTATTACATTTATGTTAAGACATGTTTCTAAGATAGCACTTTATATATCACCAACATTTTCACACTTCCAGTCCAGATTAGTTAATTGTCTAGGCAATTGCTTGTAATATTTCACTCTCAGAGATAACTTAAAGCAAATATAAAACTAAAAAACAAACAAACCAATGTTTTTACCTTCCTCTGAGCTGTCACAATAGTGAAGAATGCTCTGCAATCCTAACAAATACACATATCTCCTGTACTTTTTAGCAGTGGCCATGTTTAGTTCTCTGTAGATGCCAGTCTTCCTGGGTTCAATGAACTGCATATCATATATGACCACTAGATGGAGCTAAATATTGTTCTTCATTGACAAAAACTTTAAGCGCTCCTTAGTGCTCTTGTGAGGTCCAGATTTCTGTACCAAAAGTGCACCATAGACATGGGATAGAGCCGTCAGGAACAGAAGGTTTAGGTGTGCTTTGCATTTTCTTATCATTGCCTTGCCTAAATATGGATGAACCTAAATACCAAGTTATTATTTGAAACAAAGATATACTTTGACTTTTAAAGTCATTTGATTATGATATGGGTATGTTTCAACCTTTGTGAATCTCACTCTGTGTGGGTCAGCATTTTTTTTCTGTATATACATTTTTATGATTTTTTTTTGTTTGATTAATTACATTTACCAGCCCAAGAATATGTAATAGAATATGAACACCAATGGCTTACAGGAAATTTATCAGTCTTGGGGGCTAATTTACTAAAGCAGATTTTGTAATGAACTATGTTAACCTACTCATTCTAATGGTAATTCTTTTTTATCTTTCCAAATTATATCTAATGCAAATGAATTACAAGCTATTCTCTCTCACTGGGAGCATTGCTGAATCATCAAGTTTTGATTCTCCTGGATCTCTGCGCAAAGCTTTGTCTGATGTGTAGAGAATCACACAATGAAGTAGTCCAGGAATAATGATTCAAGAATTGTCTATAATGCAGACTTTACAAATCTGAATGTATAGATTCTAGAGAATGAACACAATTGCAGATGACCCATTCCTTATCACTACTCACAAATAGAGATGGTTGATTCTTTTTTTTTATTTGACTTTGTGAGTTAATTGCAAAATCTCTGAGGAGGGTATTATCACCAAACTTGCTGGATATGTAGAGAAGGATCCAGGGTTTACTACCAGAAAGGAAGCAATGTTTTTTTGCATAAATTAGGTTCAAAATCAAGTTGACGTTTAGACTACATATGCTAGAGCAATATAGAGCATTTCCAGCAATTTCTATGATGATAGCATGTTCAGGGGCTTTGCAATCAACTTACAGAATCAGCTACTCAGAAATTCTTATATACACAACCCAGCTTTAACAGATTTATATCCTATACTTTGTCACAGGCAAAATATGGCAAATATGTGAAATTATAATAGAATTTGTTAATGATATTAACAACTTAATGCAATATTTGTGTTCCAGTCCTAAAACTTCAAACACATCAAGCTGTGTCAGCTTCTCCTTTACCTTCATGAATTAGTACTCAGCAATGGATTTATTCACTATGCGGTGAGCATAATTAAATACTCATGCCTGTGTTTTCACAGCTCAATGAACATGTTAACACAAAACCAGTGGATTTCTGAAACGTATCTTTTGGGAATAAATTAATTTTACACATATTACAGCTTACCGTAATATTTTAATTATGCTCATCAAAGGCAATTTTCAACTTTATCTATTAATGCTTCCCCTCTGCGAGTTTGAAAATTTATAGTAGCGTGACAAAGGTAAACAATCTTGTGTTGGCTTCACACTCTGCTCAATGTGCTTCTCATCTTTATTTACAGGCAAATCAGGTCTCATTTTATTAAGCAAAAACCTGTTTCCTGCAACAACAAAACTGTCATTAACTGCCTTGTGTGTATTGCAAAGCCCTTGAAATCTGGTACCAAGGTCACTAATAGGGTGCCATTGAGTCATTCCTCAGTCACACATCTCTCTGTTTGAATTTCCATTTTCACTTGCTATATTGTAGATAGAGGCTGACCCGGTGCTTGCTTGCAGTCTCTTGGGTGGGTAACTTAGCCCAAAGGCCAAAAGTGGTTGTATTTGTGAAATGAATGTTGCCTGCAAGCAAGAAATGTAAGAATGGAACGTTATAATCAAAACTGGAAGGTAGATTTCTTTGTTGTGAGTATAGCTTAAAATATATCCAAGGAACAAATTAAAGTGGCCCACCAGTCATGATTAAGATTGGACGTAAAAATGTAAAATTGAAGGTAATGATGATACTATTTTAAGCTTTACCCTAACTGAAAATGAATCTTTGAATAAATAAGTTTAATTTTGCAAACAATGGACAGTCAGTACCCACTCAGCCTTAAAAGTATGATTTCCAAACAGTTCTTTTGTATTGAACAGGTATGACCAAATTAGAAAAGCAGCCATAGATAATGCTATTGACAACAATAAATTCACCAGTATTGAGTAGATGCTCAAAAGCTCTTATTACAAATATTCAAGTATAAGGTATCCCTTAAAAGGTATCCCTTTAAACTTCCCTTAACTTCTTTAGTTGTTAACTTATTCTTTTTTATGTTTTTCTTATTGTACATGATGTATGTATATATATTGTGACAGGCCAGTTTCCAGCAGTGAATTTGCCAGAGTTTTTGACTCCTACAGTCCGTTAGTGTGCAGTTTTTCTTAACTTTTTTTTGTTTTGGGATCCTGGATTTTTTGATGGGAGGGAAGGAACTGGTTGGGCCTTCCCATTGCATCCAGAAATTTACACTTGCTGGACATCAGGGAGGCAGCTGGGTGTGTCTAAACAAAAAGGTGCTGAAGCCACGCATTTAGGGCTTCTGACCAAGTAGAAGGCAGGGGGCTCACAGGAAGTGTGGGGCCCATAACTGTTGCTGCTAAGAAACCAAGGACAAATAATTTATGTTAAATGTTTGGAAAGCCAGGAGGCTTGGTAATTTCGATTGACTTTTCTATGGATTGCTATCAACCCCTGCGAGGGTGAGTTTTCTTTGGACTGCGTAGTGCTAATAAATATGGGAAGGAGCCCTCAAAAATATAGCAATCATGTGCATTGATGTTTTTGGAGCACCATTTGAAGCTAAACCCCCCACAATATATATATATATATATATATATATATATATATATATATATATATTAGACTGAAAGCCAAGGATGCATCCTTCATGGTGATTATTAATAATGGTAGTCTATGACTGCAATATTTTAGATTGCTGAGGTGTCTGGACTATGGAATAGGTTGGCAAGATGGAAGAGCCTCTTATCCCCCCCAGCCATTACCTGTGGAGTGTGCCTTATGCAATAAAGGAAGGTTAGGTGACTTAATCAGAAGGGTGTAGGAGTTGATAAAAGAAGACTAGCTGCTCTCTGAAATAAGGATGTAGAAAACTAGCCCAAGGATCAACATTTATGAAACAAACCGTATGCTTTTAAGCATTCTTTTTGAGAGGCTCCTTTGGTTTTTTTTTTTTT
>CM070033.1:106690580-106701983 GCA_036250615.1 Ptychadena robeensis | reverse complement strand
TTTTTTTTTTTATAGTTCTCTCCTATTTCTACAGTAACATCAGATAAACTCAACCACAATGTCAAGTCTATATGAGACTGGGATGTCGAAAAATAGAAATGGAAGGTTATATTTAAAGTTGTTTTTCATGAACATGGTTAAAAGAGTTAATGTGTTTTAGTACAGTTATCCCATTGATCAGAATTGATTGGGATTTTAAAAATTTGTGTGAGTTAAAAAAAAAATTGCTTAAAATAAAAATGTTTTTTTTTCTTATTTATCTTTGAAGAAATCACCCTAAACTCCCATTAAGCCTTTGATCAAAATAACTAGTATTGGTAGGACCTCGGAGCTTGCATTATACGAGCAGCTATAATTCAATGCTAGGTCTCTCTATGGCCTCCTCACATCTTTCCTCATTCAGCGACATGGCAAAAACACAGCAGCAAAGATTGAGATTAGTGACAGACATAACACTTGACAGCTCAAAATGGCAACATGACCACATGAGGGTAATGTACCCTGTCTTTGATCAAATTCTGCAGAGGACTTCAGCAAAATCTATTTTCTTTGCTGACGAACTGAAAATGAACAAAAAAATTAAATAAGATAAGAACAGCTACTGCTGATGGCTTTGGATGTGTTCTGGGTGCTTTCTTTTCACTATATATATATATATATATATATATTATATTCCTTAGCTGTCTTTCTAAAATAAAAAAGGAGCCTTTAATTTGAGAATCCTGCACGCTAAACACATGTACAAGCAGAACTAACATAAAAAACAAAAAACTTATAGTTGCCCATAGGTGCACAGATGCATTTTATATTCAGCCCATGCTGATTTTCTATTGTTGTGTAAAGTATATTTTGTTTAATCAGAATGCTTCACTGAATTGCAATATAACACTGTGGAGTTTTTATTCCCTTAAATTTAAGGCACATGTATGCAATTTGATTATTGGAACAATTCAAATCCAAGGAAGGAGTTAATTGATTCAAGGAACTCATGCAATAAAAGAAACAGTTCAACTTTCTATTAGCCTTTGGTGAGGGTTGATCAACGTTGAAGTTCTTTCTATGCCCTGGGCTGAAATCTCACTCGAGGAATCTTAAGCCCCCCATACACTGGTTAATACCACTTTGATCGATCCTGGCATGGTGACTAGTGTTGAGCTTGAATGTTTGAATTTAGAATATATTCGGTGAATATTAGCTGTTCGAGAATTCACAAATTTCGCGAATATGGCGGCGGATGTTCGCAATGTCAAATATTCGCATTAGAATGCTTATGGGCATGGATTGCGAATATATATTCGCAATATATTCGCAATGTGAAAATAAATAGCACATGACCATTAATTTTAAAGGTAATTGCAAGGTGATTATAATTGTGAATCTAGATTCCCGATTGCGAATGCTCGCGAATATAGAATCGAATATTATTAGAATTATTCGCGAAATATCGCAAATTCGAATATTGCCTATGCTGCTCATCACTAATGGTGACCAGTTACCACTTTGCACAAAAGATTCCTGGTTGATACTTTGTATGGGGACCCTGGATTTACCAACTTGTTGGTTCCCTGTTCAATCAATATTTCTTTGAGCAGGATTGATCAAACAAGTATTTATTTTTTTAATCATTAAAGTTTATTGAATGGAAAACATTTTCACGTTCTGTTCCTGAATGATCTTTTGAAGAACTATTGCCGTGAACGTGCACGACGACCGATCGTTCAGGAATCGAATGAAAAATCGAACTGTGTGTGGAGGGGTTAACTGGTTAGTTGGATTAATGCGCCAAAGGCCCAATGGCCATAGTCATAGAGCAGAATACCCACATTTTTATTAATACCAACGATTATAGCCAGATAGACCAGAACAACAAAAAGGGTACTCATTTTAAATTCACTTAGTAGCTCCTTCATCATTTGATCTATATATCTCTGTATGACCTGCATCCTGTAATCTTTAGTAGTGTAAAGGTAGCCATACCCGCTACAATCCGCGGGCGATTTTGCTGCAAATGGGATGTGCCTACCTGGACAGATCGACCTGGATCTCATTGCAAGTCAGATTGCACAGGGATCAGAATTGTTGGTAAATTCCTGGCCAACCGTATTACTTTGGATGGGGATGCTGGTAATGTCTGGCACACAAAGGGTGCATGCCGATACTTTGAGCAACCAGCTGCAGCGTGATGACATCATCACGCTGCAATCAGCTGCTAGAGAATTGAGTGGGGATCTTAGCATGTGTGGGTAACTTTAAAGCAAGTATGTTTTGTTTTTTCCTTATCTCAAGGCGTTCAATACTTTGCTTAAGTTCTTCATTGTTGGTTTGCACGACCAGCAACGCACACACTGTGTGCTGTGCATTGTCCAGTGCCTGCTGTATGATTTTTTGGATGCATTGGCATTTGTGTTTCCAATACGACTGGAACTGCAAATGCCAGCACATTTAAAAGGCATATAGAGGTTCATTATAAAAATGTATAAAACACTGCATAGTGCAGCACATGGAAATGTGTAAAGGACACAGAATTACTATGGGCAAAGCTGTCCCTTAGTGATGGCCGAACTGTCCGCCTTGCGAGCATAGATGTTCACCCTCCTTTTCGCCGGTGAGCAATACGGGTGTTCGACCAACCCGGTTTGCCCGGCGAGAAGGAGCTCTCTATTCCAAAAAACCGGAAGTGATGTCAGTGACGTCAGTGACGTCAGTGACGTCACATCCGGTACCTGGAACGCACAGTTCCAGGTTATGGTAGCCGGATGTGACGCCACTGACATATTCATAATACTATGAACTTTTTCTACATAAGTTTTATTTCTAGTAGTTCTAGAATCCTTACCATTCTATTCATTTTTTTTATTATATTCCTTGCAAAGTCAATTTAAAAAGTTTAGATGGTCAAAAAGCAAGCAGACCTTACATAAAAACATAAAATTTCTAGTTGCCAAGAGGTACAGAGATGCATTATATACTCAGCCTATGCTGATTTGTTATTATTTGTTGAATTACAATATAACACTATAGAGTTTTTCTGCTGGAACCAGGCTCTCAAAAGCATGGACTATTGTCCCATTCTTCCTTTCATCCAAACTTCTCAAAGGTAAGTTATAAACACCCTTGTTGCAGAGATATTCATAATACTATGAACATTGTCTACCTCCGGAATATTTAGAGTAGTTCTAGAATCAAAAATTCAAATGAATGGAGAAGGAGCTTTTGAAATCCTGGCTTAAACATCAAATGTGCACTACTGATTCTGTCAAGAGAATTCACCTATTGGAACCTGAACACTGATCTCTGAAAGAAAGCAGAGAGTAGTACAGGTCAAGCAGTGTTTTTAAAAAAAAAACATGGGACCAATTTTTTGACAATGTCTATGTGACCAGTCACAAAAAAGAGAATATATTGATTAAAGAAAACTAAAAATAGTTATTAAAGTTTAGTGGCAAAGCATGCATGGACAAAGTGTAAGCTTCTCTTTACCCTTACATATTCATTCCTTCCAATTCATATGTTTATATGCTTTGTTTGCTTCACACTCCTCAGCCATGCAAACAGCTCTTTGTCTACTCAAGTCATTTAGTGGCAGAGGGGTGTGTACAGCAAAAAGAGCATCAAGATTAAGGGTCCCCATACACCTATAGCTTTCTCTGTCAGATTTCCTTTCAATCTCCTTTTGTTTTACTGAAACCATGTAATATGAGGGACTTTCTAAACCATCAAGTCTACCTGTGTTTAATCACAGAAGACTCTATACTACATAGTAGTTGGTTGATCTAAAGGACATTTGACAGAGACATCTAAAGGTGTATGGTTAGGGGTACCTCCTGGGTGAAGAAGGACAGGAGTGACCAGGTCTTATCTCTGAGGTGGAGATACTGGATAGCTTGATACCACAAAAACCTAGACAGGAGGAGTAAGGCCCTGTAGATTTGGTGGGCGCTGTCTCTGTCAGTACCTATGACAGTAGTACAATACAAGTACAATACAAGGGAGAGACTGGATAGGGCACTCCTGCAAGTACCTGAAGGAACTCCAAAAGTATTTTACCCCCCCCCCCCCCCCCCCCCCCCCCAATTATGATGTATATACTTCCCTCTTAACTATCAATGCTTTTTGGCAAGGATCAGCCTATATCCAGGACTCTGTGTTAAAGAAATACACTAGACACATACTGGTATGTTTGAACAAGGGAATCTTTTACTGGCAACAGTTATTATACTCAAGCCTTCACTGTCTCTAAGACCAGAGGCAGAATACAGCCCCAGTGGAGTTGGTAATGGATACTCAGAGGGGAATAGGTTTCAACCCCAATGCTAACTATTAGGGGGAATATAACACACTCTACCCTTAGAAATGGGGGAGGTTTCATCATCCATGATCCTTGAGAACTCCTTGAACCTAGTTTTCTTCCTACAGTCAGTTCAAATATTTCAGGAATGTATGTGAATTTAGATGACTTGATTGGGATATCAATCTTTTTGTGTTATTTTTGTGTTGTTCTGTTTTGAGAGAGGTGATGTATTGTATGGAACTGAAAGGAAATGTTGTTTTCCTGCTTCTTTTAAGATAAAAAACCAAAAAAAACCTGGACATAGACTGAAGACCGACTGAAGACCGACTGAAGACCGAAGAAATGGAGTGAGACTAGCTAACAGTTTGAGCAGACAATATTCACTTGATTTAGGAGGTGAAAAGTCTATTAGGGGAAACTATTACATATAAACTCTGCAATACATATAACTCAGTTGGAACAGACTAAATAACGTGGAGGATAGATGACACAACTTTGATGGATTACTCAAGCTAAATTGTGCTGTCACAGAATTCACTTCAACCTGTCTAGAAATGCTCAGTGGGGCTCCAATATCCTGTAGTTTTTGGGATCTGATGGATATCAATGATTTTATTACAGAATTTAGTTAAACACACCCCATCTAATCATAGGTGGAAATATAAAAATTGTATGTAATATATGTATGTATGTATGTGATTTAAATAAATATATTAGCATACCTTTAAAGGGCACTCTATAACAAGCATAAAGTGTGTCGAAATAGCTGTTTTTATATGTATATGTGATACATGTTTTATGATTTTTTTCAGGGGTGCCCACGCGGTCAATCACTCAGGCACCAAGAGCAAATCAGAAAGCTAATCCCAGAGCTTGTCCTTTTTTGTTATTTACTCAGTTTATTAACACAATCCTTTATTAACAGATTAACAGTGAACACTGAAGTGAAGCAATTAATAAACAAAATATTCTAGGTGGGAATTAGTCTGATAGTGTATGTTATACCCTAGCCAGTAAACGTTATGATAGAGAAAACTTTGCCCTAAGCCTAGGTACGTATGTGCCTAGTAAATTGCTAATAGTCTGGCGTTGCAGGTACGAAGAATCAGAAATATTGTTTGTGAATATATAAAAGGTCTTTATTGACAAAAAATTGGACCAGAATATAAAGCAAGTCAATGCATAAAAACGTGAGATCTATGTGGATAAATCGGGTACGTGGCTCAGTTCCATGCAAGGATGGCCAACTCCACAATTTTCACCACTAATAGTTGATATAGTATATATATATAAAAAACACACATCCGTCACATATATAGTGAGTATTACAGTGTCACTAGGCTAGAAAATCTCCCCACTTTCCTCCGACACGTTTCGACGTATAAGGCTTCATCAGGGAGGCACTTGGAGTTTATATCTATATTAAAAAATTTAAGATACATTTCACACATTTTTATATATATAGAGTTCTATACATTACATGGTCTTTACCTACATAGCACAGCACAGAACGTCTATATCTGTAACGGTATTGTAGAAAAAAACTGTAAATCGGACTCCCATAGACCCAGCAAAGTATCCACCAGGACCGTCAATCCCCTGGAGGCACCAAGTTGTAAGCCCTTAGATGGTGAAGGGGATTCGCCTCAACGGCCACATTGGGGGAACATGTGGTAAGCTGGGAAACAAGAGAGGGGAAATCAACGGAACCGCAATGGAGACCCACCCCCACATAGCCCCGTGAAACACCAAACAGCAACATACCTCACGGGCAATATGAGTGTGATATATCCCATAGATGTAAAAGTACAGAGATGGTGGCAATTGCCTACATCAAAAGAATTTTTTAATATAGATATAAACTCCAAGTGCCTCCCTGATGAAGCCTTATACGGCGAAACGCGTCGGAGGAAAGTGGGGAGATTTTCTAGCCTAGTGACACTGTAATACTCTATATATGTGACGGATGTGTGTTTTTTATATATATACTATATCAACTATTGGTGGTGAAAATTGTGGAGTTGGCCATCTTTGCATGGAACTGAGCCACGTACCCGATTTATCCACATAGATCTCACGTTTTTATGCATTGACTTGCTTTATATTCTGGTCCAATTTTTTGTCAATAAAGACCTTTTATATATTCACAAACGATATTTCTGATTCTTCGTACCTGCAACGCCAGACTATTAGCAATGTACTAGGCACATACGTACCTAGGCTTAGGGCACTGAAGTGAAGCAAATGAAGCCTGTAGTAACACGATATAACTGAAAAGACATAGAGTTAATATATACAATATATATACTGTATACACACACACAGGATTCATTTACTTCAGTTAACTCTAGGGACATTTTTTTTTACTCTTTTGGCTTAACTGAAGGCTAACTTTTACTGTTGGCAAATAATTTCGACCTCATCATTTTAAAGTAAAACTATTTATTTTATGTTGACTATACAGAACCTAAGAACGAGATTATTCTTTGTTGTGTATGTATAATTCTTCTAGTGAAGAAGCTACAATTACACGCAACCGACCCCAATAGACCTATCAAAGGGTGTTTTTTTTTAAAAAAATTTTTTTAAAAATTCGACGATTATGAAGTAAATTGCAAACCCCCTGAACATGGTATCATTACTAAACTTGCTGGAGATGTAGAGAAGGGTTGGGAGAGTACTCCAAAAAGAAGCATGACTAACACAAATAGTTTTTGCACAAATTAATTTCAAAGTACGTAAACATTTTGAAAATCGGAATTTCGACTTTGTTTTTTAACTTAAATTATGCAAAAAGTACATGTGTTAGAGCAAAAAAAAATTTCAAATGTTTTTACAACCCTTCTCTACATCTCTAGAAATTTTGGTGATGATACCGTTTTCAGAAGCTTTGCAATTAGCTCACAAATTTAGCAAGTCGAAAAATTATAGTATACAGACACTCAAGACAGGACTTTCCCGGGCTGCTTCGGACAGACAGATAGCAGACCAGTTGCCTAAGAAACTCATCTTTTAGCTGTTTCCTTTTTTTTAAAACAGCAAAGGGACATAGCTCTGTAGTCCTAATGTTATAAATCATTGATAACAATCAACACCACTGGATAGAGCAGGAAATTATCAGCTCTCAAAATATCCAACAAGATCAATAGGTCATTTTCTAAGCCCATCAAACAGATATAATCAAACATTTTCAATGATGTCTTTAACAGCCGAAAATGGACTGAATAAGAAGAGTTTATAGTAAGGGTTCATACATGCTTTCCTATCATCTATTCATAAATAAATAAATAAGTGAGATGGAATTTACCATCATACTAGCAGGGTAATGTAAAGTAGAGGAGTATTGAAGAACTCACAAAGCTTTACTTATTTATAACACAATTGTGGTTCGACAGTCATACTGTCCTATATATAAGAAATAAAAACATGGTTATACTTTAATGTACTTTAGGAGAAATACAATGGAAGGTACATACAAACCTTACAAGCATGTTACCTATCTAATGAGAAGAATGTATTTCTGTAAGCTGCCTAAATCAGTATTTACAAATGTTATACAATTCATTTTATCCTGCTGAACTTCCCAGATAGCTACTTGAAACTGCATTAGCCCAATGTTTGCGGCTGCCACACAAAGGCTTGCATTTCTGTTTGAATAAGCAGAATATTAGAAAGAATAACTATGCTTCATGCTGCTCATGGAAAAATGCCTGGCCTCTCCAAGAAGATGATGCTTCATATCCTAACGCATGAATAAGCAGAATCTGAAAATGCCGATAGTGGGTATTTCTACAAAACGGATAGGAGGATGTCTTTCCAAAATATTTTTTATATGAAGTTGTTATGTCGTTTACGGTGGTTTAAGAGCACAGTTTAAAGCAAAACCTGCATTTCCTATTATAGAAATAACACAATGCTATACAATGATTACATGATGATGTTTCAAGTGTAATACTTACCTAGGTAACATCCCCTACTACATCTTCAGTAACATTAATACATCATTTATGCATAAAGCTGGGCATAGATATCTCGATTTGCGACCATCCTCATCCAAAGTAAGTGGCGGTACACAAAGGATCTGCACGACCCGCCGTGCATGATGGCGTCATCTTGCACAGTCGATCTGCCGCCATATCTACAGAAGAACGAAACGTCTATGCCCAGCTTTACAGATGCCAGTTGTCTGAGACTGCATAACAGTGCAGAACCTGCATCATCAATTGATACATAGAGATGCTAAAACCTATTCAGACTGAAACTGAACCAATCAATACTTGATTGCCTCAGTTTCATTCTGCATGCAATTTGCATGCTAATGTCGAAATGTATTGATGAGCAGAGGCCAATCATCAAGTATTGGTTTGGAGGTAATCAAAACCAGGTAAATGCATGAAGGTTGAACTAACAATGTACATTCGAGAGAATGATGGCCGATGTGTGAGCTGCCCTTTGCTGCCCAAGCTGTGTGAGTTTAGCAGATCCTTCAAGCGCCTAATTAAAACAAAACTTTTAAATAATATAATGAGGACATTCTACATCCAGGTCAGATATGTATTGCTGTGCATGTCTTTTCTAAAGAAATTTCTACATTTGTTTCTCCAAATTATAAATGTGGGTTATCCAACTCTAAAGACAGCTAACAAGGTAGTTATCTTACTTTAAAGACTTTTCCTCCAACATGTTTTATCTCAAAGCAGGGTGTGAAAAGATATCTTGAATGGTACAGAGAATTTAGGAAAGAATTAAAAATATTTCTTGGTATTGAGACCAATAAAGATCTATAAAGAATTGCTCCCCCTTGTGCACCTTGTGCGGAATAGATTCTGAATGTGTGTCTCTGTACGAGTGATATAATTTGGCTATTTTTGTGTGTGTTTGTTCTATGTTAAACTGATATTGTTTAATCTATATCCTGATTGAATAGAGATAATAAAAAATCTAAATGTCTATAGACTTCAACAGCAGCATATACTCCATTTAAAGGGATAATGCAGAGTCTTTTATATAGATCGTGTTTGGTACTCACCCTATATGTATGTGGTCTTCCTCACTGTCTTCCACATTTTCTTCTGCATCAGCTTTCTGTATGGTAGATTCTGCTGCAGGTGGACCCCCCTGTTCCTTATTTAGCCTCCGATTAGCTGTCTCCATCCACAGGTCACCTGCTGGCTTTGGGTCAAATGTATCTCTCACAGTACAACACGTTTGAACCCCCAGATCTCATACCTCAGTAGTACAACCCTGAAATTTTCTGGCTTAGTAACTAACTCCTGAGACTACCTGCAGTCCAAATGTCAACCTTTCATAGTCATATTCCAGCTGTCACACAGTGCTTTTCTCTTGTCAGATTTTACCCTTACATATGCCTACTCTGACTTTCATCCCCCAAATCTCCAACACCCTTAGAAGTCCAATATTTTTTTGGATTATTAATTTACATTCCCAATTTGACACCCTTATCTGCAACCTTTCATAGTTATTCATATTTCCCTGCAGTTATACATAAATTGTATACATTTAAGATATAGCTACAGCCGCTCAGACACAAAGTGCCTCCAAGTTGTTAGTATGCATATGAGCTTAGTAACAATAATGCAGGTACGCAGAGCTAGTTTATGGCCCTTTTTGAGTACCAGAGTACCACTTATGTGCACCCTTGTTATAATAAAGAACATACATAAAACTTGAATGCTTCCAACTTAGTATTTAGCAGGGACTGTTCCTTTATGGTCAACAATTCCTTTCCAGTCTAGAAAACATTTGTCTATCAAATGCTCAAATCAATATCACTTCATTCACAGTTAATCCCCCATACAATAAAATGCTGTGATTTAAAGGGTTAGCAAAGCTAAGGAATACTCATTAAGTAGATAGATCTAGTGTTTGAAACTAATCTCATATGACCTGAGACTGACCAAGAGAAGAAATACTCATTTACTGTTATAAATAAAAATATAATGGTCCCTGTCTAAACTTAGGAGCAGCCTGTTCAATTAATTAATTACATTAAGGATAGAAAACGATCGTTGGCTTTGAGCCGGGGAAGTCAACATTTCATCCTGCCTTTTCTTTCTTTAGAAAATGTTTTGGGGGATGTGCTCAGGATATATTTAATTAAGACAAGAAGGGGGTCGATTTTCAGTTTGCATTTGAATCATGAATGCAGTATACACAAGTTCATGTAAAAGGGCTTATTCCAAATATAACAAAATGTTATATAAAAAATGTTAGCTGTTAGAAACCCAAAGAATTTCATTACTAGTTTGAAATTATATTTGGATATGGATTCCATTATATGTCCATGTCTATCTTCAACAGAAGATTACACAACACTGTTGGTGTTGGTTTGCCCTGGTTGAGCTTACAGCCCAAAGTCTAATGTCCTCACTACTGTCATGCAAGGGTTAACTCACTGCAGGACCAATTTGGGCTGAATAAATTTGCCATTATATAATGTTTTGGCTGCAACCAGAGCATGCAAAATCTGAAATTGGGTGGCATAGGAGAGAAAGATTTCTTCAACGTCTTGAAATGTGAAACTGCTTTCAGCTGAGACCCAGTTTATACTGAACCAGAAACTAGTTTTAAATAAATATGACTTTACTTTTGCTGTAAAAATCTCAACATATTTCATATCAGGTATCTAACTTGCAAGAACTTCAGTAAACTTTATTTATTTATTTATTTATGATTAGTTGGTGTAGGCGGCTAATCAGTGTTGTGGGTTACCTAGTAAAATAGCTTGTAAAATACCTAGTAAAATAGTATTGAGACAGGGGTGGTCTCCTTTAGGAATCGTGTTACCACAGAGCCCCAGAGGGGCCACACTTGATGAGGTAGAGTTATCTAGACAAGTGATCTGCAGCAAGGCGATGTGGACGTGCAGGCAGCTGTAGATTAGAATACCACTCAGCTTTTGTTAGATTGTGGTCCCACATTGTTGTCCTTGTACTGTCACTCAATTATGTGGTCCTTACTTCATAGACCATGGATCCCCCTACTAATGAACATTAGTGATGGACCGAACTGTTCGCCGGCGAACATCGCATGTTCGACCCGCCCCATATCTTTTGTCATTGAACAAACTTTGACCCTGTGAGTCACAGTCA
>CM070033.1:106640478-106690480 GCA_036250615.1 Ptychadena robeensis | reverse complement strand
CCAGGTGTTTGACCCCTTGAAACAACTTTCCCAACACTATTGTGGCCAGAAAGGGGTCCTCTTGTTTTTTAAAATTCGCCTCCCATTGAAGTCAATGGCGGGCTCGCGAACTTTTACGGAAGTTCGCGTTCGCTGTTCCCAAACATCAAATTCCGGGTTCGAGCCATCACTAATGAACATGTTAAACCCAGCAGTCAATGACTGAGACTCTGTCTGGAAGCAAATCTGAATTAGGGGCTTATAGGTGCTGAATTAGGGGCCACGGATAATTCTGTTCCCAGCCTCATTCATTTCACAAATTAATTAAAAGCTTGAATGACTCATGTCATTCAGTTGATTCCAAACCTGTACATTACATCAGCAGGAAGTTCCATTTAAGGGTTGCTCTCTTCACATGACGTGGTCAGAAATTATGTACAGTTTTCATGAGAAGCTGTGAAGCATATGAAGAAAGAATGGCCATTAAATAGGTGGTCAGCAGGAAGAATGCCACTCTTACAGACCAATAAAAAAAAGTTGGAATCAGTCATTACTTGCATGAAGGACCATAGGAGAACCTTTTGGCTCTGTTGAGTCATGCTGGTGTTACAATATTTCAGCCAATATCCAGAAAGATGCCACGGATCACTGCTCAATGAACTCCTTGCAAACCTTTGAGGAACCTTAGGGTTTAGTTGAGCCATAAATGCAAACGTTTACTCAAACTAAATATTTTAGAAGTGGTATGATTGCTCAGTAATAGCCCTCATGTTTTCTTTGATTCCCGCAATCAGTGATCTACTTGCCAAACATAACAAAAAAATTTGCCAAACCATAAACCAGCTGTAGATCGAAATTAAATTGAAGAACACCTCTTATTCAACATGCACATCTTATAAATTCACCGCTTAGATGTCTACCTAAAGGTAATCTGTAGCAGGTAACTATTTCCTGCTTTCCAACTGTATGGTCCAGCAGGTTCTGTCCTATACTATTAGCACATTTCATTTCCATGTTGTGCTGTTCAAAATGTCAATAGCATTTCACAGTCTGCCTCTTCCGTATTTATTTCCTTTTTTGTACTTTGACTGTGAGTGCCCATGGTTTTTAATTATACGTAGCGTCTTCAAAACAGCCTGGCTACTTTGCCGTATATATCTCCTGCATATACTTTTACAGCAGCTTAACACAGGTTTAACTAATGTAAGGGATGTTTATCCTTAGGCTTTTTCTAACAAACAACAGTATAAGGGTTAGAACACTAATTGGAGAAATAGGATTCTTGGAAAAAGGACAAATGTGTTTGTACCCTGAACGTTTTTTTTCATGGATGTCAAAAGTTTATGGAAGTAATTTTTGAATTGCTGTTGTGACTTCATGCCTGAAGATGGATCTCAATTATTCTATTCTGAAATAATTTATTATGCTAAGCAAACAATCTAGGATGCTTATTAAAGAAAAATAAAGTACTTAGCTGTATATAATAGATGAAAACAAGTCATTTTAGGTAGAAGAAAGTGTTTGAACAAATGTTTATCTACTTGATAAGAAAAATGTTATTATTTTGCCGAAAGTAAAGACTATATTTATCGGATCAGTCTGTGCTGGAAAACTGATGGCTGTCTCTAATTGTTTGTGTTGTTAGAGTCAGAAATAATTATGAGCTCTATTTTAATAGCAGTTCTACAAAATAACAAGAACTACTTGACAGCTCCTATTCTTCAAGATTTTTATCTCAACTATAATCTACTACCTTAAAAGGTCAGAGGTCTTCAAACTGTTACATTGTACCCAATGTCACAGAATGAAAAATTGTATTGTGTTGTATGGGTATGTAAGACAGTACAAAAAGCTACATGTCATACCAATTGGTGGACAGTTAGCTGATGAATATCCTGCAGCTGGTTGGGGCTGTAGGAATTCAACCTTAACGAAGTCTACATGGGCTGCGCTGTATCAAATATGTCCACAGGGCTGCTGGGGATGCAGCCCTGGCTAAACAGTCAGAATTGCCATTTCAATACTTGCTGGGCTGAAGGCAGCATAGAAGGCCATTGTTATATGAGTAGGTAAGTATTGACCTATTATGGAGAGAAATGGCACAGAGTTATAGAGGGATGTATTTACAGGAAAACATAAGGGAACTTTTATTGGGTAACAAAATTTGCCTTTTAGTGCTTCCTCGCCCCCAGCAATTTATTTATTAGTACAAATTGACCCCACTAACTTGAAACTAACAAAAAAGGTCTTTAAAGGCTGGAGATGTACCGGAGGGTTCAGGGTACAGTTTCAAGAAAAAGTATGTGAACCTTTTGGGATTACGTGGAGTTTTGCATGGATAGGTCATAAAATGTCACACCAATAGAAAAACACAGTCTGCTTAAAATAATACTACACAAACATTATATGTTTTCTTTCCCCAGGTGACCTTGACTGGAACCAAATCTCGCGAGTACTAGGGACTGGGTGGGCCCCATCTGAAGAGGGTCCTGTACTTGGAGAGACTGCCAGGCCAGAGCCGTAAGCAGTCTTTCCCACCACTTTCCGGGCTAATAGTCCCAGAAGGCAGGCCTAGTGAGCGGCTATAGAAATTCTTCTGATCGGGCCAAAAGGCCGCCCCCAGGAAGCAGGTGCTTTAAAAGTTGTGCCAAAGGTGAAAAGCCTTCAACTCAAGCAGTGTGTAGCACAGTCAAGCCTTCTTAAAACAGAAGGCATTTACATGCCCCAATTCATCACAAATCCCAAGAGTTTAGGGAAAGATACTCACTCCAGGATAGTGAGTGGACCTATGCAAATTATTCCTTTACACCCCATAAACCAAATGCACATCCAGAACCACTGGTGTACAATGCAAATATAGCCTTATGGTTCAAAACTTTTATTTCCAAATCTATGAAAGTAGACCTTAAATGTAACTTAACTAATGTAATGAGGATGTGATATATATTGCTTCTAACATAGCAGCTAAGAATAAATTATACTTTCCTTGTTAGGAATCTAGGAATGTTAGGGGTTAAGGTTCCTGTGATTTTCTTGAGTGGACCAATGCACTTTCTATGCTCAGGGAACTGGTAAGTTTCCTGTTGGACCCTATTTTCCAGTTCAGTATACACCAGGTAAATCAAACATTCACCCAATGAAGTGAGTAATGACCTCCATTGATTTTCACCCAATGATGTGAGTAATGAACTCTTGAATACAGGCAGAGCACATTTTTCATTATTCACTTGTTTCTAATCCTCATAATGTTTTAACATTAACAGGAATAATTCTCCTCAATACATCAATAAAAACAACTAGACAGGCAGCAAAATATAATTTTATTCACTATTTGAATGTTTTTGTTGGTTTAAACACCACCCAAAGTTCATTTGTAAAAAATATAAAAACTAACTTGGTCGTCTACAAGGAAACCTCTTCTAATCCTTAATTTTTTAACTAAAATGTTGCATTTCACACAGTAATTGTTTGTCATACATGAACCACAATCATGAAGTCATGAAGAAGTTGGACTGCATAATGCCAAGCAAACAAAAATAGAGTGTGTTCCTTTTAAATGTGTCTAATGGTGCCCTGTAGTTCTACCTAGTAAACAGGAAAACTTTGAGGAGACCCATCAATTCAGGCATCAATTTTACCTAATATATACCTTTAAAGAGAGTTAAATGTAGCTTTAAGATAAATAATTACTGTGTTCTGGCCTTTCAGCTCCACTGTTCACATTTCACACCACACACCTCCATCATTCTGCCATTATGCAAACGTTTTGATAGGCGATAAAAATCGTTAGTAACACAGGAGGGAGAACAGCAGACTCATTCAAGTCAGCTTGTGGTGATTAATACGTTTCCCTGCTATTCAAATTGAAACTTCATTTGTGAAGAAAAAAAATGAATGATGATCTATAATTAGAGAATCCCATTGGGAAACAGAACATCTATTGTTACAAGGTTTATAGAGGGAATTCTTCACTAGGTTATCTGTGTGAGGGCTTGGCAGGGCAATGAGAAATGGATAGCGGGAATTTAACCCAATGCTAAAAGAAAAGATGATCTTTAAATGAATTCTATTCTATTCTAAAATGGCTTAAGGCTGAGTGTGCACAAATTCTGTCCCACAAAGGAAGGTCTACATTTAAAGTGGTAGTAACTGCAAAATGCATCATGCAGTCAAAGTAAGATTATATTGGCAATGCTGCAGTTGAAATAATGACTGCTTTTATTAACTTCTATGGGAAAACACAGTAAGCTTCCATTTGGATAACTGCAATATGGCAAACTTATAGAAAGAAAGTTTCAGCAAAACAATGACTGTAACCCCCATGCAATTCTGTCAGGTTTGAAAGTTCATTCATTAATTGTTTGGTGTATTTTTCATACGGTAATAAATCCTCACAAGCAATCCAATTACAGCAACCATTAACATGACCAATCCAGAGACTATAGTAAAGGTCTCCCTCTCTGGCTGAACAGCATATGGCAATCAGTAAATTTGGTCAGATGGAGAAACCCTATTGGTTTCTGAGTTGGGATTGTGAAGTAAAATAATTGAATATTTTGAGATCACCTTATTAGTTGGCTCTCCTTTTAAGGCTCTCAACTCCCTACTCAAAGAAAATATTTTCCCCTTCCTTCCTGTCGTCTTGGAGCATCACACCTAAGTATTGATGGCTGAACTTCAGCCAGGTCTGTCCATGAACAGGCGGATCGGACTTTAAAAAACGTCCAATGTCCGTGGGGAATTTGAATAAAAAAAAAACGCACGCACAGTTCTCGATTTCAATACATGGACGTGGACATCACTGGCGTTTAATCTGCATTTCTTTCACTGGGAAACCGGCTTCTCTCTGTGGTCTCTCGTGAAAGAATTATTCCACTGGCCGGATCTTTCTGCTCCTGATCCGGCCAGTGGAAGAATTGTCACCTTCTTCCTGCCGGTGAACAGGACGGGTCAAACACCTGTACCGTTTGCCGTGGGAAGAAAATAAGTACTTCTCCTATGCTTTTACTGCTAATACCCTGGCCATGGCCTGTGACATGCCTCCAGTACCATAGTCTTCATAGTCTACTTGTATAGACTAACTTACCAGTTTGTTTACATACTTGGATATGTGTATGTATATAAATATTTTTGTGATTGATATGTCTTATATTTTTGTAGTATGGTAATGAGGAATCAGACACCTCTGCTATTAAAAACCAATAGTAATATGGGATCTATACATAGCTGATTTTGTTTCTCTTTACACAGCCTTTTGATGCTGCTTCTGATGGTGTAGATTGTTTAATTATTTTAGATGTGTATTGTTTTGATAATTATTATATAATTATAAAAGTATATTTTCTATACTGTATATATATATATATATATATATATATATATATATATATACTATCATTATATTTATAGGGATTGGTGTAAATTTAAGAAGTTTTTTCTGTTGTTCTTCTGACCTGTAGGTGTGAAAACTGAAAGTTTTTCTGTAAGTCTGTAACTGTGCAAAAGCACTTAAATGTCCAAAGATTTTCCATTAAGCAATACAAAAACTCACTACCCTTCCACATGATCAATGCAGCCAAACTCATGATTCCTACTCTCTGGAGAGAAACGCGAGCTCCAGCTCTGGAGGACTGGCTATGCCGCATAGATAAAATTGAAGAAATGGAGTGCCTGATACACATTGCCCATGATACCCTCCCACGATACCTTCAGATCTGGTCCCAGTGGCTCTTCTACAGAGCCGATCATTAAATAAGTATGCACGACTATTACTTTGTGCTGCATCCAGATACCATTCTCCCCCCCCCCCTCTCTTATCCCCGTCTTACCTACTGATTCAAGACTGTATGTATTCTTTTTTTTTACTTGCCTAAATGCGAACTGATATACTGACATATTATAAGTTGTCTGATAACTTTTGGACTATTGTCACTGTTAAATATACCAAGTATGTGCCGCTTTCTACACTGTTGTTGCCATATGACACGCATGCACATGCCTTGTTCTATGTTGTTTTTTTACAAACAAATTGTTTGGATACTATTTGTATGTATATGTACCATCATTTGTAAGCCGTTTATATTCAACTTTTGACTTATGTATTCTGTACACAAAAAAATGTCCAAAGATTTTAATTGCTTTTGATTTATAGTGTACACAGATCAGCAACAACCCCATTCTAGTTATTGTCTTTAGATATTTTCAGGAGTATTGTTATTGCTATAGCATTCATAGATATTTTAGACAGATGTTGCATTTACAATATGACATCAGATAAGATAATCTCCAATACTTCTACCATGCTCTAATTATGTTAACACAAGTAGGAAACCTTATTTTAGAGTTCAAGACTTCAAGACTTTTTGTTATATAAATCTAAAAACTGAATACACATGTTTATAGTCAGTGAGTCAGACAGAAAAGTCCTTGTAGATTTAGGACAAATGACTTCTATGAAAGCTGACTTGGTTCCCTGCTGTTTACCGTGAGAAGCATACACACAACAGACACATAGAAACTCACGTTTTAAATTTTAAATCAGCAAGGCCCTCAAAAATACATATTTGTTGTCTTGCAATTAGGTTCTCATGCAAAGGTAATTTTGTCATTTCATTCCGCGTATATCCAGCAGTCTTCTGTGCACATTGTACAAGACAACATGATTTTTTCCGTCTCTGTATCTTCACAAGATGTCACGAGATATAATTCACTTTAATGTCATGGCACGCAATGATAAACAGATTTCTTGAAACAAAATTAGTTGGGAAATCCTGAGGTAAATTAGTAAAGCAGGGAACACACGGCTCGATATAGGAGCCGTTTGAGGTTCCCTGCAGCAGCGTAATGACGGCATCGCGCTGCTCCCCGATATCGAAGGAGCTGGAGACTCAGCAAAGCTGATGCTTTGCATGAAGACCCCACGGTCTCCATGCAAAGCAATGGACATCAACTATGGTTTATGGTCATGTCCAATATCCCTGCTCGAAAACAGGGATGGCCACATATGATATGGGCCATCGATCAAACCGGCCATCGATCTAGCCCATATCTACACATGTGTTCCCTGCTTAGGTGCAACTCTTGCTATTCCAAAAACAATACAAGTTGGTATACTAAGACTATCCAATCAGTCAACATTGCATGAGTTGCATCGATCAGTCAGCATTTTATAGTACTTTTGTAAATTTTGTGTGTTTCTTCTACAAAGAAATAGCTCAGAACTAGGAACCATTAGCTTACATTTGAAAGTTTTCAAAACATGGCACACAAAACAACTGTTTTCGGTAAACTCAGCTGGCAGCCTTATTACTTTCACATTATGACTTTGGGTATGTTTGAAACAGCCTCCAAAGCTCTACAGCTAACCTTACCTAGCCAAGCTTTGGTACTTAGTTATGAACATTACCAGACCTATTCTCCCTCCTTCTCATCCTGATTGGCCCCTGAGGAAGCCCACCACAGTGACTGGCCAATATGTAGTAACTTATCCAAATAACAGCATCCTCCAGTACTGGAAGCTCCAGAAAGTTAGTTCATCATTGTTTGATATTCTGCTGTAATAGCAGAGTATTACTTACTGCTGTAGGCTTAGAAAAAAATAAGACATATACAAACATAAGGACCTAAAATTAAAATATACTATAGGTATATAATGTCGATTCGCAAATATAATATAGCCTGCTGCATCTACTTTATCCAAAGTAGAGTTGTCCCATCTATTTAAATCAGAATAAATCTATCTCAGCATCATTCGCCAGCTTAGACCCTCATTTGGATCATTGGCTCTGACAGGTGTGTATTTGCACGGTCCTGGCTTTCACTGACAGAAAGTGGTTAATAGCTGTTCATATTCCCATCCTGCATCATGAGGTGATACAGAGAGTAACCTCCCACCACATAATAGAGTCCAGATGGCATACAACAAGGGGTGGTTAGATGACCTTTCCAATCTCCGCCAAATCATGATTTATATGGGAGCAGTGGAGCTGAATCAAAGGACAAGGCACTATTCATTACAGACGCACCAGAAAAGAACAACAAAACTCACACCTCATTAAATACAGCAGTATTGTATGACTGCAAAGATAATATTTAATTCATTCTCTGCTTTTCTCACTGCATTGGATGCAAATACAGCATTCCTTTCCAGCAAAGGTCTTATACATTTATTTATCATGAACTGGTTCCTGGAATCCTAATCTTCAAAATGCCACGTACTCTACATTAGTAGTTCTAAGGCTTTGTTGGTCAATAGTACATTTATAATATATGCCAAAATGTGTCTCGCATACCCTTAACCACTTACAGAATAAGTACATAGATGATTAAATTGTGCATTTCTTGCTTAGATGACTAACACACAAACATGAGTGGTGGGGAAGTTATTGAAACAAGTACTTTACCAGAGTAAAGTATTAAACCAGGTACTGTATGTACCCAGAGAATAGCGTTGAGATGCGCAATGGAGTAAAAAAATTACATTTCTAGAATTCATCTTTTATTAAACAATGGAGCTGGTTCTTGGTGTTCTGGGGAACCCTGCCCCTCACTATAATAGGTGTGGATAACACCAATTTGTCAAACAATACCCTTTCAAAACATGCAGTTGCTTATTTTTCCCTAACATATAGTAATTAGTGATGGACAAATTGCCTGCCTAGCGGTCGATTCACAGAGGACATTGTGTGTTAGCAGTCCGCCAGCTGGGCAGACACTCCTGATGTTCCCTTAGATTAACATGGAGGCAACTTTTGACCCCTGCACCAAAAGTCAGGTGGGACATTACAGCCAAATATTTATTTTTCCTACCTGGGCCAGCCCCTCCCCCCATATAAATGTAAAAAAGTGTAATTTATTTCTCTTATAATATGACAAAAAACGAAAACAAATGAAAATACAAAACGTGGGGTCCCCCCAGAGCATACCAGACCCCTTTTGGCAAGCCTGGAAGGTCAAGAAGGGGGGGCATCCCCCCTGTCCCACCATGCGATATCTCAATAAAGGGGAGATCCTATTGAATGAGTACAGAGGTCCCAAAGATTTCCTCAAAATAAGAGCTGAAATTTAAAATGTTAGAACACCATGCATGCGCAGTGACTGTGGAAACCACTAAGTGGAGAGCTGGGTCTTTGAAGTGTCATTCAGTTTGTGGAGCTCCAGGGAAAATACCCCCTTCATGGGATGGGGGTTCTTATTTTTAGGAAATCCCTTTAAACCCCCCTCTGAATGAGTAAGGGACCTTTGTACATATTAATTAGGGTGGGGAGGGGGATCAGGGGGTCCTCTTGTTAAAGGGGAACCCCAGATACTCAATAATCCCCCACCCAGGCCCCCACAACACCTGGCCCATGTTGTGGGGAAGAGACCCCAGTTATCTTAACAAAGGGTCTCCCCTTAGTTGAGATATGGCATAGGGGCCAGGTGGGACAGGTGCCCCCTTGGCTTTTTTAACCCTTTTAAGTAAAATATTTTTTTGTGAAGTTTAAACATTAATCCCCCTCTGGCATGATACTGTCCAGATGACACTTTGTATTGCTATTGTGGCTACAATTATGACCTGAAGATTCAAAAACTTTGCTCTCCATTGAAGTTGAGAACAGGCTAATGGTGGGTATGTTTTTCCATGACTAATGGCAATTATTATTAAAGATTTGTGTATTATTGTCACCCTACTAGTCATATTAAAAGACCCCTATCCTACATAATGAGGCATTGCTCTTGAATTGAGGCTTTTATATAAGCTTTGCTTGCTTACACTACTGTGGCATAAGCACAGTCTGCAGGGACATGGCTATCAGCATTGTAAGCTGACAACATCTAGACATCTATATGTTCAATATTTTGATAGATTATCAATTGTGCCTATATCGAATGTATTTCTGTAATCTATTTTTGTTCGACCTAATTACATTTCTTTCTGATGTACTCGAACAAAATATTGTTTAATTTTTTTAAACAGGATATAGCTTCATTCAAATTTATAAGATTGAACAAAAACGATCAAATGAAATTATTTGCCATGTTCGATTTACTTTCGATGGTTAAATCAAAATTTATCAACATAACATAATAACAAGGTCGATTTTTTTGTCCGATATCGATCAAATTAATTAACAAGTTTTTCTGTACTTGATTTTCGTTTGAACGAAGAAAAAATCTATCTTTTTCATTCTACCGATGATATGAAAACATTGAACCGCGTATGGCCACCTTTAAAGTACGTTTTTTGTATCAGACTTGTACATCACATACTTCCAGGAATTGGTTCGTGTTTAGACTGTAATATAGAACATTTAGCATGTAAACGTGTCAATCAATTTATATGAATACATTTGCAATGGATACATTGGCAAAATTGTTGTAAAAATATGTAACTAGGATCATAACAGTCTTCAATGGATAGTAGTTGTTCCTTAGGTGTTTTTGGACTCAACTAACTTACTTAAAACTTCTTAAGTCTTAAAATAATACTTAAACATAACTCTATTGTGTTGTCCTTTTTCAGCACATGCACCCTGCAGTAAATCTTGTGGCGAAAAAAGATGCTGGTCCATGCCCTAGTTAAACTACATTTTATATTGCATACATACAGTATTTGCATATGTTGTTTTGAGATATATATATATATATATATATATATATATATACATACACACACCTTAAAATAGTTTGTAAATTAATAAGATGATGATAACAACTTACACAATTTTTTAAGACACCTTAAATGCTATTCTATGTTCCAGCCTTAATACAGTGAAGTATCTTGGTGCAAGGTGTCCTTCCTGCCTCAAAGTCACTCCTGTCCTAATTCCTCAATGCCCACGTGCAGTGGGACTGCAGATTAATGGGAAGGTCTTATAGGGGTGAGGCTTCTTGCATTTCTAGGTCACACACTACATGAATCTAAATTACAATCTTGTGTTAGACGTCCCATTCCCTATAGTCTAATACCGAAACAGGCCCAGCTCCTTCATTAATAGGTTTTGGCTATAATAATCACCGGAAGTCACAGTTTTTAATGCCGATAGCTACTTTCTGAAAGAAGAATAAAATAAAATACAAGGACAAACTACCATTGTGTCAAATCAATATTAACCATTTAAATATTTCTCTGGTAATCATAGCGAATTGTATGTAGGGTTTGTATATGATGCAAAGAATAACATCACATTATTCTTTAACCAGCTTTAACCAGATGCAATATTGTAAATCACACCATGTACATTTCGTGTACAGATACCATGATCTAAACTTTTCTACTTTAGATTCCATCTCTGGAGTTTAATCTTTTGCAGGAAAATCAGATGGAAGCTGTAGCAGCAGGGTGCAGACCACAAGAGCAGCATTAGGGAATATAAAAAGAGAAGTATGGCCCCTTCATAGAAAAAAGGGAGTTGTTGTTTTCTTCTTATATTCCTGCTAAAGTTACACAATATCTAAGGCCTGTTAAAGCGGACCTACCACCAGGAATCTATGTTTTCATGAATGGCACCTGAAGTGCCAATAATAGGGAGGAATGCAGTGAAAAACCCTAAAAACGTACCTGTAATGAGCAATTTAGTAATATAATCAGGCATTCCTGTTCACTTCCTGGTTAATGGAGAAAGCAGGACCCGGCAGCACGTCACAACACGTGATTTTTCAGTGAGCTGCTTTGCCATAGAATATCACTGAACGCCCCCAGTGGCCACCCGTGATATTGCACCACCGTGTGTTGGATTTACACTGAAAAATCACGTGCTGCTGTGACGTTCTGCCGGTGGTAGGTCCGCTTTAAGCTCAAATCAGTACTTCAGTCATAGCATTCATTCTAAAAATGTAACCATCATAAAACAGCACTGGGATAATTGATGCTTTAAGGCATTCTAAACTGCTATTTAGAACTAACTGGCAATGGCAGCCAGGATTAAGCCTAAAGTTAAACCATGACTTCTAAAGGAGCACTGGCACATAGTGCTTCTATTACATGGCAGTGTTAAGGTCGCCATACACGGGTTCGATTCCCAAGGGATTCCGGGACGATCGATTCCGGGCGCGTGCACGCTAAACGATCGTCCCGGAATCGTGTGAAGCCCACCTTGCCCGATCGATCACGTCCGATCGATCAGGGGCCCAGAATCGGATCTGCCAGAGAACCAACATGTTGGTCTTTCTGATCCGATTCAGCACACATCAGGGGGAGTTGCCATGTGTGAAGTGATCGATCGGGCACGGAATCGTCCAGGAATCGGTGGCCCAAGGTGGTAGGGACAGGCTTAATTGGGTGGGCGATCGATCGGACATCCGATTCCCTCTGGCATCACGGAATCGATCGATGGGTGATCGATTGTCCATGGAATCGACACATGTATGGCTAGCTTTAGATCTATTAGACTTATCACGTCAGAGCTGGATGAAACATTTTTAAAGAGTGTAATGAATTAAATTATGAAATTAACTACATCTGAACCGTAGAATATCACTAAAACCAAGGTTCCTAGTGTTTATTAATCAATATAAGTGTAAACCTTTCTGTAAATTATGACAGATATAAAGGTCCAAAAACAGAGGTGGTTAAATGAATATATTAAAATATCAGCCCATTTATTCATACTCAGGTCCCGTCATTAATGGTGAATGTTCTGGGGGGCATTTCTATCTATTGCGTGAGCAGAAAAAACACATGTGCACAAACATCTACTTTTTCACAAATGTCAAACTTCGACAGGGCCATTTCCGATGAAAAAGTTAAAAAAGACAAGAAATTTTTACTTAAAAAAAAAAACTATTGCCATGACGATATTTGCAAGCAACATATTGACATTGCTAATATTATTTGAAATTATTGCATGGGAAAATTATTTGAAAATTTGCTTGCGAAACTTATTTTGAAAATTCGCATGTAAATGCCTATGCTGCTAGCTAAGTTTGTCAGCTTATTGCAAAGCCCCTGAACAAAGTATCCCCACAAACATTGCTGGAAATGTAGAGAAGGGTTATAGCAATACTTTTCTTTGTAGTATACCCTGGACCCTTTTTTACATCTCCAGCAAGTTTGGTCATTATACCATGCTCAAGGGCTTTGCAACTCAATGCACTGCTCAAATTTAAAAAAAGAAAAATCCACCATCTCGTTAGATTCCCAAATGATAGATCTCCATGCACCATGCATGTTTGCGGCAATCACAGATCCCTGTCACCCCAAAGCTCGGTCAGTCAGAGAACAAACATGAATGGGTACCGGCGTCCTCGTTCAAACTAATGGATGGCACACAAACGGTGCATGCCGATACTTTGAGTGACAGGGTGCAGCGTGATGATGTCATTCCGTCGTCCCCACTCGCTACGTGTTTACCTTTACTGTTCCACTTACCATATACATTGAGTCCCAACATAATGATATCTAATTTTAGATAACTAGGACTGAAGTGGCTAAAAAATCCTTGCAGGTCCTTTCCTCTGCTACACACTGATTGCCATGCATTTGCCATACTGGGGATCTGGATTCTAAGTGGTTTTGGACACAGATACACAAAGGAAAAGACAGGTGCATCTTTTAGCGCTGGCAGCCAATATAGCTATCATTAAAATAAATAAATAAATACATACAAATGAAAGCAAACTGATATCCCTGCCAACAACGCATGGGGTTGCTGATTGTATTTCCCTTCATTGTTAACTCAAAATCATTTGTAAGGCAATTTTCTCCAGCTACGTTTCTTAAGAACAGCTACATCCTTGGACGCGGAGTGAAAACGAGGCAGTTATGACGCCCACTTTCTTCTTTGAATTTGTACACAGTAGGCATCAATCGCTTGCTGAAAGTGCTTGTTGTTGTATAACATAGCTTTTAAAACAGGGAAAAAAATCTGTAGCATGCACAACCATTTGATTTCACAAGTTGATTTTGCATTGTAGTGTTCTGTACCTCTTTATCAGTGAATTCAATGAAAGGGCCTAAAAACACAGATTAGATATTCTTCAGCTTTAAGAGTTATCATAGAAAACACTTGCTTAGAGCTGCGAAAGGTTATAACATTTAACACCTTGGACCTAGATAATGGAAAAGACTTAAATCTTCCAGTGCCGTGTTAACACTGGCTTTCTCATCACCTTGATTCATGCTTTATTTGTTCAATTTTGTGAAGTTCACTGCAATGTCAACTCCCTGGGTTATGTTCTGTTGCGTAGGCTGATAACATGCAGACCTGCTGTTCTATTGATTGCTGTCTGCATAGCGTTCCCATCTTAATGAGGCCCACGGCCATGCAACACACCAGAGTTATGATGCTCTTACCTTCCCACCCTAATGTGAGACGGTAAATTGGCCCTTCTGTTATCTAATGGACGGGCTGCATGTGTAGTCAATGCCAGCCTCGCTGCCTAGCTTAGCCAAACCGTTCATTTTGCCCTTCTGCTTGTTCGCTCTCTTTCAAATGACACAAGCTGAGTATGTCAGGGACTATGGAAGATCAGCAGATGCAGTTGGTAATCAGGTTCATAGTGCTTTATCTTCTGGGAGCTGAGGAACAGACTTTATACACACACACAGCATATTGTAATCAGACACTGCACTCAGTCACCACGATTCTGCTTAGCAAAGGCTTTCGCCCATAACTTGCCAGTTTTTAAAAATATCACTTCTCGGAAACTTTCCTGGGTATGCAAAATAAAATAGCTCTGGGAACACAGGAGACTGGTTTAATATAGACATTTAGCAGGCAATGTTGTGGAAGCAATGCCATTTATGGCTAATATTCTACTCATGTATAAAAGTCGTGCACTCAACAAACCGTATATCTGTTTTAAATGTTTTACTGCCAGAAATATATTAATATTAAGTGACAATTTAGCAAGAACAAGCAACAGTCAAAGCAGCTAAAAATAATAAACTTGCAAATTATACTATATGTTTGCTAATGGAGTTTTTGGTGAACAGTCTAACAGGATTTTTAAGGAATGAGATATTAAGTAAAACATAATTGATATGTAGAATAATGAGTGAGTAGCTTGAATCAATGCAGACCGACTCTTGGTGTTAACTATATAGTGTTGTTTTGGTATGGAAATCTAATCCATGCATTCAAATATAACAGCTTTCTACACACTATTGCAGAGATATTGCTGGTCTGTAATTATAGCTATACGATTGTTTACCCATTAAACTGTGGATCAACCAAGGCTGGTTAGTCTAAATTCCTGCTTCTTGGGTGGCTTCTTGCACAGTTTAGAGATAAATTTTGCAAAATGTTGACTAGTACATTTTTGAGTTACTTAGAAAGCCCATTAATGTAATGTTGTCACCAACATTGTTGAAGGGAAGGGATGTACTTTCGCGTGTAGATTTTGCATAAATTATGTTCAAAGTCAAGTTGAAGTTTAAGAAATGTGGGGTTGACATAAAGATATGCACCATGTCAAATATTGATGCTTCTTTAACGCCTATTTGTTGATGTTTTTTTTTTTACATCCACAAGTAGTAGTTGTACCAGCCTTTCCAACATTTGGTGAGAAGGGGCTAAAACAAGCTTTCTTAAAACAGAAAGTATTGACATGACTCATTACATCACAAATCACAAAAGTAAAAGCACAAATTCTCCATTTGGGCAATGGGGGGAAGCCATGCCAACCATTCCTTTATGTGGAATAAGCCCATTGCACATCCAGAAACCTTGGTCTAAACTGCAATTATATCTTCAATGTAAGAGCTATTTATTTCAAACTGATTTTGAACTCAGGTTTTTTGCATCGGTGCAATGCATGGAAACCTTGGCTTTGGAAGCTGAATGCGGAAGAGCAATCATGAAGGTTATGATGTAAAGGGACTAAGGTGACTGAAAATGCCATCCATACAAGCACAGTCAAGTAGATAATGGGGAGATCAGATGAAAAAATCCCCAAAACAATATATATATATATATATATATATATATATATATATATATATATATATATATATATATATACATTTTTGTACCTAGAAGCTTAGGAGAAGATACTGATATCTTAAAAGGTCAGAGGGATGACAGACATGCAAGAATGATCCTGCTGTTAAAATATTTTTCTTCTGTGACATCTTTTTAATCATCAATCCAGTGGTGCTTAAACTGAAATATTTATGCCTATAGAGGAATGGCTGAAGCAGCGCATTGTCCCCTCTGCCATCAAAACTACAGTATTCAATTTTAGAAACGTGCCGATAGATTACAATATTTAAAAATTAAAGATTGATTGACAGCTATTTCATTTTTACTAAAACACAATGTTTTCAACCCCCCCCCCCCCCCCCCCTGCAGTCTTGTGAAAGGCATGTGAAAAGTGTAAACTGCCACCTATGTCAAAATCACAAATTCAATTCAAAGGACACACAGTGAAGTGTGAATGTCTCCTTTGGGCTACAATAATGTCCTAAAAAGGCCCTAAACCTTTCAAAGTCCAAAAACAACCTATATATATAGTATATATATATATATTTTTTATAAATATTGATAGTGTTGCTACCTAACCTACGACCTATGGTAGGCATCTCATGACCACATTAACTAAATAATATAGATGGTTAAACACATTCCATACTATGTGTCTGTTCTATTTATTTAGTGATTTTCTTAAAATTTTTGTGCTTAACTTTGGGCTTTAAATTTGGATTTAATTATTACTTAAACCTTGCACATGGAATTCTACATGTCATTATAAAATCTTTTATGTATTTATGTAAATATATTAGATAGGAACTGCTGGGATGTCCTTTTCTTGGATGGAGGTGTTTTGTTAATAGCTTCCACAGCTGTTTGGAAAGGTGTGATTTTAATATCCAACTTTCATTTCAAGCCGAGTTTCATTAACAGCATTTTATTCCCAGTGTTAGAAATTTGTCCAAAGCTAGATCACATGGTAACTTTGTCTTTTTTTCTGTCACTTAAGGACTTTCGAAAGTTAAAAGCTGCAGCCATGCCTACAGAATTGTGTACTACTGTTTTAAGAATACATTTTTTGACAGATAAACAAAAGCCCCCAACACATCCTTGATATCCTTTCGATTGACTAGGGATCAATCACTATGTACGATCAATAGTGGGTCGACTGAAAGGGAGTTAAACGGAAAAACCTTTAAAAATTGAAAAAAGGTTGATTGAACAGGGAACAGACATGTCCGTAAATCCCGGTCGATTGGCATTAAGGTCCCCATCCAAAGTATTGAATGGGAATGGATGTGCAAAGTGGTGCACATTGATTCACCGTTCAATTGACAAACGCCCGAGCGCAGCATGGTGACGTAACAATGACGTCACCATGTGTCGATCACAGGCTTATTGAATGGGTATTGACCTGTGTGGGCCCAGCTAAATAAAATGGAAATTTTATACATACCAAAGACTAAAGGTGGCCACACAGTTAAATGTTTCTGTTCAAATGACAAAACAATAGATTTTTAAGCCAATAGATTGTAAATCATTTCCTGCACCCCTGGCATGACTGACCAAAAGTGATCGGCATTGAACAAAAAAATTATCGAGCAGTGATTGGATATTTTGCAGAATTTTAGTACATAGTACATGTATCTGATGAGTTTTCTAGGTATTTCCATAGATTTGTATTGTGTTGGACACTGCCTATATACGCCTGAATTTAACTTTAATAAAATATCTATTGAACAAAAAAAAATTTTTGTTGTTGTTCCTTTTATAACTTATTGATGCTTATTATATGCTACAGCCATGCTTTGTTTTTTAAATGCATCTAAAAATCTTAAAATTCTCAGCAATTTTGATAATAATAACATGTTCAGGGGATTTTCAAATTAATATAAAACCGTCATAAAATTTTGCTTATGTGAAAATCCTGACATGTTTCCATAAAATGTATTAATATTTCTGTCGATCAACCTCTGAATGTGGATATAAACATCTAATAAAGGGTGAGGACAGATGTCTATATGTATTTATCATGATGTCATAATTCATTTGTGTTTCATGTCACAGATTGTCGGGTCTTAGGAGTAGTGATGAGCATGCCGCTCATTTCACAAATCGAATAGTAGAATTATTTGCGAAATATTTTGAATTGGAATATTGCATATGCCATGCAATATTCCAATTCAAAATATTTCGCAAATAATTCTACTATTCGATTTAATATTCGTAAATATTGAACTGCAGTGCAATTATTTCTATAATGAATGGTCACATGCAATTATTATTATCGCCATGCATGGCCATACACGCGGCATCATGTTTGCCGCCATATTCAAGATATTTGTGAATTTTGAAATTGCAGATATTCGTATAAAATATTCACAATTTAAATATTCAAGCTCAACAATACTCGGGAGCTGACATTCCACTTCCTTCTATATGCTGTATAGGACAGTATATTTATATACAACCCCTATTTGAGTATAATGGTCTTATTATTTTTGGTGTGTTTTGTAAAAGTTCTATATTGCTGACAAAATGACATATGCAAGAGCAAAAAGTCTTTTTGAATGTTCCCACAATCCTTCTCTACATCTCCATCAATTTTGGTTATGATAGCATATTTAGGGTCCTTGCAATCGTCTAACAAAATCAGCTAAAAATCAGCTAAAATCGAAAAACAATTTACCCAATCAGTTTATCATATTGATAATGAGCTTCTCCTTTAGCAGGAAAATGCTTCCTAAGAAACCTTGTCATCTTTACATAGAACCACTCAAAATATATAAGTCAAATATGTGAGCTAGAATTTGACTAAGTACAGTAATAATTCCATCAATCAAATAAACAATATTTTAGTTTTTGGTATTGTGACGTACTTCACAACCAAAGTTTGGATTCCCAAATGTAGCCTAAGAAACAACTCTATAAGTGTCAACAGTTCTCTTGTTTTTTGTGTTTTTTTTTCTTTTTTCCTTCAATTTAGTTTCATAGACTCTGCAGCTTACAGTGAGATGGGAGTTAACAACAAAAGAAGAGTGATGGCAATTGAGGAAGCATTCAGTAGAACTCAATGTGACCAGTACCCGAGTGCCAAATTACACATTTGTGGATTTGTTAAATCATGATTACAGAAAGTTTGGAGTCGAAGTGATACCGTTTATAGGCTAACTAAAGTTTTGAAAAGCAAGCTTTCGGGATGTCTCAGATCCCTTCTTCAGGCTTTAAAGCATGCAATGTGCAAAATTCATGTTCGTAAAATATCACTAATCTTTCACCGAATATTTACAATATATTTCTCCAGTCATTATAACCTGGCCATAGTTCTGCTTTAAAATCTATCTTCTCTTTTCTTTTGCCATTTATTTATAAAGGGAAAAGACCAGTAAGCAATAAAAACTGAGCTGCCACTCAGCCCAGCTAAGACTTACAGAAAATCATATGCATGAAAGTGAATTATTAATAAAGTTAGGATTTTAAAAGGCTCTTTGTGTCATGCATTTGTTGTCAGTTAAACTATTTAACATTAATTTCTAATAACAAACTAAACACCTTTGTAAACATAACAGTATTTGATGTAGGCAAATAAGTCTCTGTTTATTTACACATCTTTGCAGAGTTCATTACAATTCTGTCCTTTAATTGATCCACCATGTTCAAAGAATTCACGTAAATAGATATAAGCTACCTATACGTGATACGGAAATATCTACTGCATCCTGTGCTCACATGGGGATAAAAAGGATAAGTTATAAGTGAAACAAGTAACAAAATATAAAGTTGAGTAAAAGCGAGTAATAATCAATATTCTGTTGCATCTTCTGTGCAACTGCATGTGTCTCTATGATTTATTTATTCAGTAAGTTTCTATATAAACCAGCAGGGTCTACAAAGCAGAAATCAGGTTACAAAATCAGCTATCTGAATCTCATAGCTGAACAAACGTCTTACTGGGAAAGACAAGCCAACAAGTATCTGCTTGTCCATCATCAATTCTTACCTACCATTTCTGTATTTTGTTATATTTGGAAGACGTGCACAATAAAACCTTCTTTTCCCTTCTATGAAGCATGTTGGGGGGTTTGGGGGGTTTAAACTTGCACCTAAGAAATCCATGGTTGTTTGGCTGTTCAAGAAGATAGAAACCCAAGGTGGTCATAAACTATTCAAACGTAATCTAATTAAAAGTCTCATACCCATTCTTTAGTGAATTGACTTCTTGGTGGTGGGGCAGAGTATCAGATGATTAACCACATAGCTTTGTACAACATTGAGCACTACAAAGCTGAAGGTGGCCCTGCCCAGCTCCATTCCATCTCAAATGGAGAATGGCACAGCTTCAGAATAACTCATACCCTATAGCCACAATGGAGAGTTATGTGCAGCCAATGGGTGGTCATTAGAGATGCTTACGGTAATTAGAGGCCATATTTCAACAATATATTAGGAAATTACATACAGGCAGAACTGAGCCAATCAAGCACAGCAGCTTCAGCATTTAATTGTCTCCACTTCAGTATGCAAATTGCATGACTGTGTAGAGATTTGCCATGTCATTTATCATCTTTAATGGTCATCTTTCAACCCTGGCTGTCTCTATTCAGAGACTATGGTCAACCAGCAAACAGCCAAAGAAGTGACAACAAATGTCACTTCTATTGATGGGTGGTTGGAAAATGTGATGTTGAGCCTACTAATTGTCCATGTGACTTAACCTAACAGTGGGCTGCTTAAGCAATATTAATTATTTCAATTGCAGTTGTTGACACATTGCAACTTTCATACTATAAGATAATTTCCTATAGAGCATTATGTGAATTCTGCATATCATCAGACTCTTTTTGTTTTCACTTCCATTCACTCCACATCAGTAGACATTCTTATTACCAGTATGAATTGTTTGAAAATGCTATAAGTTAAAATCAGTTATTCCATGCAATAAGACACTTTGAGTATTAAATAAAACATTAATGATGGCAATGAATAGAAGGTAGTGAGGAAAATATGTAATGCTTAAATAGATGTGTTCAGGATCTGGCCAACTGGACTGGGCCAGTGCTTGCGTGAATTTTCTATGTACAACAAAGCTAATCTCTTAGAACATAAAATGAGCCATCCCTATTTCTTACGGTATTCTACCCCATCATAGAGAGTTTGAATGATTTCTTCCCAGCTTCTATTCCGTGTGAATGAATTCCGCAACCTGGGAGTTCAGTTCAGCAAAACCCATGCTCCGGTTAATACTGGGGGCTCCTTAGACTCTGCACCCTGGTTTTTACTTGCCTGGTGGCATGGTGGGTCCACGGATTCCGTGTATATGTTGGCAGTGGTGTAGTGTAGTGGGATACACTTAAACTGTATATCTGATGTTCCTGCCATGACATGGTTAATGGTCTGTTTAAATGTGTTTAAACCTTTAAATGTCTCTGCATTACTCTGTAGCAGGTGCAAGGATGATTGATGTCTCTCAGTTTCCCACACTTTTGGCTGGCCTTACAAAGTAACTCTTACAATCTGCCTGCAGACAAGCTACTGCCCTCCTCCAGGCAAAGGGGTTAAATATACCTCCCTAGGCCCTCCTAGTTAGAGTTGGGGTTAGCTCCTGAACAAGCTGTTTCCAGCCAGCATGTCTCACCCTCTGGAGCATTGGGCTCCCTCCTTTCCTGGGTCCTCCCAATGGCTGTCCCTCTGCCTGACCTTCTTTATTGTGTGTTTGGTGAGTGACAGAGCTGGGCATAGGACTATCCTAAAAAAAAAGATAGGGTCGCTAGTGCACTAACAGGTTCAGCACCAGCCGCCTGGTTACAGTGGTTACTTGAGTGGGGGAGATGGGGGGTTGAATGGTTTAATCATTGCTGCTTGCACATGGGCTCCATACAGGCAATAACTGATATAAATTATTCACATGTCCAATCCCACAAACGGAACTGTAGTACATGGGGATCTGCCCATGGCATCAGCTGGGCTGATGAAATTATGAGTGAGAACAGGCTGACAACTGAAGCACTTATTGCAGAGAGCTAGATTGTTTTCTTCCTGTCTTCCTCTGCCAGGTGGAAACAAATACAGGATATTATTTGTCTCCCTATGCACCTCCATTCTTCACAATTAAATATGCAATGTTTCAAAACAGCAATGATAAACATTCACAGCTGCCCCTTGGATGCGTCGCTTTTATCCTGAAACACATTATAAACCTTCTCCATATGCTGATAAACATCCTCCAGTTTTTAAAAGACTTGTGCCAGTGTCATTTTTATTCATTCTGCGCTGGGCAATATGATTACATTTCATCAGAAAATTTTGTGACCTTCATCAAGTTTCCCTACTGTGCCTAAGACATTGAAAGATATCGTAAAATAAGGAAGGGAAACAAATAGAGTACTGCACCTAGAAAATAAAGGAGATAAACAAATTATAGTCTTTGTAATATCCACTTACCACTGTGTGTTATCAGGGCTGTTTCAGAAAAGCAATTAATAATTGTCTACTAGAACAGAAGTTCCAACATCAGCATTCAGTTGCTATTATCCTATGATGGGGTGGTTATGGTGAAATTACTATTTTTGAAGGTGTCAATACGCCTTTGTGTTTTACTTTTCTCATAGAACATGTGTAAGACTTGAAAAGACCAAAAACTGTTATTTTATGTTCTGTTTTTGGTTAAATATATTGCTATATTGTTTTTCCTATCTACTTTTGATGCTATAATTGGGACTTCATCAAAAGATGAATTAAGTTTCACATTTAGTATTATGTATTGTAAAGAAATACATTTTATTTAGGTATATGTCTGCAGCTAAAGGTTGCTTTGTATCTCCAACTAACCATCAACTGTGGTGCATCACAAACATATTCACAACCCAGTTGGGGTCCTTTTTTGTTTAAGTGCGATTGGCTGATTTAAAAAAATGGATTTTTATTGTGGCTTTTTTTACTTTTAGACAGGAACATGGGGTGCAGGGAGGATGAGCAGAGTTTGAGGTAAATTACTATACTGGGATCAGGTCAATCACCCGACCTTCAGGACTAGCATTCAGAGCTCAGTACAGTTGACTCCCTGTTATCCAGAACTCAAGCAACTGGAGCTTTCAAGCATCAAGTATAGAACTTAGCCCCATAAAAACCAAATTTTAACCACCCTAGCGGACCGCCCATACAGTGATGTTTTTACGGGCAATCGCGGCAGTGTACAAAGTACAAAGTACACTGCCTGCCATTACTTCCCTCCCTCTGCCCCTCTCCAGACAGCCAGGGTCATTATTGACGCCGGCTGTGTGGGTGGGAAAGCCGGGGGTCCTCCATTAACATGGAGGTCTTTGGCGCTGGCCCCCCCAACCCGTTCCGCGTCACCGTGACGTGATCTGGGGGGTGCTGAAATCCCGGAAATGCTGCAGCGATGAAGACAACCGTTGCAGCTTTCCGGGGAGGTATCGGGTGTTACTTAGGTTCCCCTGTGGTTGGGGCGACCCTAAATGGCGAACGAACAGGGTTCCTCTCAACCACTAGGGAGGTTAAACATGTCAAGTTGTCCTGTGCATACTATGAACTACATTTCTACTGTGTCTCCAGTAATATGGGGTTAAAAATCTGGGACTTTTACTGGGATTTGTTGTATCCCATAAGATTGGTATTGTGTTCATTCATGTTGATTGTAATGCAACCAGAAACTACATTTATCTGCAATCTACCAATTCCTGTGAGTGCCAGATAACACTTAGGGTCCCCATACATGGGTCGTTTTTAGTTTGACTCCCAAACAATCGGTTGTTGATGTTGATCAATCCTTATTGAGTTGCCATTACATAGCTACATAGGTTTTCCTATAATCGTTGAATGGTTTAATCACATAATATAGAGAAAATGAAGGTGAACTAGAAAAAGCTGACTGATTTGCAAATATACCATGAACTGGAATTCAGAACCTTTTGTCTTTATTTACCTACTATCCTTTTTTCTCTTGTGGTCCCACCCTTCAAAAAAAGTAACTTTTTGCCAGTTTGTCACCCCCTCAGAATTAAATTCAGGAGAATTGTGCATACATTGGAAATATGGGTGGTCCTACAGTAATCATTACCTAAGTTAAGTACTTGATTTTAAGGTAGCCATACACGGCTCGATTTACCATTGATGAATTCCCAATCCGATCATTCCCGGCGATTGTGGAATCGGCGATTGATCGTTTTGAAATCAATGGAAAACCACCTTGGGAATCCAATTTGTGGTCGATTTGGACATGAGCCAATATCCAAAATGGCAGATTCCACAAAATCCATCAATCAAAAAGGCTGCTGCTATAAGTCCACCAACGTACTTCGATTGCCAAACAATTGGCCCAAAAAAATGACATGTCGGTTCAATGTCCGATCTGATTTTTAGTCTATTCTGATTTTGTTTGGTCAATCGTTCAGGGTAGGTAGAAACTATTGATCGCTGGAAAGCGCGCGGTGATCGATTTGTTAAAAATGGCGAGAAAAATCGACCCGTGTATGGGAGCCTTGAAGAAGATGACGACACTTGTTCCCTGGATCCAAACTTCAACTTCTTAGTCGCTTTTTTAAAGAAAGTTAAGGAAAGGATTTGTTTTATTGTATATTACCATACTCAATAAACACTAGAAAACTTCACTTATACACACTTGCCATTTGCATGTAACAGTATATTGTGAAAGAATCTTTTAGCAGGGCACTTATGGTCAGTTTGAAGATCCATTTTAGAACTAATGCTTGAAAAAAAAAAAACAACAACATATATATAGTATTTGAATAACTCCGTAGGTGGACTGTGTCTTGATACTCAGCCATGCTACATGTTTTCACTAGAAAGTGACAGCATTTCTATGAATGCTTCTCATCGGTAGGGCTGTATTTACCAGTCCTATACTTTGTCCCTTGCTTCCTGACATTTGACATTTTTGCTGTGATTAATTCCTTTTGCTGCCAAGTCTTCCTGCCAAACTGACACATTGATAATCCCCTGCCTACACAACTAATGTGCAAAAATTGTGTTCTTTCCACTACCAGCAATCATCACATTTCTAAATTACCATCTGCATTGGTTCCCTTTTTGTTTTTTTTTATCTGTTATTTGCATCAGCACAGTTAACCCTCATAGATGCCAAACGTTTCAAAGAGTAACACCTGCAATATAAGAGGGAACATGCCAGAGGTCAGCTCATATTAACAAACAACTGTTCAGATGTGCCCAGTCGTCACATAATTCCTTTTTTATGTTTAAATGCAATATTATGTTAGTCATAGTATATGTCATATACATTAACTTGATTCCTTTTAAATTTTGAGATGCTAGGACATCTATTTATATCAGCGGGCACAAGGACGAGTCCACTACAGCAATGATGCTTTAGAATTTAAAAATAATTGATTTTCTTGTCTTAAATACAACACATACTGTATTGTTCACCCAACACTCTGATCAGTCCAGTTCGGGGAGTGCTAAATGCACTGGGTAAAAACATTTTACCCTCTAAAGAAGGGTGACACCAAACTTTCCAACCAGTGCTGTTTTTTTTTAATATAAAAGGGCTAAAGGACTTGCTTTATGTGACAGCACAAATACTGCCAACACAACAAACAAATAAAATACAAAATTTCTGTGCAAAAATGGTCACTGTCTGCAGGGGTAAAATAAATGCCAAAAGGCTGCATGTGGCCACCATGGAGGATGTTGGGCAACATGGAGCTACACAATTCAATAATGATAATGTAAGGATGTACATTTTATTTCAGGAGCATTTTATTCAGCCAGAATTCACACCTATTGGGCAACGCATCCTAAGGCATGTACAATAAGTGCACTTTGTAGCCCCCAGATCCCAACCTCCAGCAGAGATTTTCTGATTCGGATGCGGGTTTCCTTTGAGAAAATTAAACATTTTATTGGATTGAATACAAAAACCTTTATCCAATCTAATACAAAATAATACACAATAAATACAAAGTAAATTGCATTGGATTGGATACAAGTTTTTGTATTTAATCCAGTACAACAATTACCTGCCACGCCCCCAACGTCATGGAGGCTGGAGATGGGAATCACAGATGCTGGAGAATTCTGAATACTAGAGGGGATCTGATGACGCATACTGGGGGATTGCATCTGAAGACTACACTTGGTAGGACGGGGATCCAATGACTGCACACCAAAGGATGGCAGGGGCACCAGGTAAGCGATGTTGTTTCTACTTTTTCATTCTTTGAGCCCAGCTTGGGGTAAAAACTTTCAGCATTTTTTGTAGCCTGAGCTGGGTCTGGTACAACGGGCACTTGCCTGACTTTTCAACCTGACCAAGATCAAACTTATTTAATCAAACTGTGTATGGCTAACTTTAGCCTTTGTTTTTATTATTAACAAGTGGCAACATCATTGGATGCTTGGATGGATGGTGCATTGTCCCAGAGTCCCTGAATTTTGAGTTTCAAGTTGATGTGTTTAATGTTTGTCCTCATTCATTTTTGGTTGTTTGGCTTTTCTCATATTTTCCCTGACAGCTTAATTTTGTACAGAATTTGTTCTGCTGCATGCATTAGGATGTGTGTACAAAGGATTATGCATAAAGTACTGTAAACAATAGGAAAGAACACAGTTTAGATTGTACACAGATCCACTGGTCCATTTCTGAATATTTCATTAATAACATTTTTGCAGAAAATCATGGCCTGACCTAAATTTTCACAGCAAATCATGACCTGATGCAAGATGTCATGCTGAAAAAAAGACACTACAGCTGAATTAACACAGATTTTCTTCTTTTTCTGTCAATGGAAAAAACAAATTAAGTTAGGTCTGTACTAAACTCCTGTCACCCATCATCTCTTCGAATCCTGCATTCTGGGACTTCTATTTAGCCCCCAGGTTACAGCTTGCACAGCCTATCTGCATGTTCATATACGCTTCACTTAAATCCCTGTCTGTCTCTATGTAGCAATAATTTATTACTTATCTGCCCTCCGGATATGCAATATGCACATATCATGAGGAGCTCTTCATAACCCCATAAAGTACTTGGATGATATCACAAGCCATATGGATTAATATTCCAATGTATTCACTGCATCTGATGATGACATTTATTTTAAAAAAACATTTGAAAGTGTGCAAAGATATCTTAATTTTACAACAGATATTTTTTCATTGACTGTTTAAAAAATAACAAAAGAATGCTTGTTTACATACACAGGGTCTTGAAGTCACTACAGCTATTTATAAAAAAATGAAATATTTTACTCACTTGCCAGTCCCCATGATGCTGATCTGAGGGCTGGTCAAGGCTTATGTTATGGGAATTCAGTTAAACAAGGGCATATATACATAAAACCACAGGAGAAATCAGTGGACAGACCATTGTAGTTTTAAGGGAGGTTTGGGATAATCTAAATGGATAGGTCCTGACTAGCCTGAATAGTTATGTTTTTGCTTTCCACCTATTGTTGAGCACGAATATTCAATTTACAAATTTTTATTGCGACTATCAGCACTTCGAGAATTCACAAAGATCTCAAATATAGAGCTATATCTTTGTAATCACAAATATTCAAGATTTTTTACATCAGTACCCAGAACTATCATGCATTGCGTTCGCAATATGTGCATGTACAAGTGGCGATTTGCGCAATGAAGGTAATAAATTATTCGTTTTCACATGAAAATCTTATAAATATTGAAATTTATTGTGAAAATATTGGGAATACCAGCACTTTTTATTGTGAAAATCATTTTTGCAACAAAGGTAATAAAGACTGAAGATCACGAATGTAGGAATTTCTTGCAAATATTAGGCAAAAAATTTATTATATTTTTAGAATACGAATATTGCCTGTGCTGCTCATGACTATTCTCCTCCCTATTCCCAACTTCCAGTTTACATCAGATAAAAGCTTTAGAGCTATTACTGAATAGCACAACTCTCTTCTATATGACCATGGTGTAGAAGAGGGCTCTTGGTGGTACCAGTTGTCATTCTGCCTAGACTAGATCAATCCCATGCTGAGTCCGATCTGTAGCTCTACAGTCAATAAAGCTTAATGTTCTCTGTAAATTAAATCCCTAGCTTAAACTGTAGCCAGGAGCTTCATTGTCTATAAATATTAAGTTGTCAGTATCCAGCACACAATCTAATCTACCCTGCTTACCCTGGCCATGGGCTGGTTGAAGTGGTTGCAATTTGGCACCAGACTTGGTACACTGTGGAGGGATAGGAAACAATACAACAGGCTCTGTTTTCTAATGCCCTATAAAAAGCAAGAGTTTCACAAAATGCTGAGGACACCTGTAGGAGACTCATGAATCTAAAGGAGCTGGGACTTGCAGTGTGCAACAGACATCCAGCCTCCATTTCCTTCACGTCATTATTTTTTATTATTATTGGCCTTTATTTATATAGCACCAACATACGCAGCGCTGTACAGACCTGTTATCAGATAAACAATGGAACTTGCAGCACTTGTACCGCCGGAATGTCTGTAGATGCTTTGCATCATGGGAGATATTGATTTGAGGTAGACATACAGTCGATCATTCGAAAATCGGTTTCTTTTTTTTTTTTTCTTTGACTTGATCAAACATAAAATGGTAATTGGACATGTTGGTAAATTTCAGTCAGTCTTTCGAGTATCTGATGGGTTTTCTAGGTATCTGGATGGATTTGTATACGATTATACTATGGAGCATGCACACAGGTCTTCGGATAGGAATCGATCTGTATAGTTGGGCATGTAGAGTAAAATGTTTCTGTTCTACTAACTTAAAATACAGTAATTTTAAGTAAAAAATTGCTTTTACCAGCACATTATGTGATTATACAAGGGTCCTATGATTCTGTCTGGAGATGTCCAATTCTGCCTATGGACTCATAGAATGTCCTAGATTCTGCTGGTAGAAGAACCAATTAAACAAAGACATGACTGCACCTCTAGATTTTTAAATACATTTTTGGGTGAGCAAATTGGAGACGAGGAGATGACTTTACCCTATTCCTTAAGCTGGGCATTTACATTTAGATTTGCTGTTTGCGATTTTGCCCCCGATCAAACATCGTGCACGCTCACGGCAGTCGATCTGCTGTGAAATGGGCTGCAAATCTAATGCCTAACAGCACAATTCAGCCATGATGATGGAAAGTGACCTACAACATGGTAGGTCTGCTTTAACTTCAATGCTATCTAATGTAGATAGAAAATGTATCCATGTCAAACAGCTAAGACAAAATCAAACAAGAACCAGCAGACTATAAGGACTACCCAAAAAGGTTACAAATATGTATTTCTTGGTATAAAATATATATTAATTGGACCATTGGACCACATTTGTACCATAGTTTTGAATAAAACATATCTGTTTAAGACTAAACATCTCTATTTTATGTTACAAAACATATTTGGCATTTCAAGCATAACATCTTGTTGTCAGCAGATTGTAACACAGTTTCATATGCTGTATGCTGGAACTAGATGATTTCTTCAATTACACAGCTTGAATCATCAATGCGTTTCAAAGGACAACCGATTCTTCATGATAAGCAGGTGTGAAGGTAATAGCAGCCTATATAAGTGTCCTGCTCCCAAATGTCTATTTCAACAAACTTGCATCACTGACATTATATGGTGTCCTTCCAACTTGGCATCATGGATGAGTTGCACCACTGATGTATGACTTCATGGACATTAGAGTTTTCGATATGCACTGCTCAAAAAAATAAAGGGAACACAAAAATAAGACATCCTAGATCTGAATCAATGAAATATTCTTATTAAATACTTTGTTCTTTACATAGTTGAATGTGCTGACAACAAAATCACACAAACATTTTCAATTTATCAACCCATGGAGGTCTGAATTTACACACTCAAATAGTCACACTCAATAGTCACACAAAAAAACACTACAGGTTGATCCAACTTTAATGTAATATCCTTAAAACAAGTCAAAATGAGGCTCAGTAGTGTGTGTGGCCTCCACATGCCTGTATGACCTCCCTACAACACCTGGGCATGCTCCTGATGAGGTGGTGGATGGTCTCCTGAGGGCTTTTCTCCCACACCTGGACTAAAGCATTCACCAACTCCTGGACAGTCTGTGGTGCAATGTGGCGTTGGTGGATGGAGTGAGATATGATGTTAGATTCAGGTCTGGGGAACGGGTGGGCCAGTCCATAGCATCAATGACTTCATCTTGCAGACACACAGACACAGACAGAACTGCTGACACACTCCAGTCATATAAGATCTAGTATTGAATGGAGGGCCAACTGCACCATCTTGGTACCTAATAGCAGTCAGGCTACCTCTGGCAAGCACACGGAGGGCTGTGCATCCCCCCATAGAAATACCTCCCCACACCATCACTGACCCACTGCCAAATTGTCCATACTGGAAGATATTGCAGGCAGCAAAGCGTTCTCCACGGCATTTCCACACTCTGTTACGTCTGTCACATGTGCTCATTGTGAACCTGCGATCTGTGAACCATCTGTGAAGAGCACAGGGCGCCAGTGAAGAATTTGCCAACTTGCACGGTCCCCTCGGTGCACGAGGTAGCAGTACATACTAATGCTGGGTTGTTTCAGTCCTACAGCCTCCTCCATGTCTCCTGATGTACTGGCCTGCCTCCTGGTAACGCCTCCATGCTCTGGACACTGCGCTGCTAGACACAGCAAACCTTCTTTGCTTTAGTGTCGAGGAGCTCCCTCAGAAGACCATCCACCACCTCATGTACAGGTGTTGTAAGGAGGTCATACAGGCATGTGGAGTCCACACTCACTACTGAGCCCCATTTTGACTTGTTGTAAGGATATTACATCCAAGTTGGATCAGCTTGTAATGTGTTTTTTCCACTTTTTGAGTGTGACTCCTAATCCAGACCTCCATGGGTTGATAAATGTGACATCCATCCATCATTTTTGTGTGATTTTGTTGTTACACATTCAACGATGTAAAGAACAAAGTATTTAATAAGAATATTTAATTCATTCAGATCTAGAATGTCTTATTTTTGTGTTCACTTAATTTTTTTGAGCAGTGTATATATCGAAGACTTGGATGTCCATCACTTAATTGAAACATGGTCATTGGACCTAGTGTGTGCAATAGTTTTCAATAAATTATGACCAGAATGAAGTCATGCACCAGTGGTGCTGCTCATCCATGAAGCCAAGTTGGAAGGACACCATATAATGTTGATCAAAGTTGGATCAGTTTGTTGTGAGCACACTCAACTATGAAAAGAACAAAGTATTTAATAAAAATATTTCATTCAGTCAGATCTAGGATATTTTTTGGAGTGTATTTTATTTATTAATTTTTTGTATTTTAAAACCATGAATTAAAATAATTGTTACTTGTGTTTTGTTACCTCTAATGGTGTATCTCAGTGGTTCCCTGTTGGGCGGGCCCCCCTGGGGGGCGCAAATGTATTCCAGGGGGGTGCTGGCCCCCATTTTTAACCTGTGTTTGAATAGAGAGGGGGGCTCAAAAATGTAACTAAATAGAAAAGTGGGGCCCTGCAAGGAAAGTTTGGGACCACTAGTGTATCTGATGTTTTCTATGTTGTTTGATAACAGCCTTATTACAGGTTAATCAGTACTGGGCTCTATTTTTAGCTTGTTTATTCATAGGGTCTAAAGACGGCTCCTTGCAGTATCTTGACATTGCATTTGGAAAAAAATGGTGACTGTCATGAGGAGGTCACCCTCCTACTAAGTGATTCCAAATTTGTTGTGCTGTTTAGGCCTAAAACAATCTAATTTACTGACAATTGACCCAAGTATGCCCCCTTTAAGTCTTCATAAAAGCAAAATGACGTTTGAAGATCAGAATGACATGGGAAAGGTTGTTGAAGTAAAAACATTTAAAACATGATGGCTTAATGTTCTAGCACAAAGTAATGGGAACACTGCATGGCAAATATACAAAATAAATCAGTTACGTATGTCCTGATAAAATGAATTAGCTATTTTAGCGTTTAACAGTCACATAAGTCTCATATGCCATGGCACAGCATGTAACCTAATCAGCCACATTAGTTAGGAAAATTGTATCATGGAAACAATCGTTTTTTTTAACTATTTTCTTTTTACAAACATTGGTTTCCTAACATTAGGTGGTATATTTAAATAATTGCACAGTGATTCATTTAACAAAAGTGTTTTTATTTGTCCTTTGTGAATTAGGTCACAAATAAGTTTTAAGGCTTTATTCAGATAGTTGGTTGCACAACTGTACACAATGTGCGGGAAGTTGGGGAACTGTTGTTAATTGCTGACAACTAGTGATGGCCGAAAAGTTCGCTCTGAGGTTTGCCGGCGAATATTATGGGTGTTTGACCTGCCACTTATACCTTAACATGGAGGCAAAGTGTGACCCCCTCACCCTACAGTCAGGTGGGACAGTACAGCCAAAAACACATTTTAACTACTGGAGAGGACCCCCCCCCCCTTATAAAAGAAGCAGCCGGCAGCCATTTTAAATTTATCATGTGTCTCCAGTACTAGATAGATAGGGAGAGCTGCTGCTGATTGAGGGATAGCTGAGCTACTTTGCTATTATACTCCATCCAGTGATCTGTAACTATATCTAAAGACCTTCATACACCTTACAATCTTTCCATACATTTTATGTACAATCAAATTTTGTTTGTACCAAATCCATGTAATACGAAAACCTTTCTAAACCTTCCAATCAAAATGTATTCTATCACGGAGGCCACTATACTACACAGTTGTTGTTAGATCTAATGGACATTGTATGGATCATTCTTAAGGTGTATGGGGGGTTTTAGGTGTTCTGTTACATGTAGTTCATTATTACTGTGCGACAAAAGTCCTTCTCTGGGGGTGGGGTATGCTGTATTATGCACTGCAGAGAGATCTGACTAAATGGAATGCGCTGCAGAAGGTACTGTCCGGTAACTTTTGGCAAAATCTGTAATCTAGATGTGATTTCTGGCTGTTAGACCTGAAGAAAACAGCATTTTAAAAAAATCCATATTTTGGGGGAGAAGTTTAGCCATTGATCCCCATTAGGCATGGCACTGTCCAGGGGGTTGCACCCTTTTGACTTTTTTTATTGGTATTTTGGCTGCAAATATGACCTGAAGGTTTGAGAAGTTCCATTAAAGTTCATAGAGGTTCGCCAAGAACATGCAAACAGTGGGTATTTGCAGAAGTTCGATTCTGATGTTAGTCCATCACTGACAACCATCCCCATGTAATCTCTATGGCTGAACATCTGAAAACTGCCCAGTACCCAGGACATGTCATTTATACTATTTCTTGTAAATTAATGTCGATTTGTTGTAGATATGTGTCATTCTGTAAATGTTATACATATCTTTTTCAAAGAAGGCCAGGTTTGGTGAGGTGAAAATGTATGGAGAACCAACCATTCACCGTCACATTCTTTGAACCATTAACATTAAATGCAAATCCATTATACCATGAGGCAGATCACCTTCTAAATATTATAAAGCACTAGCCATACACAACAATTACACTGATAAAGGCTGCCCCTATGCATGATGGGAACCTGTAGTTCTCCTAGCTTTCCAGCCACATTTCATCTAACCCTTGAATTCCTTACCATTACCCTATCTATGTATTATTAAGAAGACTCCCACCTCTACTCACCTTAACGGTGCATCCTGACATAGTAGTAGAGATAATTTGCATTATGAAGCAGTCTGCACCAATGGACACATTACATGGCTGCAGGCAGAGCTCTGTGTAAACTATACCATTGACAGGTGGTCTCCAGGCCTGACTTTTGGACATGCCTGTTATACGTGATGGTAGGCAAATATAAATTTTGATTGTAACAACCAATAACCAACTGCAATGTATCCATGGTTTATTTTATTGAGCAGCTGGCAACATTTACATTGAACACATTTCACTGTGACCTGTAAATAAACCAAATAAAATGTCTTTTGCTTCTCGTGGCTTTTTAAGTATTAGCAGAAAACATTAACGCTAAACTTGTATGGTGTAACTTTTCCTGCATGGGATTTGGACCTAGAATTGAGACACAAGTCAAGTAAAACGGCTTCTATGTCACCCCTGAGAATGAACAAAATTTCACCCTTGCATGGTCTTGCATGCAAAGTAAGTACCGTATATACTCGAGTATAAGCCAACCCGAGTATAAGCAGAGGTACCTAATTTTATCTACAAAAACTGGAAAAACATATTGACTCGGGTATAAGCCGAGGGTGGGAAATGCAGTCAGAAAGTGGAGTTTTCTAAATGAGAAAATATAGAGAAAGCACCATTGCCCCTAGGAATGCATCAAACAGGATTAATCTTAGTGCCACATCCTCAATAAATGTAAGAGAACACAGGATTATTATTATTACAGGAGGGGTTGTGCTGGGCAATTCTTATTTTAGGCTATGGAGTTGTATCTGTACTAGTAACTGGCCACTAGATGGCAGTGTGTAGTTTATTATTGTTCATCAGCTGATTCTGAAGCACACGGAAGCACGGAGCCCAGCCGACAACTGACAGGAGAGAGAGAGAGATCGCAGAATCTACCGGGAGCTGCCTGTCTGAAGCATTCAGCATGGCAATTCCGGTGAGGTGAGTGGACCCCCTCAGCTGACTCGAGTATAAGCCGAGGGGAGCACTTTCTGCCCATTTTTTGGGGCTGAAAAACTCGGCTTATACTCGAGTATATACGGTATATTGGTTTGCTTAGAATAAATCTTTAAAAAGCGTATCAATTTAAACAGACATAACACTTTTTGTGCACTCCTAAGAAATACCTAATTGTAGCAGACAGCACATTCTCCCATCTCTAGTTCATACATTTGAAGTACATTCAATCTGACAAGACTCGGCCAAACAAATGTTATCATCCTCCATGAAGGAATGTTATGTTTGCCCACAAAAGACACGTTAACAACAAAAACTACAATAAAAAAAACAAAAAAACTTTATTTTATGTAATTTTCTTGGCGAAAAAATGTAGCAATAAATTCTTGATTCCAGTAAAAACTAAATACATCAAAATTAATTGTCAGGTTAGATAAAATCCCAGGAAACATAAGTTGGGCATGCTTAAAGACAAAAATTTACTATTATCTTAAAGCACACCTAAACTAAAAAAACACCCAAAAACTTTAATTAAATTTTTACTTACCTCTAAACTGTTCCAATAGCTCAAAGTTGCTCAAAAACCTAAAATAACATATTTAGATATCCTGCTGAAGTCTGTGGGAGCTGCCATTTTAGATTCAGTGTTAGCTTCCAGTCTTGAATGAGTTAATGGCTGCAATAACGCCGGTGGCCAATGGGGCCGGCAGATACAACGTGTGACAATGGACACAATAATGCCGGCGGCCAATGGGGCCAGCAGATACAATGTGTGACAATGGACACAAAGTGAAAGCAGAAAATAAAAATAAACACAATGTGTGTAGCTGCTGAAGGAAGTTCTGAGCCAGGCAGTGTGAGGAGCTAAACGCCGTGGCCCCTGTGAAGTCAGGGGGTGGGGTATGGGGGTAAATGTACAGATCAATTACATTTGCACAATTAGGTTGTTTTCAAAGGGAGGGAGAAGAACATTGTACACACATTTGGTGTCCCCCACCTCACCTTCTCAAAGTGTCACAGTTTAAGAAAGGAAGTGTGTGTAACAATACACATTAGAGATGATATATGACGTTTCACCTAATGCTACCTCATGAAGACAACATCATATATCAGCCCCCAATGAGCTGATGGTAAACTTACTTGTGTGCCATAAGCTGGCCACAGACTTCTCGTTTTTCTGTTGATTTCTTGGCAGATTGACAGCGCATGATGATGTCATAATGCACAGCCAGTCTTGCCGAGAATCGGCCCTGCACCCTTTGTGTGAAAACAGATCTCCGTAGTTTTGTATACAGAGCATGTTTGTGTGTTTACAAACTGTCACTGAGCATCCAGCTATTTTTTTTACAGTTGTGGTGCAATGTCATCAGAAGAAAGGAGGGACAAGGGACAATCGGAATTTACTAATTACAGGTATGGATTACAGGCATGGAGTACAAAAGGTGAGTATAGGTCCGCTTTAAGAATCACACAACACAAAAGAAACCAGAAACACAAGGCACAGAATTCAATTTAAGTTTCAATAATTCTGGTGTATCTTTTAACTGCTTTGACACTTGATGTATTAAAAAAAAATGTCCCATCAAATAAATCCTCAAATCAGTAAAGGCAAATGACATTAGACAGCAGTCAAAATAAGAAAAGACATTGTATCTTGAAAAACTGAATAAAATAATACTTGATTAAATGAGGGTCTATTTTTGAATGACATTGATGTGCAGCTTAGGTTATGTAAACAATGAATAGACTTGAGTTTTCCTCTCTTTGCAGGTAGTAGCAATCAATTATAAACCATTTACCCATTTCTGTGCTTAAACTGTTTGTCTTATTCTTTCCATTAAACTGTTCTCTTCAAATAGAACTGTCCTGTGCATGTAAAACTAATTGGGTTTTGGATGCAGTGGGGAAAAGCTTGGAGCTGCTAAGAGGATGAAGCGATTCCTCTAGGATTCACACTGACATTACTACTGAATCCAGATTAGTATTACAATGCTCAACACAGTTGTGGGCATCAAGGATTAATGGTTGCTGGTTGTTCGAGCCAGACCAGTAGACTTTACACAGACAGAAAAGCAGTCTGATGAATTCGAGAAAATGTTCATGTTTTTTATTAATAAAACTATCCAATATTTCTATGGTTCAATTACATAAACCAAAGCAACATTAAGGCCCCCATACACGGGTCAGATTCCTGTCTGATTCCGGTCCGATCGATTCCGGGCGCGTGCACGCCAAACGATCGTGCCGGAATCGCGTGCAGCCCACCTTGTCCGATCGATCAGGTCCGTCCGTTCCGGGGCTCAGAATCGGATCCGACAGAGAACCAACATGTTGGTTCCATCAGATTGATTCTGCACAGATCAGGGGGAGTTGCCATTTGTGAGGTGGACAATCGGACACGGATCCGTCCCGGAATCAGCTGGACAAGGTGGCATGCAGCGATCGGATCACTTAATTGGCCGCTCGATCGGAGCTCCGAGTCCCGCTGAGATCGCCGGAATCGATCGGATGGGTGATCGAGCGGACATGGAATCCGACACGTGTATGGCTAGCTTTAGAGATGTTAAGGTTATACAGGGGAATAGTGTTAAGCACGAATATTCTAATCATGAATTTCTAATGTGAATATCAGCACTTCAAGATTTTGCGAAGATCTCAAATATAGTGCTATCTTCATAATCACAAAAATTCTAGATTTTGTACATCAGTACCTGGAACTACTGTGCATTGCATTCTCAATATGCGCATGTACAAGTGCAGATTTGTGCAATGAAACGAACCTGTGGAAAGTGTCATGCATTGTGTTCGCAATATGCCCATGTACAAGTGCGGATCTGCGCAATGAAGCTAATTTGTGGAAAGTATCATGCATTGTATTCACAATGTGTGCATGTACAAAGGTAATTATGACTGAAGATTACTAATGCTTGAATTTACTGATTTATTATGAATATTAGGCGAAAAATTTCCAATATTTTGTGAATATGAATATTGCCTATGCTGCTCATCACTACTGGGGAAACATCAAATGGAGAAGGGTTATGAGAAATTCTTAAAGGTTGCTTCTTCAATTTCAGTAAGCCAATAAAGGTTATCAGTGAAACTCCATAAAGGAACCTGATATCACATTTATAAAAGTATACAGAAACTTTAAATAGAAATTAGTCCTAGCACCTTGGACAGCAATTAAAGCTTTGAGTCCTTTTCTACAAATTCTCTCAAGCTCAGTCAGGTTTGATGGGGACCATCTGTGGACATCCATTTTCAGGTCTCTCTTCTGAGATGTTCAATAGTGATGAGCGGCATAGGCAATATTCGAATTTGCGATATTTGCGAACAATTCTACTAATATTCGATTCTATATTCGCGACTATTCGCAATCGCACATCATAATCACCTCATAATTACCTTTAAAATTAATGGTCACATGTGCTATTTATTTTTGCATTGCAAATCTAGATTCGCAATCCATGCCCATAAGCATTCCAAAGCGAATATTCAAAATTGCGAATATCTGCCGCCATATTTGCAAAATTTGTGAATTCTTGAATAGCCAATATTCGCCGAATATATTCGAAATTCGAATATTCAAGCTCAACACTAATGTTCAATAGGGTTATAGCCATTCGCGTGTTTTTTTGTGAATTCCAAGTATGTTTCCTTGTGTTTTGCAAGGGAGAGATATCCATCTAGCCACTCTGCTATACAGCATAGACTGATGGAGGCTGTAGTTATGGTTGTCCTAATGCAGTGGTTCCCAAACTTGGGGGCGCAAATGTATTCAAGGGGGGCATTGGCCCTCATGCTTAACCTGTGTTTGAATATTGAGAGGGGGCTCAAAAGTGTTACTAAATAGAAAAGGGGGGGGGGACCACTGTCCTAATGGAACTTAATCAGAACTGAACACTGGATCTAGTCAGAGCCAGCTTTTATCCCTGTCATTGCCAACAAAGGGTATATAACAGCATAATTAGATGAACTTTTCATACTGACCAAATACTTATTTTGCACCATAATTTGCAAAAAAAAAATATTTTAAAATCAGACAATGTGATTTCCTGGATTCTTTCCCCCCATTCTGTCTCTCATAGTTGAGGTATACCTTAGATGAAAATAACACGCCTCTCTCATCTTTTTAAGTGGGAGAACTTGCACAATTGGTGGCTGACTAAATACTTTTTTCCCACTATATATATATATATATATATATATATATATATATATATACTTGGTTATGAATTGTGGTTAAGAATTAACAAATAATTAGCACATGACAGCTCAGTGCCCAGATTGCTTAGAATTGCATTTAAGTTGATTATTTCATAAGCTCTGTGAACATTATATGTTATAGTGAAACAAATGACACCAAAATCAAAGTCATGTCACACAAGTGATAACAATATCATATCCAGGAAATCAAAATGTAAAATCTGTTTTGACTGAAGTAATTTTGGAGCTTTTAATACAAACTCCTATTTTCTTGTCTCCTTTTGCCATATTGCTTTATTTTATTTTTGTCCTCTTATCATATGCCAAGTCCTCGTACAGATAGCAGCTATTTTAGACAGAACACCTTGGGCTGTAATTATGATTTTTTTCCTCTTCTAAAGGGAACGTCATTTTCTATTCTCTGGGGCTATAATTCCAAGTCCCTTGTTTTTTAGCTATGTATTTCTCCAGGCTGAACATGCTCATCCTCCTCTTATTGCTGTGTGTGAATGGCTCAGTATTTTCCACCTAAGGAAAATGAATTTTAGGAGTAATGAAATCTCCCACTCAACACTGTTATGTTACTAGCCCCTTAGGCAGCTTCAGGGTCACTTAGCTGTATTATACAAAGTAACATAGTCTCTGACAGCATATAAGACCTGCCTGTCACACATTATATGACATTTATTTACCTGGTGCTACTCTAAAGACATGATAATTGCTATTTTTAGATTAATATGTAGGCCAGGTTATAGCTATTCTCCTGGACACTAATAGGATGTGCCGTTAACTTTCTGACATTAAACATTTTACTGGTTATAGAACTAAGGTGTTAAATCTGATAAATATTAAATATTTATTTTGGAGTAACATCTGACTATCAAAGATAAATCTGTGTTCCTCTATAATAAACTTGTAGTCATATGAAACTGTTTACAATCTTCTTAGGTCCGGTAATGTAAGGATGTTCATTGCTAGGGAAGAAGGGACTGGTCGCCATATGCATTTTACATGTCCTTCAAAATTCTAAAATATAAAAATCTTGGAATATATACTCGCAAAGTAACTGAGAATTCCTTGAGATTTCATTAACAAACTTAATCCACTTACCTATGGTTTGCCCAAGTTGAATGGTTGAGCACTGATTGACTACAGGAGCAAGAAGAGGCAATGAAGAAGTGTTGAGCAGCTGTTGACTGTTGTCAACTGCCCATCTATTTACCCCATCATAGAATGAGGCTTTAACTGAGCCTTAACCTCACTTCACAAATATTTTTGTTTTTGTTGAAAGCGGTACAGAGAAAATAAGTAAGTGAGGATTTGGAATGCTGATAGGTCAATATAATAATAATGATTTAATATAGATTGTTATATATACTAGGTTGTAGAAGATTACAATACATTGAATGTATGACATTTGGGCCATGGCTTCAGTCATACAATTTTCGGATTTGTTTGGAAAAAACATATTCAACTTCTACCTCATGATCAAACAATGTTATCTTGAGTTTCTTTCATGCCAAAGAAAACTAGCTACGCATTGCCAGTCTCACAGCTTTCAATGTACAAGTAGGGTAATTCCATTGCTGGATATTATTCTCTGACTGATTCAATTTTCCATGTTTCTTTGAAAGTAGAAAAACCCTTTAAAGCATATTTGCCTATTCAAATGAGGTCTCTCACACAGAATAACCTACTAAGTGTAATGTGGCTTTTCTGATTGATCAAAAATGAGGAAATTAGTAGGGATCAGGCAAGGCCTAATATCCACCAAAACCTTATCTAATTTAATATGTACAGCGTAGTACTCTGCTGCTGGCACTGCTAAGGTGATGTTATGCCAGCGATTTAGATGCACATTTTCATCCATTTATAATCCGGGCAGTTTTGCTGCCTTGTTAACTTTGTGCTATGGCTGAAGGAATTCTACAAATATACAGGAGAAGATTTCTGCAAGACTGGAGCTGTCTCACATATTTTTGGCCCTACTGGATATTCTATAATATGACATGGCAGATCGAAGCCCTCAAGGTCTCTTAAACCGGAGAAAAGTTTATAAGCAGATCTAAAATGGATTGCTGCACATTAAATAATTAAACATGAAAAAATTATATGTATTGTTATACAATGAAATCAATGAACTATATTAGTTAACCTAAGTACAGCAAGGCCTTTAGTAATTAATAAATAAAGTATAAAATGGCTTCTAGATTTACTGTTCAAAAGGACCTTGGTGCACCTTCAATATTACTGTCTTACATTTCATTATGACATGGGGGTTTAGCCTTATATTTAAAATGTCAAGAGTAACTAAAGTATTTTGTATCTTCTTTTAACCTCCTGGATAGGCTTTTTGCTCATAGCTGATGAATGCTGGGGATGTAAGGAACAAAAATTACATTGTCATCCATAACATAACCCCCGGCCACCTCTTCAGCATCATCATTTGGCCGATATTCAGAATTGCAGCAGGCTTGCCGGGGATAGATGAGTATCCTTGAGTGTAGCTTGGAGTGAGTTTGTGTGAGCTTCACTTTGTAAGCTACACTTAGGGTAGAAATACATGGTCAATTTTTTTCACAGATTAACAGAAAATACTGATCTCACTCGGCCGAACAGGGATCCAACATGTTGGAAAACCCTGATCAATACCCTATATTTTGGATGCAAAGTCCCTACCCAAAGTATCGGCCAGGCTGCCTCCAGGCAGTCGATATTGGGGAAGCTCGGGAACAGCAGCGCAATGACATCATTGCGTTGCTGCCGACATATCTTGAATGGCTCAAATATCAAGCCGTGTGTTCCCAGCTTTAAGGCAAGCATTCAGGGGGTGGCTTGCCATGTATTATACCTCCTGTAATGAGTTGAAGATGGGCTTATCTAAGTTCAGATATTTATACGGGTTACATTCATTGAACATTCTTGTATGGGTAAATTTGGGTGTGCAGTATAATAACTAAAAATTATCATTAGTAATTGTTGAAGGAACAAACAGTAATTTGTTTAATAGAGGAGTATCTGATGGCTTTCTAGGTGTTTCTGTATTATTGAGCATGGGTTAAGGCCTTGCTACTGTGGTAGCACAATTGATCAATATTTAAATTGCTTAAATCGAATCAAAGATCAATTTGTATACCTAAAAATGCTGCCTAATGTCATTGTATGATTAAAATAGTTTTTACCCAAGATGTTTACTAGCGATTGCCTTTGACTTCACTAAATGATGTTATTTAACCAGTAAACAAAGCAACATAATGTCCCCACTTCTGATAATTCATGTAAAATATGTAATAACTGAGACATACAGGCATAAGTGTGAGTAGCACCTATTTCCTCAACATCATCACTGACACCAGGGAAGTGGTTGGGTAACCTGTTTACATTTTTTGTAACACTTCTGGGACCTAATTCAAGACAGCATGGGCGCGCTAGGGAGGTTAACATTCGGTCCATTGACATGGATACATTGATTATTTTGACTGCTTTGTCTGAATGAGTTCATTATAAGCTAGCTTTCACAAGATTAATTATATCTCCTAACTGTAAGCTGGTTTTAGAATAATTTATATCATATTTTTATATATTTCTAGTTAAAGTGTACTAAACAGTAGATAATTTCTTCATCATACTTTGAACCATTGAACATTGTAATTATTCAAGGATTAAAAGTAAGGAATTAAAAAATTGATTGTGATGTTATGTGGCTATGTTTATCAGCAAGCAAACACAATGGAACACTGATTATATATCACGTGTGACCAAGCAACACATCCATGTGCTTATGTATTTCCTTATGAATTTTAATATGGTTAAAAGCCTTTGTTTGCAATATGTGTATAGATCCATATCTATGAATGGAGACGAATGAACAGGAAGGAACATCCACTTTCTGTATGAAAGAAGAGGTGACCAAATATGACGATTTTTGGAATTAAACAGAAAGAGACTATATATGTATGCCCACACAGACATTGGAAGTCATGAAGAATGACAATTTAACATCTTTATATTAATATAAAGACCATTTAAACACTTTATTTTTCCCAGCCTACTGTTGTCTGTTGCAATAGCCCATATGTCACAGCAATGCTTAGTATAATTTATTCAGCAGACGTTTTCTTGTTTATGGCTGTCAGTGCAAGAAGAAGAAAAAACTTGAAGCTAACTGTTGCCCTATCAACAACCACAAAAATAAAGATTTGATTTTAGTTATGAGTGACCATTCTTCTTGAGCAAAGGGAGGTGTGAGCTCACAAGTATGGCCACCCCTGTTGGCCAAGCCTAAAAGCAATAGGCTTGGCCAACAGGCGTGGCCAGATTATTTGGCTTAACAGCAGAAGGAACATTTCTGGTCATACACATGGCCATGCTGTATCCCAATCCCTATTGATTTGGAAAAGTCAAACAAAATCCTTTGGCAAGTTAAGTACAAACATATATTTAAACTTTAGCACTTTGGGGATTCGTTTAAATGTCTATGTCATAAGAAAAGTAGTGGGTGAGTGTGTAAATGCAGTTAATCTGTGTCTAGCTTTAATTCTTTCAATTCACTGAGACACATGTAAGCTTTAAATGTGTGTCAACAAGTTTCTGAATAACTCCAATACCAATATATCCACACTTTGTATCAAAATGACAGCCAAGGAACCAAGATTATTATCATCTATTTCTAATTTACAACCAGTGAAGGTACAGGGAAAGAAGAAGCAACAAGCTGATTTTCACTGTCTGCTCCCTCTTCCTACTGGCACACCTTATAGACTTCTTGTGCAACTTTTGTCCCTTAAGCCTTGATAAATTGTTGTCACCTGGAATGAGCGTTTGGGACCATTCCCAGTGTCAAGAGAACAACTGAGCACTATAAAAATAATACTCATTCTGTGCTTTAAAGTAGATCAAAGGGAAGACAAGCAGGCACCATCCTACTGCTTTATGTTAAAGGCTTTACAATGTAATTATTTTCTTTCTGATATACTATTAAACTTCATATCTATTAGATTGTGAGCCCAATTGGGCAGGGTCCTCTACCCCACCTGTATCTTTGTGTGTGAGCTTGTATGGCATCTCAACTCAAACTTTTTGTATAGAGCTGCATAATATGGTGGCGTTACATAAATAAATGATAATAATAATGTATGGAGTTAAGGCTCCCTTTTGACTTGATCCACTAGAAATCGGACATTGAACCAACATGTTGGTTTGGCAATGGGAGTACGTTGGTGGACCCATAGCTCCCTATGCAGCATCCTTTCCCATCGATGGATTTTGTGGAATCTGCCATTTTGGAGATCGGCTTATGTCCAAATCGACCACAAATGGGATTCCTACAATTGCCTGGAATGATCGGATCGGGAATCGATCTATGACAAATCGACCCGTGTATGGCTACCTTTAAGCTTTAGTTATATATTGTGCAACATAGAAGGAGAACTACTGGGTTAGAGATTGGCCAGATTTCTTTGGTTTAGAATTAAGGCATAAGTGTTGGTACTATCTTATGTTGTGATTACTGTGATGATATAAGTGATCATCAGTGGATTCTCAGAAATGTACCGTAACTGATTAACGTCCATTTGCCCACAATTTCCATATGGGAAGAGAACCATCAATGAGTTGATTTGTAGGAGCATTTCTTGCCATCTCCTGAGTCAATGAAATGCTGTTTGTACAGAACAAATTAGACAAACATTACCATCTGATGGGCAGAATACAAAGCCTGATGTTCTGGACATGAGACATAACGGCTCTTCACATATAACAACAAGCCAAGAACACAGCAAAGGATGAGTCAGTTTGGCTGCAAGAACAGCTTTTCCATATCCCAGCGCTGTATTTGTTCAAGAGTTGGGAGAAATAAAAGAGAAAATGAGTTGGGAAATAGAGCGAGAGAGCTGATAAACAGAGAACTGAATATCAGCTATTTCCATCTCTAGTATATTACTTTTAGGCTCCATATGTTTGTCAGTCTTGTAAAACATTATCTCTGGGCACTGGAATAGAAAGAGACAAACACACAGCTAATATTGGCCATAGATAAGAGCGTTGTGATATCAGCTAGGGACATGCTGCTTTCTTTTGCCATTGTGACCTCTTCTGAAGAAAACAGAGAGAAGTGGTAGGTAATAGAACAGATTTCACACCTCCCCCAGCCTCAGGATTTCACTGTTTACTCTCCCTTACACGTTTCTAAAACCTTGCATACTCATTAATTCCTTCAGATTGGATTTTTCTGCCTCATACTTAAAGAAGGTATATGGGGGGGGGGGAAAAAGATTAGCCCCAATGCAAAAAAAAACATATCTGGCCCAAGACTTTGGTAGCACATCCTATAATGTGTGGGGTAGAGCCGTTTTTCAAGCAAATACATACACTGCCTGGCCAAAATAACTTTGCCACCTGGATTTAACTAAGCAATTAGGTACAATATTGGATAAATCAGGGGTTGAAGAAGTTTGTCAGGTCTAGGTTTAGCAACAGTATGTGCTCCAAGAATGAGGTCAGCTGACTGAATATACTGAATGACCATGATATTCCATCAATGGATGTTTTCTTCCCTGATGGTACAGGCATATTCCAAGATGACAATGCCAAGATTCATCGGGCTCAAATGTGAAACGGTTCAGGAAGCATAAGACATTATTTTCACACATCGATTGACCACCAGATTCCAGACCTCAACCCCATTGAGAATCTCTTGGGATGTGCTGGAGAATGCTTTACACAGCGGTCTACCACCATCAATGCAAGATCTTGGTGAAAAATTAATGCAACACTGGATGGAAATAAATATTGTGACATTGCAGAAGCGTATCGAAACAATGCCACAGAGAATGCATGCTGTAATCAAAGCTAAAGACGGTCCAACAAAATAGTGTGTGTGACCTTTTGTTTAGGTGGTGACTCTATTTTTGGCCAGGCAGTGGCCAAAGTCCCTACTATGGTAGGCACATTAGTTTCTAAGCTCCTTATCCAAAAAAATGGCAATTGAACAGGGATTTGCTAACTTTTTGCTATGTTGATTGATCAATCACCACGAAAGTGCACAGGGATGGATTGTGCTCAAAACTATTCCAAAATTTACCTGTGTATGGCCACCTTTAGAAACCATTAATTTTATAACTATGAAAAGCGATAAGAAATATGTCGGCACTATATAAATACGAGCTAAGATTAAGTGGACTATGCTGTATACAACAATATAGTTTTACAATGTCCCTACTAAAATTTGGCAAAATGTAGGGAAAAAAGAACATATTTAAAATGTAATTGGCTGGGTGGCTTTAGTTGGCATAGCTGCAAAGACATTAATTTAGCGCACATTGTCAATAGTGTTGAGCTTGAATATTCGAATTGTGTATATAGTCCGCTATTCAATATTTAGCAAATTTTGCGTACATGGCGGCGGATATTCGCCATTGGGATGCTTATGGGCATGGATTCATTTTGAAGGTAATCGCGAGGTGATTATAATTGTGAATATATAGTCACGAATATCGAATCGAATATTGCCTCTGCCGCTCATCACTAATTGTCAATATGTAGCCATGTGACCCAAACTATATAATAGGTTTGGAAGTAATCTCTTTGGAGAGTTGTAATCTCCTCCATCATGTGGATTCAATATCCAATTTAAAAATACGTTTTTTGGTACAAAACATTTCTCTTTTTACTGGCAGTGCTTGCTGAACAATCACAGTTCAAAATACAATCTATTCATCTGTAATTTGCCAAACACTGGGCATATTACCAAGATGATGCAAATCAATAATGCATGATCAAGAGTTGCATGATCCCTTGCAGCAGAAGGTAGTGAAGATGGTGTGATGCAACCATTATCATTGTTGTCAAAGGGAAAACACAGCAGTAGGTAGCAAATTTGCACACTGTTGTGTTTCTACTGCACCCCCTCTTCCCTCATCCCCAAATATTCTTCAAAGGAATACTGTACTTCATTAGCACCGAAATAATAATATAGTATATCAGTATTACACATGCCATGTTGTAATTTAGTATTATTAAATATTGTTTTTCTTTTCCAGTCTGCGGCTACGTTCTAAAACCTGTCAAATGTTATTTCCTTGCAATATGGCAACCTGTGGGCTTTCTGCCCACTCTTGGCATATAGAAGTCTCTCAGCAATCTAATGCCCCGTGTGTGATTGGCTCGCTGCTTTCCTCAGAAATCTACACTGAGATTCAAGTAAAATTACGACCAGACCTTGCAAAAGGAGTTTTATTTTTGATTAGATATTTTCTAATGCCTGAAGGGATACAGTTACTAAAGTTTTCCTTATTACAACAACACAATTGCCAAGGTAGCTTTATTAAAGAATGAACCTTCCATTTAGTAGTTTAAGATACGGCACAATACAGTAAATATTAATGTCTTGAAAAACATCTTGTATTTTCTATATATCTAATTTCAATGATGCTTGTCTCCTCTTATCAGAACTGGCTATTTATATCCTCTGCAATCTCAGTTGTAGAAAGGAATATGACCCTGAACAACAGACATAAAAAAAAACCTGCAAATGGGAAAATATTCAGAGCCTTGCTGGTAAGAGCAATGAAGAGAGAGATAGATGAACTGCCATCTATCCCTCTCTCCGTGTCTGTGGAAACTGCAATCACTCTGCAGCTTCCACGGACACAGGCACACCCAGAGAGGGAGAGAAGAGACTCTGCAGCCATTCCCCCCTGGCCCCCCTCCTCCCAACATGTGAAGAATGATGTGATGTGCTGTGAGTGTACTGCTACTAGTGATATCTACTGGCTGAATTTGATATTGCATTAATTTAATCCATTGCATTAACCCAATTGATGTGAAAATGTATTAAATATTTTTTTTCTAGTTTTCTGCTATAAAAACTGGGCACATCTTATATTCTGAAAAATATGGTATGTTAGGTATGCCCTAGGTATGCCCAACTTTGCAAAGTTGTGACTAAGTATAGGTGTAAGTCTGCTGTCATTGTTTCAGAAACAACACATTATCCTTCTTCCTCAACCCCTAGTCTGGTAGGGAAAGAAATTTACATGGCAGAGATGAGCCTTGTGGTCCCTCAGGCCTGAATGCTAGACCTAACTCCTGGCTAGAGACACAGGAACTTATTCCACTTGTTGAGTTAGGGCAAAGTCCAATTATATTTCTACCCTGTATGACACCTCAGCACCTCCCCCTCATTCTGTACGGAGAAAACATCAACTTATGACCAAAGTAACATGATTTTCTAGTGATCTTTTGTTAAATATTAGTGTTGATTGTGAATATTCAAATCACAATTTTTTTTTTATTGTGAATATATACCAGAATTCAGGATGATCTCGAATATAGTGCTATATCTTCGTAATCACGAATATTCAAGATTTGTTCCATCAGTAACCAGAACTACCATGCATTGCATTCCCAATTGTGATGGCCGAACTGCCCGCAAGGTTCCTACATCCATTCTGTACATCACCAGTAATTTTGGTGATACTTTGCAATTAACACCCTAATCACCTAGTAAAAAATGTTCGACCATGGCTTTGACTATGTTAGAATGTGGGCTATATTTACTGACAGTGAGTAATATGTCGGAACTGTATATAAATACATACAATATTTTTAACAAGATAATAAGCAAATGAGTTAAAGAAATACTGTATGCACCTAAGTAATGTACAGTAATTATAAAGTTTTAAAAATAAAGGTATACATAAAACTGGATAGGATTATAATTTATTGACATTGCCAGCAATTGATGGCTTTGTGTGCCTTCAAAATTACATTGCTTCTTTGTTTCTTTTTTCTTCTACTATTATATAAAACATCAGGATAATATTGCTGATCAGCTTCAGGCCATCTCTACAAATAGCACAGTGACACGTGTCTCCATTTGCCATCTGCATCTGTCACCAGAGATGTCCCATGTTGTTTTCTACCTAAAATGATCAGAGAGACATTTAAGCTGCACTGTCTAGGCCTTTTAACCCATGCATTCGAGATAGAATAGTAATTAAACAGGAATAGAAGAATTATAAGTCTCATCCCTCTGTTTATTCTGGTATTTAAGCAGTTTTACCAGGGATATATACTGTTTACAATCACAGTGCCTTACAAAGCCCCAAATCAAAGCCATCATATCTCTGAGAGGCAGTACAAATGTTAATGGAACTCTTTGCTGACTTCAAGGGCCAAAACATATGAGGGACTTCCATAAATTTTTAAAGTTTAATATTTATTACATTGTCATTGATCCAATATTACCTTCCTGGTATTTTGGACCTTGTTCTACACATTTAGACCTAAAACTACATGAACTAGATAAGAAGACAACCCTGAAATCTCTTTATCAAATGTATTAATCTGCTTGTTTTTTTATATATAAATGTGTGTATATGTTATATATCTTTCCATTTGATAACCCTAGAAAATTTTTTAAGAAGACCATATTGAAACAAGAAAGACAAACAACAAAACCCAGGATTCCCCCCCCCCTTCCCCCCGGATGACCATGGGCAAGAGAACTTTTAGGGCCACATCTTAAATGGTAATGTTACATATAAAACATCATATTTAATCCACACATTTTTTTTATAAGCAATTAAACTCAGAATATATAATTATGACACATGTGGTTTACACAATTACACAATACTCAATTAGGTTCCAGGTAGAAAGTTCTATATTGTTGACAGAGATGATGACAGAGTTGGTGTGGACTTCTCAGCCACACACTGGACTTACCAACTCTGTCAACAATATAGAATGTTCTACCTGGAAACTTATTTGAGTTTTATTGAAATACTTATACTAAGATTGTACCAGGAGTAGTGATGGCGCGAACCCGGAATTTGATGTTCGCGAACGGCGGACGCGAACATTCGCAAAAGTTTGCGATCCCGGCGAACCGGCGAACCGCCATAGACTTCAATGGGCAGGCAAACTTTAAAAAACAAAGGGACCCTTTCTGGCCACAACAGTGTTGGAAAAGGTATTTCAAGGGGACTAACACCTGGACAATGACATGACAGAGGGGGATCCATGGCAAAACTATTCCCAAGAATATTTTTTTTCACGCAATAAATCCGCACGAAGGATTTCTACAATGATAGTCAATGGGATTTGAACATAAGAAGGGAGCTGGAGAGCACTAAACAACATGGTTGGTAAATGCCTGTGGGAATTCCACCTGAAACAACCTGTGAAGATCTGATTTCCACGTTGCCTACAGCTGAATTTTAGGTGAATTTTAATTTTATGAAGGGCACTGGTAGAGATGGTCAGTATGGCGGACACTGGTGGAGATGGACAGTGTAGAGGACACTGGTGGAGA
>CM070033.1:106629047-106640378 GCA_036250615.1 Ptychadena robeensis | reverse complement strand
GCGAATCGAACTCGCCATATGTTCGCGAAAATGCGCGAACGTGAACATGCGATGTTCGCCACGAATAGTTCGCGGGCGAACAGTTCGGGACATCACTAACCAGGAGGACTATGGACTACTATGGATTTTTGCAGCCAGGACTTGACTCCTCGTTCCCCATGGGAGTCTGCCCTATGGGGGCCCCGTATGCTTGATATTAAGTTTTTGCCATTTTGACCCATACATAACTGGCTTGGATAAAGGTACCCCCTGAAGAAGTTTCAATTAAAAAATTTGGGGTGGATTGCCATTAGAATCTCTGTCCACTTTAACATATGTACCATTGTGCTCATTTGTAATTGAGTAAACCACATGTGTCATAATTTTTTGTTCTGAGTTTAATTGTTTATGATTTTTTTGTTGAATAAATACAATGTTTTATATGTAACATTACTTGTAATATCTATTTAAGGCGTGGCCCTAAAAGTCCCCTCGCCCCTGGTCATCCCTGGTTAATTAATCGAGTTCTGTCCACCCTGAACGATTGACCAAACAAAATTGGAATTGACTAAAAATCAGATCGGACATTGAACCGACATGTTGTTTTTTTTTTTGGTCTATCGTTTGTCGATCAAAGTACGTTGGTGGACCCATAGCTCCCTATGCAACAGCCTTTTCGATCGATAGATTTTGTGGAATCGGCCATTTTGGAGATCTGCTTATGTCCAAATCAACCACAAATCGCATTCCCAAGGTGGTGTTCCATCGATTCCCGATCCAATCAATCGCCGATTCCATGATCGCCTGGAATGATCGTAACGGGAATCGGTGAAAAATCAACCCATGTATAGCTACCTTACGATTGCCAACATTCTTTCAGTTTATTTTGCTAAATGTATACAATTTATGTCACTTGGATATTTGCAGAGAAACATTAATAACAATGAAAGGTTACAGATAGGGGTGTCAAATTGGAAATGTAAATGACAAATCCCCAAAAAAGATTGGACTTCTAAAGCTAGCCATACACGGCACGGATTCCCTGGCTGATCGATTCACCATCCGATCGATTCCGGCGATTCCGCCAGGTGTGATCGATTGGCCAATTAAGGAATCCGATCACTGCATACCACCTTGTCCTGCCGGATCCGTGTCCGATTGATCACCTCCCGGAATGCAACTCCCGCTGATCTGGGCAGAATCGGACCCGAAAGACCAACATGTTGGTTCTCTGGCGGATCCGATTCTGAGCCCCCGATCAGTCGGACCCGATCGGACGGACAAGGTGGGCTGCACGGGATTCCGGCCCGATCGTTTCGCGTGCACGCGCCCGGAATCGATCGTGCCGGAATCCGGTGCGAATCCGACCCGTGTATGGGGGCCTTAAGGGTGTTGGAAATCTGGGGGATGAAAGTCAGAATAGGCATCTTATACAGCGAGTATACCCCAAACTCTATATTTTAACTGGAAAACTTGGGGATCATCTTATATGCCCAGTCGCCTTATACACCGGAAAATATTGTGTGTATATATATAAATAAAGGCAAAGATTGCAAGACAGGATACTGGTATTTACAGGAGCCAATCAAAAAATTTTTCCTTTACTAAAAATTGGTGAAAGTTTTTTGCATGAGGTTGCTGCATATTTCAAATAATGTATATTTGTACAGAATTCTATGTCTCTGTTGGGGCTGACAAGTTTAACAGTCTACAAGACATTTTAAAAGCTTCTTAAATGCTTTTGTTTGATTTCCTGCATCTGTATTTACATTTTGTGTGTAATAGTAGTCATTCATTCTATCTTAGCAGAAATTGGAAATAAGTGGTATTATAAGAGAAGACATGGTTTTAAATGATTGCCTTGTCAAGTAGGATTGATGCTTTGTTATATACATGCAATGTTGTGTTCATAAGTTTCCATTCAGAAATGATCACAGAATAGGAAACGTGAAACAAAAGGGTTAGAATAGCTATTAAAGGTAACCATCTTCCCCTGTGATCTGTTTGCTTGTAAATACTGGGTGTGTACAATAGTTTAATGACTTTCTTGACTCCTGTCAGGCTCCTGTCAGGCCCTTGCATCCAGTGCTGCACTGATGTTTTTTGGATTCTAAGTCATGGGGTAAGCAAAAACATTTTCAAAGAATTTGCAGGCTAAGGTAATTGAACTCTATAAAACAGGAAAGGAATATAAGAAATATCAAAGGGACTGAAAATTCCAAACAGTAGTGTTCAATCTCTTATTAAGAAGTGGAAAATAAGGGGTGCAGGGTCACAGAGGCCAACTTAAATTTCAGCCACAGCTGCCAGTCAAAACCACACAAATAACGTCAGGTGAAATGCAGGACTCTTTGAAAAAAATTAGCTTTGGTTGTAAAACGCAGCCATAACGCACCTTTAAAATTATATGGACAAAATACGTGAAATATGCAGCCAAACAAACAGGTGCACCATTTAACGTGGCTAGTGCTTTCTAATGGACTGTCATGCTTCAAAAAAAAGATGGATGTTCTACCCAGGTTTCTTTATTTATTTGAGACTGTACTGATAGAAGTGCCAAATTCTTATTCTCCCAGATTGAGGCATGCAGTCCTTATTTAAGGGAATGGAGTCGTCTAGGCGCTCTAGATTTTTAGCATTTTATTATGCTTCCCTCTTGACACTTTTTTAGATAGATGTGATGCATCAGGTGGCAAATTATGGGTCTAATTAAAATCACATCTTACTTTACCATTTTCAGTACTGGCCCTCACTTCATCCAGAGACCTCTTCCCTTCCTTTTTGCCTATCTCCACATCTTACATTCTAGGACCATTGATTGTTCACTGTAAATTTTTCATACTACACGGGTCATATTATAGTGATTAAAAATAATCCAGATTTCCAAACGGGATGTCCCCGATCGCTGTTCTTGCAATGGTCACATTCTCTTGCCTTACCTATTGCACAAGCTATAGGACAGACAGGGATAACAAAAAGTAGAACTAGCCAATAATATCTACCCCTCAAAGCATGTAGTTATCATACTTTCAGTTAAGAGATTATTTTACTTTTATATTTGAGCAAGCTCCTCCAACGGAATTTGAAAAAACTATGCATTCTACAAAATGACCAAAACCAGCAATATCTACAATATATCAATAATTAATAATTAATTAATAATAACCATCCGCAATGTCATTAATTGGCTGGTTGGAAATAGGAATTAGGTCATCCCATTTCGACAAAAGAATTCAGGCAAATTGGTAAAAACACCCAAAAGATAAATATGGCTACATCTAGTCAAGAGGAGAGTTATAATATACCGTATTTTTCGGACTTTAAGACGCACCTGACCATAAGACGCACCCAATTTTTAGAGCAGTAAATCAGAAAAAAAATATTTCATTTGTTTAAATGAATGTGAAAAAAACTCATGCAGTACTCCTTTTTGCCACTAAAATTGTGTCACTAGAGAGCACACTTCAGCGTCTCTTCTGCCAGCAAGTGCAGCTTTCCTTACATACACTCTGCATTGGCTATATCTGCGGGGTTCTGCAAATATAGCCAATACAGTTCAGCTCCCCAAAGCTCTCCCAGCAGATGGAGATTACACAACTGATCTCCTCTCCTATCTGCCGATGGAGATCACACAGCTGATCTCCTCTCCTATCTTCTGGCTCATCTCTTCTCCTATCTGCCTGGAGAGCTGTCGGGGAGCCAAGTTGCGATCACCGGTGGCCAGATGGCCGCAGGTGGTTGCACATTCGGACCATAAGACACAGGCACTCCCCCCCCCCAATTTTGGAGGTGAAAAAGTGCGTCTTATGGTCCAAAAAATACAGTACTAACCAGATGATACTGGCAAGTGAAGTGTGAGAAGTGTGAGCATTCTTCCACAGGGATCCAAAAAACATCCAGCCAGCAGAAGAATTTTTCAGATCCCTGCAAGGCTCACTCACCAGAGACTCTGTTCTCTAATATAGTATATGGAATATAAAAAGATGTGTTCCAAATACAAGTGATGCAGTGGATGTCACTTCTGGTATTTTTACCGAATTAGATTATAAGTTTGCTGCGAACAGGTGGACGTCTGACTTTTCCAAAAGTCCCATCCGCCTGTTGGTGAACGGACGCGGCAGATGTTCGGCCATCACTAATTGCCAGCATGAACTTGGAACAGTGATTCATGTGTGGTGGAGTTATATACTAATTTATTTTATTTTTACTGAATACTCCAGAAATCGCTCTTGTATTCTTATATTTAACCTCACTGGAACATAAGGTTGGATTACTGAGATATTTCTTAACTGTGGCTAGATTGGTGCTGCAGAGGCACTGGAAATCCACCAATCCTCTACATATAGAAGAATGGCTTACAGAATAAAGCAATCTCAACTGTATAAAAGATTTGAGTGCCCACCTCCAGCAAAAATACCCTGCTCATGCTGAATATTAAGATCCATGTTTGTTGTTATTTTTGGTACTCCTGAATTTCATTAATAACTGTGTTATTCATATGTATATATTCTACATGATATCTGTGTTTGGATAACAACTTTGTAAGGGGATATGCTAAATTAGGTGTCTTCTCTCCTTTTTTCTTCTTTTTCTTGATCTTTATGTCTCTTCATACATACACTTCATACAGTTATACAGTTTTCTAAATGTATTCAGGTCATTGGAATTTTAGGTGTTTCTCTTAGTCTACTGTTGATTTATTATTATAGATTTATAGATACTGTTCATGTGCGGTGGCCTATATCATATTCTTTATTATGGCTAAACTTTAACTATTTAGTAAAAATATAAATAAACAATTATTGCTTAAAAAAACTGATTTAGTTAACTTTTTCTACCCATGTGTTACAAACAAAGGTACCAAATAGAGGAATAGTGTTTATTCAGTATCAAAGCCTAAAATTAACCTCAGGTTTCAACAAAACAAACTAGAAATACAAGATGCAACCTTAGCGCCTTTTTGGGTAACCTGAAAAAAACTGAACACAACAACTGGCTTTTGTACAAACAAAACTGAGATAGCATTAAACCTAAGCGTCTGAGTAAACTTCGGAGCAGAAGAAATATAGGCAGCTGACTTTCTAACAGCTATGAGTTATTGCATTGATCTAACCATTTACACATAAAGCTGGAGCCTACTATAATTTGAAAGCCAATAAAACTTGTTTCCCAATAAGATATCCACAGAGAAATGTACTGCTACAAAGGTGGGGGACCTAAATCAGTATATAGGAAGTCAATGTTTATAATGTTTATGTCAGCATATTACGCAAAGATAAATTGATCTTAGACCCTAGATGTGCAAACTTTGAGCCAGGAGTCCATACGCAATTTTTAGATCAGCAGCTACTCCATTGCCATATATACTGGAGTATAATCTCCGGGACTTTTAAGACACAAGTTTTAATATGTCGATCAAGTAAATCAAAGAGTTTTTTCAAATATCAATACATAGTTTTATAAATTATACATTGTTTTCATTTAAAGAAAACCCAACACATTCCTTGGGATGTGAACAAACACAATATGTACTGCCAAAAAACATCTCAACGCAATGTATGTTTCCTCAGCAGAATTAACCAGCAGGGTATAATCTCTAACAAGAATTTTTTTTCTTTTATTAATAAATGGTCTAATACAGTTGGATGTTATAAATATACACACTCACATTTTCCCAATGCGACAGATATCAATGTGGTTCATCAAATGCCCCCCAGTTATCGAATGGATGAGAAAGAGGAAATAATGGGGGACCAGTAGGGTGCAGAGCACATACAGCCATCCTCCCACAGCCAGCGATGCCATGGCCATCTGAAAATCTAAATGTTTCTCCCAAATCACCAAATGTATAAAACACTCCATATCACCCAACAATCTTTATAATCCAAACCAAAGCAAACAATGTAGCCTTGTGCATAATGTGCAGCTAGCTAAATTGCTCGCCGTCCTATAGTGTTGTGCAAATAGGGCTAGACTTAAAATGTGCATATGAGTTAATAATGAGTGTATGCCCCTAGGTGTACAAACCTAAATGAATAGTGTGTGTACTAAAGTATAAAACTGAGAACCCTAATTGAAATCCCTATGTGAAAGCCCCATCCTTGCTGTTTTCCTCAGCAACCCTCAATTTGCTGTCAGGGCAGTTGCCATGCTGACGCTTTAACAACAGCAGTGGGCATGGCACCGACAATTGACATTGCAAGGCCCTTCATTGACATTGTCGTGAAGCAACAAAACATGAGGACAGGTGTGTTAATACCTTCATGTGATTCTCAATGTGTTAAAGCAAACTAAGCTCCAATGGAATTTTCCATCACCCTGATGCCACATAATACCTTTGTGCCACTTTTGTGATTTTAAGCAAGCCACTATAATTACAACCTATTAAGCTGTGATTGTTAAGTTTTTAAAGTGAACCATAGTGAACCTCATGCTTCTCTTTAAATTTCTTTATTTAAAAAAGAAATAAATACTGATGCTGTGTCATCTTAAAATCCATCAATCATGTATTCTGTGCTACTAAAGCAGCCCATACACGGGTCAGATTTTCAATCAATCAACTTAATCAACGATACATTTTTTAGTCGATTGTTTGAAAATTGAGTTTTGCCCACCTGGTTAAATCGACTTAAGCCTGCCATACACACGCCGATGTGTGTAGCAGACTAGTCCCGATATCTTTCCGGGATGCTAACGTGATGACGTCATCACGTTAGCATCCCATTGCATTGTGGGGCCCCTTCAATCGGCCGGGCACCCTTTGTGTGCCGGCCATAAGCTGCGATGGAGACGCCGTCTTCATTGCAGCTTCTGGCATCGGCTTGCATCGGCCAGAGAAGATTGGACATGTCCGTTCTCTGGCCGGCCGAGCAGTGGGGCGACATGCGATTAGCGGCCGATTTTTAACCTGACCGACGGTGTGAGCGCGCACGCCCGTCGGCCAGATTAAAAATCGTCCGCTTATCGGCATGTGTATGGCTACCATTAATCCGATCAAAATTGAGTGAAAATTCAGTTGTTATTTGATCGGACTGGATGGTAAATTTTGATCGGTTGATTGAAAATTGGTTTGGTATTTTGAGAACCAAGTGTGGTCAACCAATTTTTGATCGATTTTTTCTACCTATTCTACCTCACTTCTTTTTTGGATGGATTGTTATGTTGAAAATCGATCAAAAATCTTGTACTACATAAGGCCCATGATACAATCGACATACAATTTTTTACCGACTTAAAAATGTATCGTTTTAAGTCGATTGATTGAAAATCTGACCCGTGTATGGGCTGCTTAAGTTTACTTTTTTAAAAGGGGTTAGAGCAGAAGGTTCAGGCTTCTGCAGCAGAGACAACGATTTGCTTCTTCCTAGCTGCAGGTACAGTTGAATTAATAATCTCTCTGCTGGTGGTAAACTAATTAAATGCAATTAGATAATAAAGCCACGCTGACATAATTAAAATAACAGGCGAATGATCAAATCTATTAGTAGTCCAAAAGCATTTAGAGCTGATTAATGCTAACACCTAATTGTGCCTGGTGTTAATAGGACACAAGGTAACCCCTCAAGTTAATTTAATGCCCATACGACAACATTACACTAATAGAAGATGATCGTTTCATTAAATTGCATTGTAACCCAATGTACTGAACAATTACTGGCTCACAGGGCTGTATAGTGTAAAAACTATGTTCAGCCAGACTTGATAATGTTCCATGAATATTATGGCAAAGCATTTAACCTGTATTTGAGAAAGTCTCCGGAAAGGCAGAAACATGTTTACTGCATGCTGTCGTTGTTAAGTGAAGCATGTCTATGATTCTATTACAGCTCATCAATTTAGAAGAAGCAGGAAGGATGCTCAGGGGAGGGACACTTCTCTACACAAAACTAATTCCTCAGCACTTGGTCCTCTTATCCAGAAAAAGGGGTCTCTATTAATACCATTTCAACAAGTCCCCATTTGTCTTGTGTGCACTTAGCTGCTAGCTTGTTTATTACAAATTGATAATTGTCTTACCATGGTTTACCTTTGCCATTGTTTTTATTATCCAGTGCAAAGGCCCCCATGTGGGAGTACAGAGGTTCGCTTATATTTTTAGGAATTATTAATATCCTGTAATTTATATAGCACTGACATATCACACAGTGCTTTACAGAGCATATATAGTCATATCACTGTCTCTTAAGGTCTCCGCTCAGATGACCCGTTCAAGTACTGCATGGTGACGTCAACATGACATCACCACGATTACACCAATTAGATGGTAATCAAGGCGCACCACTTTAGGTGTCCAATTCCCGGTTATTCATTTAAATAGGTACCCTGGTCCAAAGGAATTACTTTCAAGCAGGATTTACGGACATGTCCGTTACTCACTTGACCAACCGGCTTGAAGAAAGGCATCCACAGCTTGATTTTTTTAGAGCACAATCGAGCAGGGTGAAAGCGAACATTGCTTGATTGTGCTCAAATCTGATAAAATCGAGCCATGGATGGACACCTTTATTGTCTCTCAGGGGAGCTCAAATGCTCATTGTATTTTAGGAAATATCAAGTTGACATTTATAATAATGTTAAAAATATGGAAGAATATATGTTTTTTGTTGAATAAAGGAAATTTGTAAAAATTTTTGGATGAATATTTGAATTGTCACCTCTATATATAAATGTAATAATTGGTTCCACATGTACATAATCCCACAACTAAGTTAGGGTTCCTTTTTTGAATATAGGATTATAACCGCTGAGAATGCTAAGAATTCCAATCTAGGGATAGTTAACAAATTTTAGCAAAAGTTCAACTAGCTGATGTAGTGAGTTAATTGCTAAGCATAAATTTAATTTAAGGTTAAGTTGAAACTTTTACTTGAAACATTTTTGACTTGAACTCAATTAATGCAAAAACTATGTGCTAGAGCAAAATGGTTTTGTTTTTTTTGTAACCCGCAACCCTTTTGTAGATTAACCCACAGTCAGCTAGCCAAATTTAGAAAAATAATTATCTATCTATCTATCTATCTATCTATCTATCTATCTATCTATCTATCTATCTATCTATCTATCTATCTATCTATCTATCTATCTATCTATCTATCTATCTATCTATCTATCTATCTATCTATCTATCTATCTATCTATCTATCCCTACTCCTAATAATTGGAAAAGTTGAAAAATGAAAAAAAAAAGGTTTGGGCAACGCATATACCTATTTCCCTTGTTACTTTTAATAAAAACATTTTGTACATTGTACAAGTCTTTTCAAGATATAAAAAACATATAGTAAATGGTTTGGTATTATTAGTAACAAAGGTATTTGTATGCAATATACCAGTAATTGAAGCAAATTGGTAGAATATTGAAGAAACATAAACTGATCAAAAAGAGTTGCTGACTGTCTGTCTATCTACTTTTGTCATAAAGTCATGTTATAACTTGGACAGGGCTGAGCTGTGGAATTAAAAGAAGAAAAAACATACCGCAACCCTGCCTACCTACTCTTTTTCTCATCTACAGACTAACCACTCTGCCACCCCTCTTTCCTAACTCATACCTGAAATAAAGAGACGCAACACCATTTTCAATTTGAAAAGTGGTTATAAATAGCTTTATTAAACAAGTACTAAACATAAACCATCACAACAAGGCCCAAGACACTGAGCCTAGGTTCCACCATATGCCACTGCCTGTACCAGCCATACCAAACAGCTTGATGGGTACTTTAATCTTCAAATTTTGGACCATCCAAAACCAAATCGGTCATTGACCCGCTCCCAAGCTCCAATGTCCATACAACTGGTGACTGCCCTATCACCAGCACATCACCCCATATAGATGCTCCAACCATGTCTTTTTGGTCAGGGACCCACCTGCTGTAACAAATAAAATAGGCCAAACAAAGCAAAACACACTGACTAAACACCACTAAATGAAATCCACAGGCCCGTCTGATAGCGATGTCCAACACACCTAGGAAGGGAGGGCTGGTGCTTTTCTCCGCCAAAATGGGCAATTCTACATCCGCCTCTGAGTTTTATCTCCTGTGCAGCGCCACCCACTCTGACATCATTTCCCGTTCAGTCTCTGATGATGCTCCTTGTTCATCCCGTCCCCATCAGGCACCCCTGTACGCACTGTGCCCTGGCTGGGGGAAGGTCATTCATGTAAGAAACACATCTATCCCTTTACAGTACAGTAGGTCAGGGAGAAGCCACTATGCATGAACTGAAAACTCTATTCTGCTGCTTAAGTTAAGATCAGTGCACTAGTCATCCAAAAGCAGTCCTGTTTTGTTTACAAAGTAATCAAACTTACCACCTTTTCTCTCAGTTTGTCAACCCTTGCTAACAATGAATAACCTATTAAAGTATTTTTAACCAGATTTCTGTTCTTGAAAGTTATAAATGGCAATGACTATTAGAGCAGAGGTGATATGTATTTCAACTGTAACTGAAGGACAATCAGTAAAATATAACACATTCTATGACATTAGAAATGCCACACAATGTGTTCTAATTGTAGAAGAAGACCTATTGTTCACAGGTTTAATAAACGCGGCATCATTATTTAAATAAAAAAAAATAAACTCTCATTTTTCTCGTTTATAAGGGGAAATTTGCATCCAATGTAAGAAACAGCAGAAATCGTGTAAGCCATATCTCTACCAGGCTTGTAGGTCATTGTGTTTCATCAGGGGTCTACTATCGAATCCTCTTCAAAGGCACACTGATCCTTTCTTCCTACTACCCCCCTCAGTAACAGTCTATGCACCAACCAGTTCAAGGCTTACAAAACCTTTATTCTGACTTTGCACCTTTATCTACAATGATTGAAGCACATGCAGAAATAAAAATAAATTAGGCATTGCATTCATCCTCTGGATTCACTTTTCCTTTTCAGAGAAAGAACACAGATCTGTAATGAAGGATAGAGGCAGGGAGTGTGCATAAATGTGATTATCTTTGAGCATAGGTGTTGTTTGCAAAAGAATTGTTCAACATTTTACAGTTTAAATTGATTTATGGAATTCCTTGTGGGAGACAAGAAGTCTGTAAGCACCAGCCTGCAACATGTGCTGGAGACCCTTTAATAATTGGGTAGGGTGGGGGTCAGCCCAATAGGATAGAAATTAGATTTGACTAGATTGACTCCTGGGAAGCAGCCTCACTTGCCTCTTGGGCACAGTCAAGCCCGACTACTTCATAACTATCCCTATGGATGTAGCCTACCAATAGGAGATGGCAGTGATCAGACTGTATATTTTTCTGCCAGCATAGATTCCATGTTGATTCACCAATAGTGATGGCCCGAACTGTTCGCCAGCGAACTATTCGCGGCGAACATCGCATGTTCGC
>CM070033.1:106618921-106628947 GCA_036250615.1 Ptychadena robeensis | reverse complement strand
ACAGTGACAGATGCAATGTCCAGGTTTGTGGCAGGGGTCATACAAAGGAGATAAGTCCAAGAAAACACGGTCTAAGGGTAATCACTCATTACACTTTATTTTCCCATTGACTATCATTGTAGAATTCCTTGGTGCGGATTTATTGTGTGAAAAAAAAAATTCTTGGGAGTTTTGCCATGGATTCCCCTCTGTCATGTCATTGACCAGGTTTTAGACCCCTTGAAACAACTTTCCCAACATTATTGTGGCCAGAAAGGGTCCCTTTTGTTTTTTTAAATTCGCCTCCCATTGAAGTCAATGGCGGGTTCGCCGGTTCGCAAACTTTTGCGCTAGTTCACGTTTGCCGTTCGCGAACATCAAATTCCGGGTTCGAGCCATCACTATTCACCAACAGTGTGGGCATTACTCTGATTGTTATAACTGTATTAAAACAATGAAAAGTAATACTTTATGACCTGGTGCAGCTCAGCATAGGGAATTTGGTTGTCTGGAATGTGTCGTCAGGTCTTAAGGGTAACTCAAAAGAAGTACCTCAGGAGTGGAGAATGACCAATATCTCTGGGACATATTCAGGGTCTGGTGTAACCCTCTACTGTCAGGTTACACATGCCGTACAAGACGGACTCTAAACATGTCTCATCACGCATGTGAGGTGTATATGGTGAAGAAAGCCCACCAAAAGTCAAGAATCAGAAGGTTTAGCTAGCAACCCCACAGGGGCACACTACCCATGAGCTAACAATTTACCTACAATTTTCTATGTTCAGTGGTGGGAATTTGGGCAACATACCTCTTAGTAAAGGTGGAGCAATAGCTTATATTGAGGTCAATATCCCTATACAACTCAAGAAATTTGAACCTTTTACATGACTTTTTTTAAGTTAAAGGAAACTAAATATGCTGTTTTAGGGTGTGCAGATTGACCTTTATAAAGAATCACAAACTTCTGTAATTAGCACATCCACACCCCATTCTTCTATGCTACATGTGGTTGGTTTGCCTTCCACCTTAACTTGATTTTCATTTATAGTTTATGCCTTAGAAAAGAAGCAGATCATTGGACAGTTTCCCCTTTTTACCAAACCAGTCCCAAAATGAAATGTAAGTACATTTTAAAACAAAGTGCTGGCACCTGAATGATAGAAGTGATGTCTTATTTAGTCAAATTTGATTATTTCTGTTCTTTTGGTTCCTGCAGTGTACACATCTTTTTAAGGGTTTTTGCACAATCGTTTTGTAATCTGCTCAGCCGAGAACACTCTAAGCCCTCATATCCATAATTATTGTTTTGTTATTCTTTTCCTCACTGTTTGAAAATACAATTATGTAGCCATCACTGACAGAGCAGATAATAGAAGGAGCTGATCAGTTTATATCCCTGACAATGAAATAAAAAAAAAATCCTTGTTAACCTTTGTGATGCTAGGAAAAAGTTGTAGATGAAAATGTTACACAATTGGGAACCCTGGGTATGTAACTAAAAGGAGGTAGATTGCTCTCTACAGATGAACCTAAAACGGATGTAGCCAGATTCTGCACCACCTAGTAGGTTGCTTGAACATTAATGTTAAAGTCTAATAATGACTTGAAGATGTATACATAACATTAGCTTACCTTTTTAAGATTGAGCAGAATATACAGAGATAAAGACTCTACAGAATATACAGTAGTCAACAAACTGGAACATTTTGGAAACATGGAAATGGGCTATTACAACATCTCCTTTCGGTTTTTGTTTTATTTTACCTCAGAGTTTCAATTCTTTATACAGACTATTGCATGGTATTATAAGAGCCACCAATTAAGACAATCCTAAGTAAATGTACAGTTGTGTGGCCTGTTCTCTTCCTAAAGCATACAGATGAAGCCAATGAAATCTACAGTCATGTCTACATCACTACCACACTGCATCGACACAACAGCTAGCATTTTCTAGAAAAGGTCAGTAACTATACAGCCTGTACTTCCCCTATGTTCTATCACCTTTAATTTGTCTGTTTTCAGCTTGTGTGTAAATCATACTCACTGGCCCTGAACATCCAAGGCCATTTACTTTCTCTAGTGATCTGCTATCACAGAACGCTATTCTGTAGCCTATTTTATTGCTTTTCCTCAATGAAGTTGACTGTTCTGACATCAAATTCTGTAACGAATGCTCAGGGGATAATCAGAGCCACTAGAGAAAATTCACAGGGTTGCAAAGGCTCCCAACCTCTATACAACCTAATATATATGTGTGTGTGTGTGTGTGTGTGTGTGTGTGTAAGTTGTGTTGTTTAAGTTGAAAGTTTTGAATAGTAGTAGTTAAAGTTTTGAGTAGTGTAGGGTTAGAACTTGCTCTTTGCTATTAGGAGCACTAGCTGGCCAAGCCTTATGTTCATGAGCAGAAAGACCTATGTCAACGGAGGATAGCCATTCATAGTCACATGACCAGGCCCTACAATTTTCCTTTACATAGTTCTTCTTTTCCAGAAGGCGGTATATTGCTCATTTGTTAAGCACAGTACAGTGTTTTATTAATGCATGGTGATTTTTTTTATTCAGACAAAGGCATAGCTAAGGTATGGATGAGCTGTTATTATAGGTAAGGGAACATCTTTTCTTAATTGGTAATTAGAAGTGTTGTTTTTATTTACTGCAAACTTTATACTAAATGCCAAGAGTGTTGACAACAGAGATTACCACGGTAGAAAGAGATTTGCAAACATTCACAGCACAACTAATTGAGTAGGAAACTGATGGAGAAGGTTTATGCTATAGAATCTGGTGGAACTGCGTATTCGGTATGCAAATTCTGTTTTCATTTGAATCAATTTGGAGAGCAGATGTGAAGATAAAAAAATAACAGGTCCTGTCTTGCAAAGGAGAAATGCTTTGCTCCAGTTCTTAAGTGCAACTCAAATCAGTCTAATTATGTATGTTTTCCTTTATCCGGGTGTAAATTATATTGTATGAGCAGCTGGCAATGCAACTGTGTGTTTGACAATTATAAACAAAAGTCATAATTAACCATTTTTTTTCAGCACTAAACAAGTAAGGATGACGTGCTGTGCAGTTCTTATGAGCAAAATGGCCGCCCTCATGCTTTGAGGTTTTTTTGTCTAGATCACCTAGCATGCTCATTGTAATAAATCGAATACAAAAAAAAAAAATATATATATATATATAATAAATATATACATAAAAGTATGGATCAATTTGCAGTATAAAGACATTTTCCATCTGGAATAATCCACTAATGATTTCTGCATACATAATCAGACATTTATTATAAATATCTATAGACAATGACCTTCAGAAGAATACCTTCAGAAGTTTGCCAAGAAAAGCAAAGCACACTTCATATTTAACAACGGAACTTTGGTGAGCTAACCTGTTTTGAAACCTATACTGTATAATAAATAAGCAATGCATTGCAGCATACAAATCGCTAGATACCGGTGTCTTATTATAGTTGGTTAATAATACACATCCTGTAGCTATATTTTTATCATCCTGTATTTATACAGAACAGACATATTACACAGCACTTTTATAGAGTACAAAGTCATTTAATAAATCACACACGGCTCAATATTGGAGGTTCCCAGCAACCTAGGCGGACACCCTGAGCACTAAGTGCAAGACAAGACAAACTCCTTTAATATAGTGCAGAGGCATAGATCCAAACCTGCAACTCAAGTGTTGAATAGCTAACCATGCTGACCATTGTGCCGCCCCATATTCACAATCTAATTAGCACAATGTAAGTCATTTATCACAGTCTAAAGCCCCCCAAACATGTTTAGATTACCTGTCAATCTTCTAGCAGAACAATCACGCATGATGACGTCATGCCAAGAATCAGCTACGCACCCTTGGCTGGCATTTACTTTAGCTGGGGACCATCTAAATTAAGGAGATCGATCAGAACATTATGGACATGTCTGTAATGTCTTAGATCGATTTGTAGGCCGATTTCACGGCAGATCAATCACCACAGCTGCAAAACTGGCCGTAAATCCAAGCATGTTTGAGGGGCTTTAGGCGTGTAACTAAAATGGGATAATTTTATTTTGGGGGAAGCCAAATAACCTTAATATAGTGCAGTGACCGAGATCAGAACCTGTAATTCCAGTGCTGAATGTCTGGAATGCTAACCATTGTGCCGCCCTATACTCTTTTCATTCTTTCTACAGAAAATATTGTCACCTATAGTGCTTGTTTCCATTATACTTCAGCACCCCCTCTGCTAAGCGTATTGCTTGGCGGGGATCACCGATATAGCACAAAGAAATTGCCTGCTTGGCGGATGTGTAAACGTTGAGCCTTGCATCGGCGGAGTGGTTCGGCGTCGTGAAGACACAGCATCCGCTGAGCAGGTAAGTCTATGTGCTATTTTGGGATCCCCGCCAAGCAATACGCTTAGTCAAACAGCAGGATATTACATGAAATAACAGATTAAAAAGAACTTTACATTTCTGGCTATTGCTCCACCTATATCACCAAAATCTGGTATTTTGGGCACACTGTACTCCGCCGTGATTGCCGGCTCTCCGCCCAGCCCTCTACACACCACCGGTGTCAAATAGACGCCGGCGGTGTGTGGTGAGGAGAGTGGCTCCCCCTCCATTAACATGGAGGTCTATGGCGCCGCCCCCCCACCCCCTTTGACGTCACAGAATTTATGGTGGTAGGTCTGCTTCAAGTTCAAATTCAATAGAAATTTCTTTAGGACAAATTTCAACCCACTGTTTATGACATAGTTACATAGTTTTATTTCTGAAATTTTTTTACCAGATTTTGCTGATATCTGTACCATTCTAAATTGTGGTCCACATTTGGTCTATAATATAGCAGTGTAAAAGACATGCAGGCAAACAGTGAAGCTGATAAATTTAAGACTGATGCTGTGCCCAGATTTGCACAGTGTGATTAAAGTATGAGCCTGGCAGCAAGGCCGAATTTCAGTTACACATCCCCTCAGGCCAATTTTACGGTGCCTTTTCTACGACCACAAATCTTTGTGACTGCATAGTTCCTAAGAGCTTACAGAAAATTAATAAATGTATAGTGCATTTAACTGAAAGAACATTTTTCTTGTGTTTTATGCTTGTTTATATATGTCTGATTTCTGTGTATAAAAGTATCAGAAGCAGACACCATGCTATAATTTTACCACCCTAAGACTACTGAGTATGTGCGATGTACTAACTTTGGATATACCAGGGAAAATGTGTTCAATACTACACAGGTTACCCTGTTTCTAGGTTATTATGAAAACCAGCCCATAAGCTATATTTAGAGTTTATGCATCTCTGGATAACAAGAATCCAATTTTTATGCCTTAAGGCCCAGCTGCCCAACCTGTGGCCCTGGAGCCACATGCATCCCTTTGGGCTTTCTTCAGTGGCCCCCCTCAGTCCTTCACTTGCGGACCCCAAAACCTAACTGTTGATGCATAGGGCATAGAAACTTGCCTGTCCGCCGATCCCCGCGGATGCATCTACTCCCAGGATCTTCTTTCAGTGGGAAGAGGAGGAGAGAAGAGGAACAGAAAAGGGGCACAAAGCCTTTGATGGATGATGTTTGTGAGGCACATTACCTTTGATGATATATATGATACAAAATGTGCTTTACCATACTACAGTGTTCCTTACAGCTTGAAGTATCATTTAAAACAAGTTTTGTTATTTAAATTAAAAAACAATGTCCTATAGCCATGCCTGCTGTCATGTTTTCCATTATAAAATGCTAATATAAGTCAGTATATTTGAAAATGCCTTCATGTACTATGTTAACATGCTGTAATTCTCAGAATTGTTCAATAAAGTTATTTTGAAAAAAAAATAGGTGAAAATTTTATGTGCTGCCCTTTAGTGAGGCTGAAGGCCGCACTTGTGGCCCTCCATATCAACTCAGTTGCCCACCATTGCCTTAAGGCATTTTAGTCATAAACGAAAATTAGAATTTCTATAGTATACATTGTTAGGACTGCCAAAAGCTTTGTGTTCTTAATACTATATTTGAGGCCATTTGAAGGAGTGCTAAAAAACTTTCAGTTGCACCCACTGATAGAGATGGACAATTATAGATGCCAAAATCCTGGCAGTAGCATGCAAATGTTTGTAAATTGTATGTAGACTGAAACTTAGCCAATCAGGTATAGCAGCTGTTTTACTTGATTGGCTCAGTTTCAGTCTGCATACCATTTACATTCCAATGTTGAAATTTTGCCATTTCATTGACCATTTCTATAAACTAAGCTGCTCTGTTTGTTCCAATAATAATGGGGGTCACATTATGTATACTCCTCAACAGTAAAAACATTATACTTACTAGGGCATTAACAAATAATGATTTTGTAAAGTTGAAAACACTGAGCATATAAATCAGATGCAAATTATGCACCAGGAGCAAATTAAAGTATTATCCCCATCAGCAAAAATACTGCAAAAATCTTACAAAACATATACAATGTAGCATGTGGGCATATCACTCAGATGTGCCAGGCATACAATTTAACATTTCCAATTACTGAAAAAACATGTCACTTCCGATATGCAGATCGTGGTTCTTTCGCGTCCCATGTACCGGAAGTGAAGTCACTGCCATGCTTACTTCTTGGCTTATCTAGCAGGGACAGGGCGTTACTCTCCCTGCTTGTGCTGATAATGTGCTGGGTGGGACATTAGCACGAAGAATAATGTCCTCTCCCTGCTAGATCAACCCGATTTCAAGAATCAGTAAAAATCTGGGATTTCTTGAAATCGTGAAAAGTTGACAGGTTTGTGTGAACACCACCCTACCAACATTGTCCTGCCAATGGTAGCCCTATATATGGTAATGTAATCCTTCAAAAAAGTATTTTTACTTTAAACGATGGCTCATGACTCACAGTACATCATGGACTTACAATATAAAAATCCACCAGCAAAACAGTCCCACATTTATTTTTCTTCAGGTAACAGAGATTTGTTGAGCCACTAAACTTAATGCCCGGATTATTTATTAATGTATTTTTATGGTGGACTATGGTGGAAAAGGGGGGATTCTGACCCTCTCGTGCATGGCTCCATTTAATGAACAACTGTGGGGCAGTGTCACCCATTAAAGCCTTAATGAATGCGTTATCTCTTTGTTATGCTAATGCTATACCCCATGTGTGATTTAGAATGGCACTTTCAGAAAAATTAAGTATGTTCATTGACACCGTGAAATGTTTTCACCCTCACCATAACCTTCACAAGCTCAGAACATCTATCAGTCTTTAAACAATTCATCTGAAAAAAAAGGTAAAAAAAAAGGAAAAGAAACAGCTTACCAATTATTATGCTAATGTTTTTTTACTACATTTCACTGCCTTCCTCAGGAACTGCAATAAGTTCAGTTTATAGCATTTAAACGGCAAAATCATCCCTCAAAAACTGTAAGCAAATATATTCAATCTGCCTAAATATTTTCCCCAGCCTTTTGTAAAGCATTTTATCCTATCCCATTACTGCAGAATGTATGTACGGATCCCTCTGCCAATCTGCCGCGAAACATGTTAACAGCTATTAGCATAATGAGGCTGAAAAGGAAGGTTCAGCACTGATAGTCAGAGGTGGAAATGTCATTAAAAGTCACATCCATGTATGTATGAAAAAATGAGAAGAGAACATTCACAATGTCTGAGAAATGTCTTATCTTTTCATGTCACCTTCTGAAATAAAAAAACGGTCATAGGAATTACTTCCAGGGAACTGTCACAAAAAGTAAAAAGTAAAAATAAAATATAAAAGGCAAGCATCTCGAAAATATTTGATGGCTTAGAACAATACTCCAATCTAGTAAAGTGGACATACGTTTGCTTATGGTAAGCAAAATGAAATGGTTTAAGGGAGGAGGAATAAGCATGCTGTACTTACTTATGGTAGTATTGCAGATACCCTTGACATTCAAAATAGTCCTTGATGTTTGGTAGACAGCCCAAAAACTCTTGTTCTATTGGGCTTGTAGTAGCTGGTTAAGGTGAAATTGCAGGGTAATACATATAAGTTATTAAAATGGCAATTCACTTATTGTACATGCTTTGACCCCTAGCAGTTGAGATGAACCCTATTCCAGAATTGTAACAACCAACCATATCCCTACATTGATTCCTTTTGCATCACCAGTGACGCCTAAGGGGCAGGGGGGCGCCATAGACCTCCATTATAATGAAAGGGCATCAGTGTCCCAGCCCATGCCACCAGTGTCATTGATGACTACGGTGACATGGACAGGGGCGGGGGAGGGCAGGAAATTAATGCACAAGTACTCTGCTGTGATTGCCCGTACCGTGAGGGTAGGGGCTGACCGCAAGGGAGGTTAATGTGCTCTTGCTATTGAGTACCATGATGAGCAGCATAGGCAATTTTCGTATTCAACAATTACAAATATTGTACATTTTTTGTCTAATATTCGCAATAAATTCATAAATTTTTGAATTTGTGATCCCTAGTCATTATTATCCTCGAACGCAATGCATAACAAATCTTGAATATTCCTGATTACAAAGATATATAGTGCAATATTTGTGATTTTTGAGAATTCTTGAAGTGCCAATATTTGCAATAAAAATTTGCGATCGAAAATATTCTCTGTAAAAATGGTCGTGAAATTTCTATAGTTTACTTGGGAGTTGATTACAATGCTTCTGAACAAGGCAGCATCACCAAATTTGCTGTAGATATAGAGAAGGTTTGGGAACATTCTCTATTTTAAATATAGAAAAGAACAAACTGCATTATTTTAATAGGCCCAGCTTTGAAGAAAGTTTGCTGCAGGCACATTTTTTGAGACCACAAACTGCTGAAACAAGAGACCAGGCTTTGAAGCTGCAGGTAGCTATATCCAAGAAATGAATAGGTAGGACTTTCTGTTCAAAATAGTTTGTTAAAGTATTAATGTTCCAGCAAAAATAGGGCTAAATCAATAGAGATAGTTATAATCTGTATTGGCACCTGGGTGTTTTATGTCCTGAAACTATGAGGCTCTTACGTGTAAACTCATTTTAAAGTAACTTAAGCCTGGCATACACACGCCGATTAGCGGGCAATTTTGCCGCTGACCGACGGGCGTGCGCGCTTGTGCCGTCGGTCGGGGGCAAAAACAGCCGCCAATCGCCATGTGCCCACATGGGGCTACAGATCCCTGTCACCCCACAGCTCGGCCGGCCAGAGAACGGACATGTCCGATGTTCTCTGGCCAATGCCGGCCAATACCATTAGCTTCAATGAAGACCGGCGTCTTCATTGAAGGTAATGGCCCGGGGATGTGGCGTCAACCCGGGGATGTGGCGTGATGATGTCATCACGCTGCATTTCAGAGCTCATCGGAGCTAGTCTGTTGGCACCCGTCTGTGGGTGTATGGCAGGCTTTAGTATCTTCACTAACTATTCTTAGATAGCTGTGAGTCCTCCAGGCACGCTTGTTGAAATTTACCACTCCAAGTCCAAACATTTTAACTTGACTTTGAACCTAATTTATGCAAAAATTACATGTGCTTGAGCAATACCACCAATTCTCCAGCAATTGGTGATGATATCATGTTCAGAGACTTAAGCCCCCATACACCACATACAATTACCATGCAATTTCTGTACAATCAACTTTTGTTCTACCAAAACCATGTAATATGAGGACCTTTCTACACCTTACAATCACTATGTATTCTATCAGGGAGGTCACTATACTACATAGTTGTTGATAGATCTGATGGAAATTGTATGGAGGAATCTAAAGGTGTATGGGGGGCTTTAGTGTTTAAAGATTCACTTTTAAAGATTAGCAGCTATTAACAGTTCTATGCAGATCCTGCTGTGTGATCTCCCTGTTTTGGGTAGCAGCATTAAAAAGTTTGCTTGGATCTACGATTCTAAACAATAACCAAATGTTATGGTATATGCTATAGTTAAAGAAATGTATTCTATGAACAGTCTAGCTTACTTTTTAGTGGTATGAACAAGCCACTAGAGATGTCCCGAACTGTTCGCCGCCGAACTGTTCGCGGCGAATATCGCA
>CM070033.1:106605126-106616242 GCA_036250615.1 Ptychadena robeensis | reverse complement strand
ATAAAATTCGCGGCATGCCGCGAATACGAATGTTGCCTATGCCGCTCATCACTAGTGCTGCATGGCCAGAGTGCTACCTCTGGGTATAAGGGCTATAAAGTCACTAGGCAAGCCAAAGACAGTGTTGACATTGCAGCTGTGGTTCTTGAAGACGTAAATCTTATATCCTTTAGCTATATTTTATTACCATGTTTGGTAGTATAGTATAAAAGTCTTTAGGCATGTCTTACCAGTAAAAATAGAAAAATTCATAATCTTTTGATGTATTTGCACAAAGCATTTATTGATGTTGTCCTGAAATTGTTTGACTTGTATATGCATCCATCATTTAGCATCCTGTGTGCTATATAAATCAGGTAGGATTTAGTTAAAAAAAAAAAAATCTTACAAAAGCATGCACAGACATAACTGTTTAAGACAAGAGATCCAGCTACCTGCAAAGACGTAGAACAATTTGTTTGCAAATCTGAACTTTGACCACAAAGGTGGAAACCCGTTCTTGTTTAGAAATCAACTCCCTGTGTCTATTTGCCAATGCATACATTGGCTGCCTCCCAGATAGAGGACCAGAATAAAAATGTCCTTGACAAAGGCCCCTTTTGTTTCCTTTCCTTTTCTTCATGTACACAGAAAGATTTTGATGGAGGCTCAATGAAAATTACACATGTTTACAAGTGACCCTCTGTTCCAATCCTGCTTTGTTTTAATTGCATGCAAATATATGCAGTTCTACGGCAGAGACTATTTTAAATCCTTGTTTCTTTGTAATTCTCAGTGGAGAGGCGGGCTACTCGGCATTACTGATTTATGGATTAGAGAGATTTTGTAAGTCATTTCCAAATATTTAAACACTAACTAAACATGTCAATCACTAACATGAATGAATAATGGCAGGCAAGTGACCCTGAACTAGAAGTAGTTTAATTAACAGTCTGCCCAATATGCCTTTGCTATGTGTACTTTTAAATTATGATCTGAAATGAATAACACAGGGTTATAATATAGGACATAATGTTTGCTTTTTTCCCATTGTACAGGGCGCCAGGGATGGATCCTGAAGTGGTATAGGTGTTGTCCATTTTTGGTCTGTGTCCCCTTTGAATAGTAGATTGCTAACAGGGCCTTGACTGTGAATAGGCAGGATGGTTGTGAGGCCCTCCAGTTCACCCCACCCAGCACCTGTTTGGGTGTGTTGGCTGCACAGCTGTATTATACCAGGTCACCTGACTAAATCAGGGGGAAAGAGTAATGGACACTGTCTGGAGGACTGAAAAGGCTGACCTGTTTCCCTCAGAGAGAGGATGAATGCTGGTTTTGGGAAAAAACCCTCTCCCTGTGTGAGACTTATATTTACTTTTTTTGCCTTTGCTAAAGGATTGTTGTTTTTGAATGGCTGTAGTTAAGCCAAACTGTTTTGTCACATTTCTCACAGTATGACCTGGCAACCTGACAGCCCAATTCGGGGGGCGGGGGGACCATGGAAGACTATTGCTGTATATGTCTCCTGTGTCCCTTACATTAGTGTACTGCTTTGAAACCTGATCTCAATAATAGTACAACTTGGTCTAGAAACTAATCCCTGGCTCTATCTAGAAAGTCCTGCTTTCCGACATGAAATTGTCCACAAATCTAATGCTCAAACTTTAAATTCGGGCATAATTCGCTCCCCCGGAACAATGTTATATATTGCAGACATGTCCATAATGTTTAGATCAATTGCCTAAAATGCCGGTACACAAAGGGTGCGCAACCGATTCCCAGCATCTGCCGGGAAATGGACGTAATTCAAAACGTGTATGGGGGGCTTAAGAAGGAGCATGCCGAGCTTTCCGATTATTCCCTGAGTTTTCTGATCTGCTTACCTTTTCCAGTCATTGCCTCAATATGATAACAACAACATGACATTTTACACAACTGAACTGGTGAATGCATTTGTATTTTGCTTTGCTTTCTATTGTTAAGCAAACATTAACATAACGGCGTGTTAAAAAACCCCAAAACAAATTGCAGTAGAGGGTGGTAGCAGGAAAATGTGAGTAGGAGCTATTTTATGAAAAGACTAGCCATTCTGTATGTTACAAAGAACACATTAGTGTCAAGACAACATTTCAGTTTGGACTAAAAGACTGATTAATGAAGGTAATGCTTGAACAAACTTGCCTTTTATGTGACTCCATTGAACATACCCAGAAAGCTCCAGTGTTTTGTATCAAAGACAGGGGGTTTAAGAAATATAAATCAAATGTGTTTTCCGCTATAGGACCTATTCAAACATCCTTTGAAATTCATTTGCAAGCTTCTTTTAGATAGGTGAACAGCCTTTCTCTTGGATCTCTTTTTGGGTATACAACAAAATGAAATTTATCTTCAACACTGACCATTCAAAGTTATGTTATCATTTATGGTTTACAAACTCTTTCTTAGCTGCTAGGCTGCAAAATATTTGACTTTGTGGATACTTCAATGATCCAAGTCTTTTTAAGATTTGTTTTACCAAAGAGATTCTGATGGAAAATGAATGTTTAGCATGATTCATGAGCTAATGAAATTATTTGGGCATTAAAAAAAACAAACAATGAAAGATTTAAAGTGTAACAGTTGTACATCAAGGACTCTCCATTCTAGGTGTAGGACTTTATTTTGGAGTCATGCAGGGCAACAGAAAAATATAATTACCAGATATGGATGATTTTATTGATTTAAACCTTCACAAAATCTCCATTTCTATTTAATAAAAATGCCCCTCCAATAAAATTCTAAATGTACATTTTGTAGGAGGATATTGCTGTAATGGTATACAAAATCTATGTCTCCAAAGTTTGGTTTTCAACACAAGTAGAGATACTCAGGACTGCACCAAACTTTGTGTATAAGGTGGTGTACAGACTGCCTGTCTTCAGGGACTGCGTCACATATCTCAGGAAGTTGGTATTGATTCAGGCTACCCCTTTAAGATGGGGCACTCAAGGGTACTGTCCCCAACCAGACATTCACATAGAGATCTGATCAAGTGTTGGCTCACTAGATTAATAGGACTTCACATGTTTGTACGTGATGACCATCAAGCTTATGTGCAACCTCTGGAGAGCATGTTCAGTAGACTGCCTGTCTGTCCAATGCCTATATCCCCAGGTTAGCAGTGAGCCCCAAGGTTTAGGGCGTACCTCCCTAGTATTGGCAAATGGAACAACAAAACAACTTTAGAAGAGAAGATATATACTGTTTAAACAAATAAACCTTATAATGATTCTTTCATGATTTTTGTAATAGCTCGGAAAATAAGACCTAGATATCATTAATAAAAGACTTATAAAAATAAAAAAAGAACTCTGATTTCAAACATCCCCTGTTATGTTTATAAAGATGCTGTAACAAAGCAGGATCAGGTGTAGTGAACTAAAACACTCAACTAAAACACTCAACTCAACTCAAACACCAGTATTGATTGAACAGTTCAACTTTTATTGAAACAGCAGCAAACAGCAGCAAACTGGTAACTTGATTAGGCCGAAGCCTGTCCATAATAAGCAAGCAGGAAATGTTTACTCTTGCCGAATCAGTTGGTAAGAGTCTCTGGCGCTGAGGATTCCTGGTCCCAACGGGGCACTTCCGGGGTCTGGATCCATCTGTGCACACCTCACCGGAAACCAGGGGCTGGAATAAGTGGGCAGCTGCAACTCAACAGGTTGGATCTCACCCAGAACAGGGGTTTTCCAACACTCTGCAGGCTGTTCTGCCTCGGAGCTATCTGCTCGCTCCACACTTTTTCTTCTACACTTCCTCCTCTGAAATCCCTTTAATCTTCTCAGGCCTATAGCTCCATCTTTTGGCCCAGATGACCTCCTCACAATACTTCCTATTGCATATATACAGAATTTAGTCTGAGAAAGAACACAGCCAAAACTTAAACCTGACATTTTACCATTTTTACCATTGTAGACTTTTTATATCCACTGTACACTGACAGACTATTTACTTCACTGCATGGTTTAAAAAACAAGAGGCTCTAGGGGTCAACTGATGAATATGGCAGAAGAAAGAAAGCAGCAACCACTACAGCAATTATTTAACATTAACAAGCATTTGCATAGCTTTGACTGGAGTTCGGTAGGTGGTCATTAACCTCTATGGGCAGCCACGGTCCAAATGCTTCTTTCAATGTCTCAGCTACAGCAGAAAATTACATCTATTTTTCTTTTTTTAATTCAACATAAGCTTTTGTTTTTAAATTTTTAGAGTCTCCCTACTTAATTCTGAAAAAAATAGCTGACTGCCAATATATGGCCCATCACTGTATTTCTTAAAACGTTAGGCAGTTTAAATGTACTTTATTTCATTCTAAACAGTGATTTGCAGAATAGTTTAACATAGATTAGATGTGCAGAAGCAGAAAGAGTTTTTTCAGTTCCTATATTATTCACTAGCCTGGGCCCTCCAAGATACTTTTCCTGAAAGGGAACAATCTAAAAATATTTGAGCAAAACACAAAAGCCTGTTGTGTACATTCTCCGAGTTCAATTACTGGTCTAACTTCGAAAGGCTGAGGAAGTTGTTTCCTCATGAGAAATTCAGGCCTTCTGGTCGTCATGGTAATGAATCATTTATAAATCACTTAACCTTTCTCTCTTAGATCAGATTTCTTGTTGGCGAACTCTAGCAAGGGACTGGTTAGGATCTAATTTAGTAGGAAATGTTACAAACAGAAACTGGAGGGTGATATAAGAAAGTAATTTGCTACATTTAATACATATTAGTGTTTTAATTATTTTTATTTATAGAACACTGACATTTACTGCACGGCTGCACAGTACTTTGACTCCGTTATCTACAAGGTATAATCACATGTAAAGGCTCATTTGGTGAGTTTCTATTCTGCTATATAGAAAATGCATGCATTCCCCTCGTAGAAGAATATTTGTTTAGTAGCCAAGCAGATAATGTTTACTCGACAAAGAACTACTGCAAACTAGGGTCGTGATTTATAATGTATGCATGTATTATGGCCATACTGCTTGTCAAATAAGGAAAATAATAAACCACATTTATGGATTTAAGGACAACAGCTTTAATGCCAGTGGAGAACTTCTCTTTTGAATGGAAGATAGTTAAAATGTCAGGATGGGAGGGCCCATAGGTGGATCTCTTTCAATCTCAAATGTCTCTCGTTTAAAGTGGCCATACATGGTTCGATATTTCCGTTAGATCGACTTAACGAACTAACGAAAATCGATTCCAGTCCACCTGGTACGATCGGCTAAAAGTAATCCAAATTAACCCTAAAATCGATCAAATAATGATCGAACATGTTGGGAAACTTTAATCAATCATACACATATCTGACAGTTTTCTAGGTAAATCGATCGCTTACAATCATATTTGAAATTGGAATTAGAATCATATTTGAGTCAGAGCCAGTTCAGGCTATATTGACACAGTTGGCCAGGCATTGTTCATTTTCTGGCCCCAAGTGATCAGCGGTGGGGCAGTTAGCTAGTGGGGAAAGTTGGTGTTGACAATAGCTTACTAATTGCAACTGCTGCTTAAGCCTGCCATACACACGCCGATGTGTGTAGGCAGACTAGTCCCGATATCTTCCGGGAGGCTAACGTGATGACGTCATCACGTTAGCACCCCGTTGCATTATGGGGCCCCTTCAGTTGGCCGGGCACCCTTTGTGTGCCGGCCATAAGCTGCAATGAAGATGCCGTCTTCATTGCAGCTTATGGCATCGGCTTGCCTCGGCCAGAGAAGATCGGACATGTCCGTTCTCTGGCCGGCCGAGCAGTGGGGCGACAGGGATCTGTCGCCCCATGTGGGCACATGCCGATAAGCGTCCGATTTTTAACCTGACCGATGGCGCGAGCGCGCACGCCCGTCGGTCAGATTAAAAATTGGCCGCTTATCGGCATGTGTATGGCTAGCATTAGTCTTCCTAAATATAGCCTTGGGCTAAAATTGTCTTAAGCCACAATACTAGTGTACACAGACAATAGTGTTAAGATTCACTGGAATTATGATAACCCCTACTTGAGGCAAACCAAACCTCATCCCTTAATTACAAAAGATAATATTTTTTTATCCACTTAGTTAATGGTTAGTGGTGTAAAGCCAAGTCAACCAAAGTAAGCCAAATTATCATAAGCACCACTAGATATTAGTATTATGATTTATTTATTTTGTTTATTTTGTTTTGCTTAGATTTGTTTGTGGTTTGTTTATATCACATTTCAAATGTCAGCAGACAATTGTTGGTATAAAGCTTTAATAATCCAATCTGAACTTGTGTGCATGTTCAAACCCCATACCTGTAAACACAGAAATAACAGAACACACTGGATAATATAATTTGGTATAAAAGTAAATTTTTTGTCAGATTGGAATACAATTTACTATGCTATGTAATTATGCATGAAAGTGCTTTGACTAATAGTAAATAGTGCTGTGCGGCATGTTGGGCTACCTTCACTCTACGCCATTACACTGTGTCACTGAATCATATTATCAAAAGCATCTTTAAAAGAAACACAGCAGCCTTTTTACTCGCTTTTAACATTACAAAGTGAGAACTCGGCTGACCCCAATATATTAAGCTTTTAATGTACTCTCCACTTAATTAACTTTGCAGAGAAGAGTCATCACAGAAATCTCTCTGTTGGAAAAATCTGCAGCCAACCAAATCATTGAAAAATATGTTTTCCCTGCTGCATTAAAGAGAGAAAAATCAACATTTTTATACAGTGCACTAAAGCTGCCAGAGGTTTAATTCACAGTAGGGTCCGGCTGAGAATGAGCAATGAGTACACAACATATCTAGTGTGAAAGCTGCAGGGGGAATATGTGTGCTTATATTTCGAATCTCTCAGCTGCAATTATAACATTCAAAACATTCTTTTTTATTTGTGATAAACAAAATGAGCTCTATTTTTTACATCTTACTGATCCACTTTTCCTGCAACAATATAATATTTAACAGTAACAATAATTTGCATGAATAGTTAATGGCTTTGCTGTTTCATGAAGGTGTTTTTCATATTTTGCACTTGTGAGGTTGAGGACTCACATGCATTCATTCTAAAGCTCTTCCATGAGATTGAGGTCAGGGCTTGCTTCAGGTCAGTCAGAGTTAGAGATGGTTGAATTAAAATTTTTTACATTTTTGTGACAATTTTGACAATTTTGAGTTAATTGCAAAGCCCCTGAACAGGGTATCATAACCAAACATGCTGGAGATATAGAGGAGGGTTGAGGGTACACTACAGAAAAATGAAGGCTCTAAAACAACTAGTTTTTGCACAAATTAAGTTAAGCTTTCTTTGACTTTTAACTTAATTTATGCAAAAAGTTTGAGCAAGAGTCTTACTTTTTTTTGTAGTATACCCCCAACCCTTCTCTATCTCCAGCAATTTTGGTGATGATACCATGTTCTGAGGCTTTGCAATCAGCTCACAAAGTCTGCTAGTCGGAAAATCCGACCATCTCTAGTTGGGGTCTTCCATACCAATCTCTAGCAACCTTATCTTTATGGAACATGTTGTCCATGCCAGACTAGACTTTGACTGGACCATGAAAGACATCAATCTTTATGATTCTTTCATTGAGCATGTACTTTGTTAGTACCTCGCTAAATTGGTTGTTAGTGCTGCCCCTCCCTCTTCCACCCATAAATAGTTACATTACATGCTCTAATATCTGCATGGAGTTCAGGAAAAAAATATAGAATATCCCATTTACACTAACTTGAAATTGAAGCAAGAAACAAACTGAAAATCAAGTTTGAAATTGCAGGGAAATATCTTTGCAAAATAAAAGCTACACTATATTGCCAAAAGTATTGAGACACCTGCTTTTATATACACATGAACTTTAATGACATTTTATTTAATCTTAATCCATATGTCAGGATCCAGAGAGGGGGCAACCAGGACTGGCAGCACACGCTGACATCCAAAGAGGCATATGGTGAACAAACAGGTTTATTGTGGACTTACTATGACAAATAGAATAGCAAACAATCATGATTTTAGATGTCCAGGGTTCAGGTTCAGATGAGGTCACAAGATTCAGAGTTCATATTGTCAAGAGTTCAAATACAGATGACAGATTCAGGTTCAATGCTCAGCAAGTATGAGAGGGTGCAGAACACCTAAATAGCCCCCAGGCTAATAAGACAGGTGTCCTCAACCCAGCCCACACTTGCAGGGAGTCACCTGCTGGTGACTAGGGAAACAAGCCATGCAAAGCACTAGCACAGTGCCACCAGCATGTGTTACATAAGACAGCCGAGGTCCTCACACCATAGGCTTAATTGTAGGGTTGGCTCATCCTTTTAAAACTTTTTAAGCATAATGAAATGTCCATTCATTGTTACTGAATAGCATTTCCAAGGTCAAGCAGTGCTGTTAAACAAGAAGACCTGGTTTGCAGTCTCCACTCAAATTCAAGCAAGGGGTGTTTTATCTGGTTGAGGTCAGCACTCTGTACAGGCTAGCCAAGTTCCTTAACACCAAACTCATCATCAAAATCCATGTATTTAAGGACCTTGTTCTGTATACCAGTGAGCAATCAAGTTAACACAGGAAGAAGCCATTCCCAATCTTTTCATAGAAAGTTGGAATAATGACATTTTTTTAAAAATTATTTGTATCATGAAGCATTCATAGTTTTTATGACTGATACCAAGAGGCCAAGCCTAGCCCGTAAAAAAAAAACCCACACAAAAATCCCTTCTTTGAAATCTTTATATTAAGCACAATGCTTTCAAATAAGTACAGGCATCCAATAAATCCAGACTCATCCATAAGATGATGCATGATCGATCCAAGGAACATGTCTCCAATGCTTGAAAACACAGTGGCACCATGGGTCACACAACTGCATCTGAACATTTACATTGCAAAGCTTTCTTTGCACTAATTTTAAGCTTATTTGAAAGCCATACGAAGTCTGTAGCTGCAGTGACACCACTACACTGAACCGCACACCAGTTGACCTTGAAACATTTTGCAAGGAAATTTCTCAAATGGATTTATTGCATCCTTTTACAGTAGGACTCTGGAATTCACTGAGCTCCTGAGAGCAACTTTTCTTTCACAAATGTTTGTGGAATACCAAGGTAATGATTTTATACTCTTGTGGCCATAGAAGTGATTGGAACACATGATATGGCTTTAGTGTATCAACTAGAAATGAAGGACTGTAGGGTTTATTTACTAAAGGAGCTTAGTTTACTTATGACCAGTCAAGGAATAATTCACTTCGAAACTTGGGATAAGTTCTACTGACTTTAGGTATCCAATCATATCTAAATGAAAATTATATGTCCATTTCTACCACATAGCCGCTATATCATTAAAATTAATTTGCAAATAAAAAAATATAATCAAATTTATATTTTTGACATTATTGTCATATGCCAAATTAATATATTGTTTTTCAATGCTGTAATGAGATTTTTAATTTGTTGTCTATGAGCTGGTGATGCAACAAGCATGGTTAATGACTTGTAAAAAATTGTAATGACCTGGTACACTGTTCAGGTTTCTGAGTGTTCAAGTACCAAAGTATTAAACTGGACGTTTGCAGTGACATTCTGAACTCTCTTATGTTCCAGCTGCTGTACTGCCCTCAATCTCTCAGAAAACACATGTTCCTAGAGCCCAGCACACTGCCCTCGGTATTCTTGGCTTTCAGACAAATCTCATATCATGGTCTCTAGATTTTACATTTCTTGCAAGATATGTCTTCCTTGCCTTATTATAATATTCTTTCAACATGAATCCGCTGTGTGGTATTGTTTTATTTTAATGAGGTGCATCTCTTTGTTTAGAAATAGTCACCTAGCTTCTTTTCTAATCCCAAAGCAGTCTACTGCAAAAGTCAGTAATGTATAAATTATGATTGTCCCTAGACTAGCTTCTGTTTCTGAGTAAATGCAATATGAAATGATGCTTCTCTTTTATATGTTATGTTAGAGAAATACCATTCCATGAGTGTTTATTTTGTATACTGTGTATAGCAATTGACTTAATCACACCATCTTTGTGTTTGAAACCCATACATTCATTTTCAATGGCTCCTGGCTTCAAAGACGCTCACAATGAGAGTAACCAGAGACACTAACAGGTCTATTCATCAAAGTCATATAGGCATGAGAAAGGCATTTGCATGTTGATTCCTATTCGGCTTACCTTCTTTTTTTAAATCAAAGTGAGCTTTGAATCTTTCAAAGAGTAAGTGTGCAACATTTGATGTATAAAGTTTTTGAATTCAAATTTACATCTTTAATGAAATAAAAAAATCTAGGGATTTGTAATCTATATGAAATTGCAAGCTTTGAGAATAAATTTAATTAGAAAATATGGAAATATATTCCTGGTGCATTCAAACAACAACCAAAGTAAAACTGTAAATGCTGGAGTGTGAAACTCTCTGAGCTTAATGGAATATCCTACAATGGAATATCCTACACCATAGGGGGTTGTTGGACTTCTGACCACTCCTTTAATAGCTGAAGCATCCATTGTATTGTATATGTAACACAAGACACACAAATATGCTAAAATGATAGTGACATTTAGGTTCACCAGGATCTTGGGCCAATCAAAACCAAAAGATATACTTCTACTACTCTACTACTACGCTACTCTAAAACCAGCAAAATCCCACCATGTCGCAGTCACACAGATATATTTTGGTTTAAAGGTATTATTCTAGTTTCTACGTGATAGCAATTTGAGAACCATTAAAACCCCTATTAATAGTATATGGTTGTATGGTTGTCTACCCTTTAGGACATATTGCTTAAGTTAGATGAGACAGCCAATACCAAAATGATTGGTGATCTGTGAATTACTAATTTAGATATAAGACAAGCCTACATATCTATCCACATCTACAGATGAGTACAGACATTATTAAAATCATTCTCAATTAAATGAAGGAAAGCCCATTGCTTGCATTATCTAAAAAATTCAGCTTTTATTCTTGGAAAGGAATTAGTCATTATATTACTGCCTTATAGAACTGTTCTGAACCATGTCATAGTTTATGCATTAATCTTTAAAGCTAGCCATACACGTGTAGGATTCCATGGCCAATTGATCACTCATCCAATTGA
>CM070033.1:106574441-106602980 GCA_036250615.1 Ptychadena robeensis | reverse complement strand
GGCGGATAGGTATCAGGTTAGGAGAGGGTTGTTTCCTGGAGAGAGCAGAGAAGGGGGTAGCCAGGCCAGGGTTGGGGGAGATGTCCCCAGAAAGAAGGAGCAGAGAAAGCAAGTGGAGAAGTACAGAAATGGTCAGCATGTGGAGGTGTAACAGGGAAGAAGATAAGAAGGCAGACTGGAGAGGAGGAGATAGTTTAGCAGCAGGGGAGGCAGGAGGGATGGGATACATAGTGAAAAGTTACAGAGCTAGCACAACAAGGGGAGATGATGGTGGAGGAGTAGTAGTAGCTGATAATCCAATATGGAGCAGAGTTGGAGGTGTGCAACAGTCCTTGGGTCTGGCAGGTTAAAGTGGTCAGTCCATGGTGTTCCTTTGTGTGGTTTCCAGTAGCAGCAGGCTGTTGGGGCTGGCCATCCTGGTCCAATCCCTGGGGCAATTCCCTGGATAATTCCCACGTTGCGCTTAAAATCGGCACTTTAAACAAGGCGACTAAAGTCACAAGCGACTAAGAGAGATTTTATATGTAGGATCTGTGCTTGGCCTAGGCTGGTGGTGGACTGATTGCTATTACCACAAACAGCTGGACCAGGTTGGGTGGGGTGGGGGTCACTCGGGTTGTAAATGACTTAGAATCACTCAGATGGAATGCAGGGGGGCTAATAAATCCTCAAGTGATATTGGTCTAAGCCAAATGGCAGATATTAGAGTATGGTACAATCAGATAGCACACATGAACGACATACCATTTACACACAGATTTGAATTGATCGATGATTGGTTACAATGGCATACACATGAACCACTGCAAAATGTTAAAGTTATCCTACTTTTACTTAGAAGGGTGCATGGGACTGATTAAGGGCCTACACGTGATGTCATGGGTAGATAATCAACCTCAAAAGCCCTTATTAGTGATTGATATTAGTCCAAACTGTCCACAAGTGATGGCCAAACTGTCCAGCCATGAACATGGAATGTTCTCTTATCTTCTTTATTATTCTACCGCCGGCGGAGGAAGAATTTGAGAAATCGTTTTTAAAAACCGGAGCCGTTTTTTTCGATTCAAATTCCCCAGCAAACAGGCGGGGGAATTTGATTTTCCCAGCGAACAGACGGACGTTGGACTTTTCTAAAAGTCTGATCCATCTGTTCGCAAATGGACATGGCCTATGTTTGGCCATCACTATCCCTTATATAAAAATACCATACCTCAACATTATGATAGCACCCGATAAACTGGAATATAAATTTCTGAGCCTGCTGTTACTTGTGTGTTTTCCGCATCCCCTGTCTTAGATATATTACTCCACTGCTTGCCAGGATAAGTTACCCCCCTTCAGGCTCCCAAACTGGGGGGGGAGACACATTTAGCAGGTAGGGTGAACCTAAGGGGGGCAGCTGAGGTGGCACTCAAAGCTCTCTGTATGAGAAGACACTGTCAGCAAGCATGGAGACAGAGAGGGCCTTTTAGCTCTCTGCACTGTTAGTTCTCTTCTGCATCTGCCAAATACACACATTGACCACTCCTTCCCTTACCACTGCCATCCAATCAGAAGCCTGGTGAATGGAAAAGGCCTTGTATCCAAAGATTAAGAGTAATTTGCAGACACATACAAATATTAAACCAGGCACAATTCTAGTGACTAATAATGTTGGTACCGGGTTATCTTCAGAAAAGCCTTATGAACCATAAAGCAAGTAGTAGATACAAGTCCATAACAATTTCTACATAATTATACATGATGTTTTCCTGTAACTCTCCAGTCTCTTCAACACTTTTTATTTGTAAATCAAATCATCTATCACGATATAAAAATGTTCAGGAAAAAAGGTGGTGGCAAATATAACATTTTAAGAAAAAAGTCAACATGTGAGTTAAGATTCAGTTGCCTAATATTTTTCCTATGCTTTAATGATCTGTGACAAATATAATTAAAACTGCCACCACATATCTGGAACTTTAAAAATATGATATATGTACAATTTGTATGTGGATACTTTATTATAATTAAAATATGTCATTTGCATTTACTCTTCAAAGGCTAAATGGTGAAAGCTTCCCCTATAACACCGTTATATACCTGTGTCAGAGCACCTTAGCACTGCTGTGATCTGAAAGAGATTGAGTACAGCATATTTGGCCCAAGTGTCACCACCATGAAAAGTGTCATTTTCTAGAAAACGGAGGTGATTTTAATGAGGTGGGAGACTACTGCAGAAAGGCGTAAGAGTTAATCACATGCAAATTGCTTAGGATGGAAGATGGATCACTGCAATCCAATGACATTTACTATTTTGGTGTGAGACAGCAGAGAGTTGTAAACGATTTATCTCAAGAAGTCAGCTCCAGGAAAGCTGCTTACATAGATTTCTGGATGTAAAACATGAAAAGATTGCATTCTTAGACACAACAGGAGATTCCTTTTTATACTTCACATGTGGGTAGATTGCAGTAAACAAGGTAATTGTGTCCAGCAGTACATAGTTTAATCTTTTTTTTTAGATCTAAGTATTTAATAATTTTTTCTTCTTTCTAAACCAGAACTCTACAATATAATATTGGAATAAAGTATAAAAGAAAGCAACATCTAATAAAAAAGTCCTGTAAGACTAGGACTCGTGTGACCACGCTTTAGGGAGGGTGCTAACAGCTATTTTGTGCCCATTGAAAAGCAATGGGTATGAAATGAATAATACCCACCCAAAAATAACAGGCAGGTATTGAATGTGTCACTTGGATGAGCAGATTGATTTTCATTGTACGTTACTCACATTGTTTTCCGTGTGGCTTTGTGCCCACCAGCCATGATTTGCCCGCGTGTACATGAATGTCAAAGGCCAATACTTTGAATGGACATTCTTTCTTCCACTTTTTTTTCTTTGGAAACAGTGTATAGCTGAATGCGAGGAAAACATTTAGAAGAGCCGCGGCCTAAGTGTTTTCAGCTAGGGCTGTTATCACTGTATCCAATTATCCAATGCATTTACCTCTCTCCCTTGGTATGATGGACCTGGTGACATTACACCAGGGGAGAGAGGGTTAACTTTAAAGGGCACATCTGGGGAATCACAATGAAAACTGGTTTCTCCATACTCCATACTTTCATATCACTTTCACGTCACTCCACGGGGGGTACCGGCTTCCATGCAGAAGCCAGTTCAGAAGATCGGAGCCAGCGGAGCAGTGCAGATCGGGAAGTTTCTGCTGCCGGGGCTCCGATCTCCGACAGACGGCCCCGGGCTGTCCAGTGTTATACTGACAGGTCAGCATGGGACGGACTGGTTTTGGCAGCTATGACAGGGAGGTTAAATAAACCGAGTTGCTGAATTAAATGTAAACATTTCTATATACTGAATGTTACCTGGCAAAAGCTAGCAGGTGAGCCATAAATGTCTGGACCACAATGTAATATAAAAAGTCACAAAGCATTAACCCTTTAAGCCTTATTTTTTTCCCTTATTTTTGTGGCTGAGTGAATAAACCATTGCAACAGTATTTCAACACTATAGCTTGATTTACAAAGAAGGGCGTCTGCCCAGAAAAACAAATGCATACAGCAGCAGCTGCACTGGGCCTGAATCCAGACCAGACAGGTGGGCACCACTGTCCTTGCCATTGCCAAGATTCGCTAATGTCTAATGCTGGACACGTCTTAAGAGCAGCAATAAATTTTCACAGTGGTATACAAATTACAAAATCAGTTCTGATAATATTTCATGTCTACTTATATGGACTAAGAATGATGATTCACAAGCCATCTCTTCAAACATTATTATCTACATGTTAAACAAATAAGAGTGATATTTAACTTCCATTTAATTCCTACTGGATGTTACAATAAAATAATGTATAAATTAGGATTTTCATGGGTATTGAAAAAATAAAGAATTCAATGATGCCTTTCACTTGCTACACAAACCTGTCTGATATGATTATTTAATTACATATTGCTCATTTCATTTATATGTATTTATTGTAATCTGTGCCCTATTCACAAGACTAGCTGTACAGAATCTCCTGCAATGTTGTTCTTTATGTCTTTTGTGTATAACCACTAAAGAGAATGGCGCTTTGTAATCACTTTATTAATAATAATTGGTAAAGCCTTTATATTAAAGGTACAATGGCAATTGGTATCTACTGGTAACTCTTTAAAATGTATTTTATGTTTAAAATGTGAAAAATGAAGACCTATATATATTGGATCTCCCAGCTAACTATAAAGGACAATGATTTAAATTTTTAAATCATAACAGATGAATTGTTTATCTAAAAACATATTTAATTTTCGTAGCTCCTCTATGGAGTCACAAAACTTTTGTATTGTAAAGCACATGCTCTGCTAGGCAGACCATCAGATAAATTATATTAAACTAAAAGTAGTCTGATGACACCACATAAAAAATGTATATGCTCATAAATCACAGTGTGATCATATTATGTCAGAACACGCACAGGGTGCACCACTCAACAAAACCATATAATGAAAATTTTCATCCCACACTATCCATACTTTGAAGTTTCATTAATTCATAACATTGCAGTACATGATTAAGCATAGTGTTGGCATTTAGTATTTTTTGCAGGTGTAACTGTAATCACTTTTAATATGTATTAAGATCCAGAACCAGAAGACTCACCAAAGAGCAATATGCATGAATTCATTAATGCATTTATGGTGGAGTCAGAGTCCTGGGGTCTGAATAGGGGATTGGAGTGCACACTGGGTCTGCCATTTGTCGACCCACCCCCCACGACGAGGAACTCCTTGAGAGATCAGACAAAGACAATTGGATGTTCACACTTGGTGGTATGTATATATCAAAAGGTAGCAATCTTTAGAAAAACTCCATATGTATGAATGTGTGGGAATATGTCTATAAATAATCCATGCCAACAATCCCAATAACTATTAACTTGAACATGTTGTAGAACAAGAGAAACATCTTAGTGTCTAACTGGGGTGGCTAGTAGAGATTATCAAATTTATTTTAAAAAAATCGACCATTTTGAAGATTTTGAGTAAATTGCAAAGCCCCTAAAAGGTATCAACATCAAACTTTCTGAAGATGTAGAGAAGGGTTGGGGGTATACTACAAAACAAAAATGCATGTCTCTAACACAAATAGTTTTTGCACAAATTAGGTTCAAAGTCAAGTAAACATTTTGAAAAATATGAATTTTTACTTTGTTTTGAACTTAATTTATGCAAAAATTACATGTGCTAGAGCAAAACTTTTTTTTCAACTATTCCCACAACCCTTCTCTACATCTCCAGCAATTTTGGTGATTATACCATTTTCATAGGCTTTGCAATCAGCTCACAAAGTTAGCAAGTTGAAAAATTCGACCATCTCTAGTGGCTAGCCCCCGAGGATTTTACCGGCACATAAGGTATCAACACATATAGTATAAAAACCATAGGTTTTATTAAGATACTAAAAAACATAAATACAAAATATTTAAGTATCTTAATAAAACCTATGGTTTTTATACTATATGTGTTAAAACCTTACGTGCTGGTAAAATCTTTAGAAAACGTTGGCAACATTTGTTTAACAAAAAAGCCTCTTGACAAAGCCTATTAGGCGAAACTCATTGATGAATGTGCTTACAACCTGCAACAACTTGCACTATTATAGAGAAGTCTAATATATTGTGTGCGATTCTTATAAATATGTTTATGCTTGTATGTTATGTGTAATGTTCATGGATAAGCGCTGAGTTAAAGTGGAGCAAAAAGAAATTTTATGTTTTAAAAATACTTTAATTGTTATTCATTTGCAATGTGCCTAATGTCTAATGAGTCTCTGTGCTGGCTAAGGGCCTCCATGCCTCAATTCACCTCTATACATAGCCTTTCATGTAGCTGCTACAGTACAATAAAAAAATATATTTTCATAAGGAAAGCAAGATCAAGGAGGGGTTTCTCATTCTGGGTTTCTTCATTTATGAGAATGCTCTATCCTTTAATGATGGAGGTCAATGATATTCATTAGGATTTTCTTTGTATAATTACTGCAGAAGTCGTTCCAATTTGGGTCTACAAAATAAAATGTTGCCTGAATGATCAATGGCCAACCTAATCACCAATGCATCGCTTTTTCTTGAATATTTTAATAAAATCTGTCAGTAATGCTGAGCGGTATGGGAATGGAGGCAAATCATGCTTTATCTAATATGATTCTCCGTGTTCTGTACAAATCCGTAAGTATTTATTTTAAACCAAAAATCCTACCTATTCATGACATTTTCATGTTGTGGAATGACAGCAACATCGGATTATAACAAAAACCAATTTCTTTGGAGATCATTTAAGATGTGTGATCGTGATCATGCCTCCAGATTGCATGGCCTTAGTTTACTGTTAGAATTTCATTATAAAAAGGAGCAATAAAGTACAATCATGGTATAGCAAGATGATTAAATATATAAATTCTAGTCATGCTTGCTGTTCAGATTTTTGCTGATACCAATCTTTTCAATACAGCATTATCAATAACATTTCGGCAAGGTTGGTAACATCAGGCTGTGCATTAGTGTTGTGCCAATATGCAAATGGGGCCAAAAACTAGCTATGTGTACCTACTTGTTTGTTACTAAGTGAATTTTAGTACTAACACAAAGTGGTCTGGCTGTCAGCTATAGAGGAAAGAGATTAGCACCCCAGAGCATTCCCCTCTGCCCCCATGCCTCCCTCCCCGATGTGTAAGAAAGCTGTGATGTGGGGGCAAGTGCTCCTTAGAGGCATCTTAAGGCTGAAGTTGATATTGCAAATTGGATTGAGATTTAAGCTCTAACACATTAAATAGCTGTACAAACAACTTCACTTTATAACTGTACACAAGTACACAAGTGTAAATGTTTTTATTGTTACATGTATACAATTTATGTCAGTTGGATAACCACAGGGAAACATTAATAACTATGAAAGTTTGCAGTTAGGGGTGTGAAATTTAGAATGTAAATTACCAATCCAATGAGCGGCACAGGCAATATTTGAATTCGTGATATTTCGCGAATAATTCTACTAATATTCGATTATATATTCGGAAATTCGAATATTCGCGGTATGACCATGTATTGCGAAAATCATATTCGCATTGCGAAAATAATATTCACATCGTGAAAATCTTTAAAATTAATGGTCACATGCTATGTTTATTTTCACAATGCAAATATTATTTTCGCAATACATGGCCATATTGCGAATATTCGGAATTGCGAATATCAACCGGCATATTCGAGATATTGGTGAATTCTCGAATTGCCAATATTCGTGAAAAATATTCGGCATTCGAATATTCGAGCTCAACACTACTGTGTGACAGTTGGAATATGAATATAAAGGGTTGACATATGGACTGCAGGTAGTATCAGGGGTTAGTTACTAAGCCTGAAAATTTCAGGGTTGCACTACTGAGGTATGAAATCTGGGGTTTCAAATGGTGTTGTACTGTGAGCATTATTAGTATATACCGATGCACAGATGTGTGCGGCCAATTCTCAGAATGACCGGCAATGCGTGATGACGTCATCATGCACAGTCAATCAGCTGCGAATAGCAATGTCTATGGCCGTCTTTACACATAATGTACTAACTTCATTTCTTGGATTCATTTATCAAGCTGTATTCCCAACATAACATAACAACATCTTCCCTTGAGGTTTGCTCTTAAATCTACTACCTGACCCTACATGAGTTTTCTTGACAACCAAGCTGTAATCTTAAAAACCTAACTATAGACAACAATGTGTTTCTTTTCCTGGTATTTGGAATCTAGAATGTTTAGCCAAACAGACCTTGAATTAAAAGGCAAAGCTTCACTATAAATATAACATATATGAGATTTTTTTACTTGATTTTTTTTTTCTTCCATCCAAAAAGAAAAATTCCACATGGAAATTTCTAATGTGCTGTAAATAGAGTGCATGTATAAAAAAAATTGTATTAAATTTGCATTTAGAAGTTTTCAAAAGAACAAAATTAAGTAAGTCGTGCAGAGAAAAAAATAACATTTTGAAATACATGAGGTATTTAAAGAAATGTGGAGAAATCCATAATCCATCATTTACATTTCATGCATATGTTAATATTCATTTAATTGTGTATAAACATATTCAGTAGATTAGGCAGGTGAATGGCTGTCCTGGCTGCTTAGTGAATCCTTTATAATGCAGACTTACTATACATAAACTCCAATTATTTTAATTGCATCATATTAGAGAATTTAAAATATGTTTCAGTTATATTATATGCCAGAAGTAGAAATGGCTGTAGATAGTGTTAAAATAAAGATGGGGCCATGCTAAAAAAGGGGAAAGCAGTGGGGAAGTTAATAACAATGAACGACTGTTATGTCTGCGAGAGATTATGAATACCTGTTGGTGTTTTCATTTTCAATTACCGTATTTTTCGGACTATAAGACGCCCCGGACCATAAGACGCACACAGTTTTTAGGGCAGGAAAACCAGAAAAAAAAGATTTAATAAGTGTTCACATCAATTAGGTTAATGCAATGAATTCAATGAATGCAATATTCAATTCAGCCAGCAGGGGTCACTAGCAGCAGTACACTCTCAGATTCAGCATCATACTGATCGAGAGGAGGAGGAGGGGGGGGGGCAGAAATCTGCAGTCTTCTCCCTCTGCTCTGATCAGCTGTGAATGTGTCCGTGGGAAGTGCCGAGTTATTGCAGTTCCCTTTGACACTGAGAGAGGGAAAGATGGCAGTCCATCTCTCTCTCTCCATTGCCTATGCCAGCAAAGCTCTGCTGATATAGGCACCAGCCGGCATCTCTCAACTGGCAGTTCCTCCAGCTCCCCAGCTAATCTCCATGCCGGGAGAGCTAGCGGAAAGCCAAGATACAACCACTTCATGTACTAGAACTAAATTTAGATTAAGAGTCAAGGTTAAGAGGAATACAGTACCTTCAAAACCCATTGTTTAGTGAATTTGACTTCCTTCTTGCTAGAATAACAACAAAAGACATTTGACACTGAGTCACTGCCATCAAGACATTTTCAGTAAGTAACTATAAACTGTTATGATACTCTAAAACTGAAAGAAAAGGCAATTTGTCTTTTTTCTAAATTTAGAATTTGCTTCTCCATAAAACAGAATAAATAGCCATTACAATGTACAGTAGCTAACATTCAGATTTGTTACTGGGCTTTGCCTATCTCAGGAAGTTTGTTTTGCTTTTGTCAATTAATCCCCTGCCATTCCTGATGGCCCCATCTCGTCCAGCGCTGTCGTGTCACTATTGGACTGGACGAGATGGGGCCATCCAGCGAAGATCTGAGCCCCGGCAGTGCAAATTTACCATTCCACTCTGCTATGGCAGCTCCGATCCAAAGAGGAGGCTCCCTCCTGATCCCTCCCACCATGGAGTGTTGTGATGATGTCACAGGGAGGCGGTGGGAGATTCAAAAGTAAATCGCACAAAAACAGTTTTCTATGGAGAAAACTGTTTTCGGTGTGATTCCCCAGATGTGCCCCTTTGAAGTTGATGTCACCAGGTCCATCACACCAGGGGAGAGAGGGTGCCAAAGGGAATTGTACTGGATACTGTATCCAATACAATTCAAAATAAAAAAACATATTTACAAAATGAATAATTTTTTATTATAAACAAAAAAACAAATATAAATACATATGGTTTTGAAATCTTTCATACAAAACAAGTATTTAAAATATATATTTTTTAAAACATATATTTTTTTTACATAATTGTTTGTTTCAAACTTTATTATATTCAGGATGTCTACTAGACCCTTGTACGGACATATTTTGGGAAATTACAGATCTACAACATAAATAAAAGATCCATTACTTTAACTTCCACTTTTGGTATGAAAATCTGGACCTCACAAGAGCGCTAGGGAGGTTAGCACATGTACAAATGTACAAACGATTTTTTAATCTAGTGAAGTAGTATTTCTTGCTGCCTGTTTCCATGAAGGTTTCTGTTCCTTTCTTAGATAATGTTAGCACTGACATATGTAATGAAGGGTTGTTTGGCTCTCTAAAAGCTAAAGGTAAACACTCATCACAAAGCTTCAACTCCTTTCCCATCCAATACTACCATTTAATTACATTATATACCAAACTGAAATTGCCACTATGGTGTATATGGTACATTAAAGTACTTTTCTGTCCAGTCTCTACCCAGTCTCTGGCGAAAGAAGTGCCAAGTGCTTTACAAAGGTTGAGATAACACACAAAATTCGTAAATTAACACAGTAAACTCTTGAGTTATATTCAAGTATTACAGTAAATGAGATCAGTAAGCGCATTAAGCAAACATTCCTTTTTTGTTTGTTTGGCCTGTATACCAATTTTTGGGTGGGCTGCAGCATTTTTTTTATTGAGATACAATATTTTCTCAGAGGGCACACAGAGGAACATATTTGTCTAAGAAGCCAAGATCTCAATGATAACAGAACATGATAAAGAATTGAATGAGTTACAGGACAAAAGTACAGAATAAAATGAAAAATGATACACACCCATACCATCTCTCCCAGGACATGGCACAGAAACTGCGCTTTGCATTTCAAGCAAGATTGACTGCATGTCACTGATGGATCACTTGAAAGTGTTAGGCAGATACAAGAATTGATTAGTCAATAAATCAGCACCGAGAGTTTAAAAGAAACTATAGAGCAAATATTATAAATCAGGCTTTGATGGAGGTAGAAAAGTATTGGTGCATTTTAATCATGGCTTTTTATGTTAGCACTGGGACTCCAGACCTTCAGATATTTAAAAGAAAATGACTGAACAGAAATAGTTGGATGTAGGTGCCTGTTCTTAGATTATTTAAAGCAGTGATGGGCAATTGAGTTGATATGGAGGGCATTTTATGGGGACAACCTGCACAGGGACAACCTGCATAACTAGAAGACATCATTTGGAATGTGTAGTGATGGTCATTGTCAGTTGTTTCCTTGCAGCCCTCGCCCTAGCTTGGTGCAAGCAGTAAAATGAGCAGTAAAACTTTATAAATGATAAAAGTATAAAATGCTTCTAGTAGTAATCCTGACTATATTAAAGTTTTAAACACACAACTATGTTAAAATGAATTGCTATGTAAACTAAATAAACACATAACTCAGCGGAAACAAGAATGAATCATGGCAATCATTTTCTTGATGGACCAGGACCACTTCTCACTGACCTCCATAAAACGGCTTAGTTCCTTGTTATAGCTGATGAGATGGGAAAACTCCCACAATTGTAGACATCTTCTTTGAAAAATATCAATGTTGTCCAAGTCTATTGCTTTGGCCCCCTGAGTGTGATCCCCTGATCTAGATGTTTCTATATCAAGCCTCTCCCGGTTATGTAGGGCTGGTGTTGCTGAATTAGACTTGCTGAATTTGTGACTTATTGTATTATCACCAGAATTTCTGGAGATATAGAGAACTGTGGGGGGAAAACTGCGAAAAAAGAATGTATTGCTCCTGCATGTGCAGATTTTGAATAAATTTCATTCAGTGGAAAATTAACCCACTACTTTATTCTTTAAAAAACTACAAGCTACAAAATACTTTCCTTTTTTTTATTTCTCTAACACATCTCTATATCTCCAGCAATTTGGAGAATGATATCTTGTTCAGGGGCCTTGTAATTAATTAAAGGAATCAGATGGTGGAATTTTCAAAATTAAATCAATAATTACTAATATGGGTTTAGGACTATTTTTAGAATTTAATGAGTAAGGGTGGCACTTTTCGACAATACCACCAATACTGGTTACCATTGTAAATTAGTTATCTACTTATAATAATTACTAATATGTCCACAAGATGACACTGTTGCCCTTTTTTATTTACATGTCAGGAATACCCTAAACTCCAGAAGAGAAAAGGCAGGGGATTGGGGGACAGGTGAGTTTCTATGTACTAGGTTGGGGGCCACAAGTGGAGGACTGAGAAGGGGTGCCAATTAACAGTAAATGGGCTGTGGGTCGGGCACCCATGACTTAAAGCATTCATGAAATTGGTGTTTGCTTACAGCTAAGCCAATCCATAAATACAAAGTAAACTGTCTAATAAAAATCTATTTACATTTGGTGCTATATGTTTGGAGTTTTGATTTTGATAAGAAAAACACTGAGACAAGCAAGTAGAACTTAAAATATGGAAGGAAACCCATTTAATGTTAGGTGGAGAGGAAGACATTTAGACCAACCCAGGCCCCAAGAAATTTAAGTCTGGTTGAAATGGTCCTCTTCGTTGCCAGAGGAAAACACAGACTGATCCCAACTTTGTAGACATATGTAAGCTATACAACTAGTAACCTAGTGCTAAAGATTTATGTTGCTTTCAGTGTATGTACAGCCAACTGTTTCTTTGTCATTTTGAATAGAGTAGCAAAAAATAAGAATCGCTGTCAAGTTTTTATAACCATAGGTGTCCATGCTGGAAAGAGTCTGCTGGCAAGATTCTGCTGTGTTTATCCAGGTTACCATTGTACTTGTTCTTTCTCTAGGGTAGCAAATTATGGAATATCCCTCCAGTCTTTAACATAATACTAACCATAAAACAGACAAGCACTACCTCAGGTATTTCTTTTCTGTCCATTTTTATAGAAACATACATAATAAAGAAAGGGAACAATGATAAACTCCAATGGCAAAAACAATGATTGACAATTAGGATAAAGAAATAATGGAATTAACTGAAATAACCAGTACATCTGGGGTAGGTGGGGGTTTTGGCAAGTGAAGAATTTTCTTTACCTTTTCATGTAGATAGGAAGCAAATTTAAATAAAGTATGTGGGTCTTGCTTGCTTACAATCAAATGTATCTTCTATCCAGGTGGCAGTCAGCTTGAATGTTTGTTCCAAATTTGCAACTTTTATTTGCTGACAATATTATTGAATAAACACATTTTCTTAGCAAATGACGGCAGTTAATTAATTGATTGCCTTTCATCTCAATGTCCTAGATGTGTGGCAGCCAAGGAGTCTTTCAGATACATTTTGGACATCCTGTAAATGCTTATTCACCATGTGAAAACATGTGCCTTACTATATTTGGTAACCTCCTTTTTTGAAGGACGGGGTACCTATAGTTTACATGGATTAACCTCCCTGTATGGAACACTATTAATCTGCCAAACATTACCATAGAAGGATGTGAAATAAGTCTGATATGAATATCAAAAAATGTGCTTCCGCAACACAAAATTTATAAAGAGAACTGATTTTGTGTAATGCAAAATTTATCTAATCTTTATCTTTTCTGTTTGACTTTTATTCCATTAGAAATATGCAGTACCATTTTGAAATGTGACAAGTTTATTGTGACATCTGTCACTACCTGATTATACTTGATGTGCAGAAAGCTTTATGTATTCCATATAGTCAGATTCACTGAACTGTAGACCATGAGCTGATTGGTTGTTTCCATTTTCACATCATTTCTGCAGTCTTCATGATTGGCTAAAGTTTGATGTGAGGAAAATAGTCTGATATGCATTGAATTTTAAACATTGGAACTGTTTTACCTGGCAATGTAATTATAGTTCTATCCATCAATACTGAGATATTCAGAGTTCTGGCAAACCACACATACATTTCTGGAAGGGCAGATAACACTGGTTTGGTGAACTATTGACTGGATATTTGGACTGAAATATTTGTGTCATTCATGTGTCTCCTAATTGGTTCATTGTGTTGCTTCTCATTCATGCAGCTTTTGATCAAATTCAGGTAGTGGACACTAAAGGCTTGTGATAAATGGGACAGTGTTCTGTGTTTTCTTAGCTGCACGCCTGCATCTGCAAAATGTGGTGTAGATCCAGCCAAAAATGCATCCAAACATACGTACAAAGCATTTAAAAATATAGTAGAGCCTTGGCCTAATACTTGTCCAACATCCGACTGTGAAAAACCATGCCAAATACTTAACTTTTTCTTTTTTTTTTTTTTGCAGTATTTTGCTGCCTCTATTGGTCCTCTATGATTAAAGCCCTCCATACACCTTTAGATCACTTCATACAATTTTCTCTAGATTAACCATCAACTCTGTAGCATAGTGTCCTCCCTGATAGAATACATAGTGATTTGAAGGTTAGAAAGCCCCTGATATTACATGGTTTTGGTAGAAGAAAAGTTGATTGTACAGAAATTGTATGCAGTTAGTCAACATTCAGTGATGGGGGAGGACATTTGAGTTGGTGGGGGCTGGAACAATTCATATATAAAGACAAACCTGGAAGCTCTCTCTCTCTCTCCTTCCTGGACCCCCAGGGGTAACATGGCTTTAAGAGCACGCTAAGTACATTTGGTTATATGTGTGTATGCATATAAGTATAATATCCTAGTAGACTTTCTATGTGTACATATAGATATTTGTAGTCTGCTATTGTATACCTGTTGATAGACTAAGAGATATATATGCTGTTTATGCATGAGTCTCTGTATGTACATGTAGTAATGGTCAGTTTTGGGTAGAAGTGTTAATCCTGTATACATCATACATGGTATAGTCTGGATATACTGTATATACATACACCTTATATTGTTTAGAATCTGGGGTGCAGCAATCGAGGCTGCTGGGTGTGCTGTATTCTATGTATTGTGTTAACGTAGTGTTGATATATATTGTGTTATTAGTAGTGTCTGTAACTTTGTGTAATGTCCATTGCTTTGTCATCTCTATGTTATCAGTAAACCATTTTTATATATAAGCATCTGTATGGGTTGTATATTACTGATGAATACATGAAGGACTGGATGGTCGGACAAGGTAACCAGGTTATATAACAAACAAAGGTGGCCATATTCCCCCAAACACCGAGGAGCATAGAACCCCCCTTTATCAGTAAGATTGTAAGGTGTATGGGTGGGCATAAGTCTTTACAGGTGAATGGTGCCGGAAGTTTCTTGTTTTTGCTATCAGTGTGCGATCACCATTCTTTTGATTTGTTGTTGCTACTGTGAAGGTGTTGAATGATCTTCTCCTGAGATTGTAGGGGGGATTTTAAGTGAAATCAGCTTAGGGTACTGGATTTTCTTTGTGTGCTTTCGCTGCTTTAGCTGCTTTAGCTGGTGCCCTTTCTATTTAAAGCTCTGTTTAAAACTGGAAAGGGTTTTTTTTTCACTAGGAGCGCTTGCTTTGCAGTACCACAATGCAGCAGGCTAGAGTTATGCAGGGAATACACTAGCCCCAAGTTTGCACTAATGTGCAATATCGCGCATTAGTGCAAATGCCCTGAAGTCTACATTTTTGCAGGCATAGCACAAACATCTCCCATGCACTAGTATGAGAGACACAAGCACAATGCAGTGCAAACAATGGGGTGCTGTTGGCGGCAAAAAACATTAAAAATTATTCGGAAAAACTGCAGGCGCATCGCCCTTTGTGTGAAACGGTGTAAAGACGTTACATATTAAAAGTAGCTTTATGCTTTGCCTTTTTTTAAATATATATATTTAAGGATTAAGATTTTGGATAATGCCATTACTCTAAAGTAATGCTTATCTACGATGACTAAAGAAGAGGAAAATAGCAATATTACCAATAAAATGGGCATTTATATGTGGATTGGCACAGCACATCTGGATGCTGGGAAATTCATGGAAACATCAATTCCCTGCTGATTTTTGGACTTTGGTTTACGTTGCAGGACAAGCTGCTTGGATTGTGACAGTTCTAGGACATGTCTTGATGACACAGCTGGACATTCCCCAGCTGGCACCCTGCAAACCAGGGCGAGCCTGTCATTTGCTGCTCTGTAGGGTAAGTGCTTAATTGCAGACTGCAAAATTTCTCTCATGCACCACAAAGAGATGGGTTACCTAAGGCTGGAGATTTTAACCTATAATAAAGTCAGACAGCTGATGTTAAATGACAGCTGCCCAGCTTGCTCATTTTAGATTTACTCAAAAGGGGCAGGAACACAAGGTCTAATGCATTAACGTCATATCATTCACTCAATGTATCTACACGTGATGATGATTGATGTAACACATCTCATACATATGCAGAACGAGCATGCATGACAGAAGAATTCCTGCCATGTCTAAATTATAGTTGCATTCTATGCACAATGTGGTCAAGTTCTATCATTCATACTACAGTCTCTATTTCTGTAATGTTGTTGTTGCTTTATTTGTCTATGCAAGCAGCCATTAAGCTTACAAATGCTAAGCCCACACATTTTATCACACTGCATATACATATAAATTATTTCTGTAATACTTAGAAAATACTGTTCTGATTGGCTCATACACCCTTCAATCAAAAATTATTTTGTCTGTAGATTAACAGTGTCATGAACTTTGGTTACAGCCACACATACCTCTTATTTAAGTAAAAGGTAGGGGGTCTTTTTAAGCGTTTTTACTCCTGTATTTATTGGCTTTCAATATTCAGGAATAATGACCCATCTAAATTTTATGGGCAAAAATTTAAGCATATCTTTAGGGTGCATTGAGCATTATATATTTATAAAGAAAGAAAATTACAGTGCATCACCATAACTGCTTAATAGTGATACATGTTCATGAGGCATAAGGAAAGTTTCAGAGCAAACCACTATGAAAAAAATTTAACTTTTCTTTTCTAACAGCTCTTTACTAGAGATGATCTAAGTTTTTTTCAGATATTCTACGACTTCGAATTAATTGCAAAGCCCCTGAACATGGTATCATCACTAAACTTGCTGGACATGTGTGGGAACATTTCACAGCAAAAGGTATGTCTCTAACACAAATAGTTTTTGCACAAATTAAGTTCAAAGTCAAGTAAAAATTTCGAAAAATTCGGAAATTCGACTTTAATTTTGAACTTAATTTATTCAAAAACTATTTGTGTTAGAGACATACCTTTTGCTGTGAAATGTTTCTCCAGCCCTTCTCTTTATCTCCAGAAAGCTTGGTGATGATACCATGTTCAGGGGCTTTGCAATCAGCTCTGAAATTTAGCAAGTCGAAAAATTCGAGCATCTCTACTCTTTACCTAATGTATTGTCAGACGCTGGAATATACATTCCTTGGCCAACCATATTTGGCTGTGAGTTTTCTGCACATACACTATACCAGATGTGAGCTTGTCTGTGCATATCCCAGACCGTTAGTAAACACTATGAGAATATGACTGAGTTGTTTTGACTTCTCAATGGAACACGTTGAAGTTAGCATTTTGTTTTGTACAGCGGTATCTCTGCAGGCCTTTATATATATATTTTGGAATGTAGGTGCTATGATCGTTTTTTGTGGTGATTTTTTGTTTGATTGGGTTTAACCTAAGTTGCTATTTTTAATCATCAGTGGCCATGGTTTAGGAGTTTGCGAGGAGGTGGCGTTTGGACCTCATCTGCCTGTAAGGTGTCCCCCATTGTTTCTGCCTCTCCTGTCTGGAGCTGGGGAGGCCTCCTCCGCCATGGTTTTTACCGGGTTCTTCCCATTTAAGGTGTCACCCAGCCACTTACATGATTGCCTGTAGCTTCAGGAGCAGTTAAGTGTATATTGATAAGAATACTGTAATATTTTGTTAATATATACAAGGAATTTTGCATGTCTTTATTAGATGTTATAGACTATATCAAGGGCTGAATCTCCTGAGGAAGCCGTTATGGCAAAGCGCGTCAAGATATCGCCCAGCAACATTAAACATGGGTTTATGTAAAAGGTCATCTGAATGCAACAGGAAGCAAAATATCAAATGTAAAATGTACTTTGAATCATGAAACATGTACAATTGTGTATGGATGACACTGAGATCTCAAATAATCATGTATGAATATTTTTTCTTTTTTTTTTACATTTGGATATGTTTTATAACTATGATTTTACAAATATGCCTTAAAAGTCCTGGAGTTGAGCCTCCACCCTGAAGAGAGTAGATGAGTAGTAGTTAATAAGCTCCCTCTCTTTTTCTGTTTACCTAATGTATTGTCAGACGCTGGAATATACATTCCTTGGCCAACCATATTTAGCTGTGAGTTTTCTGCACATACACTATACCAGATGTGAGCTTGTCTGTGCATATCACAGACCGTTAGTAAACACTATGATAATATGACTGAGTTGTTTCGACTACTCCATGGAACACGTTGAAGTTAGCATTTTGTTTTGTACAGCAGTATCTCTGCAGGCCTAATGCAGCCTGTCTCTTCCCCGCAGGGTTCATAGACCCCTGTGTAGGCAGTTGTTTCCTCTAGATAGAGTAGCTAGGGCGCTGGCATAATAATGAGTGATTTGCTCCTCTGCACCCCTTCTTCTCTGAAATAGATTTCTCAGTGCGTCTCACAATGCACATTCATGAATAGCATACCTAATCTATCCAATCCAGAAAGCCACAGCTGTTTTCACAAAAACCTATAGTCTCTGACAGACTTAAAATCAAACAGGAGACATTGGGTGGTATGGTTGCATACCAAATACTTTTAAAAATATACTAAAAAGCATGCCTGCGTTCTGTATCTTTTCATGTACTTTTCTGGCTTTTTGCCTTATGCTTTGGACCACTCAGTTCTAACACACAATTGCTTTTCCACCAGGATTGCTGATTAGCAATATGTGGCTGTATTATTACTTGCTTTTTTTTAACAGCAATCATTTTAATTTACCATACATTGTAGATTTTTAAATACTGATGTAAAATAGGCTTCAAGCCATTAGAAAAGGTACAATAGGTTGTGAACTTTAAACAGATTGCTCAGGCAGGGAAAGAGGTTAATGTTATTTGCTGCCTGGGCTGAAAAAATAAATTGCAGGCTCTGGCCACAAAGCTTCAGCAAAAGAATAACTGAACACAATCATGACTCCATGGAGTGCCAATCTCTATATGTGTGACTAATGGCATAGATTTCTGTGTACACTATTCCAATCATGGCTCCATCAAATATAATAACTCACAGCATAAAACGCATTTGCGTTAGTGCTGACATGACAGTTGCCAAGCGGTGCAATGTTTAATACTGACTGTACTTTCTAATAGCAAAACAGTGTATGCGACTGAGAAATTTGCTTTGCTAAATTATTTTATTAATATTAATACCATTATTAATTGTTATACTCCCATATAATCTGTGTTAAAGTGTAACTTCAGCTAAAACTATGTTCAATAGAATATTTAATTCATTTGGAACCACAGGCCTCAAGTGAGCGATTGTCACTTATATGTGATAGGTGGACAGTCAAATATATTTAAACTACAGTATGTAGGCACCCTCCTGGCCGATATGCGGCCTCTCAAGGATGCCGGCTTGCAGGTTTGCCGGCGGTTGGCAGCAGTGACTTCACAGCTCCAAACTGCCCATATGAACTTTACTGTGTAAGGCCTCATTTGAGAGATTCCTTCTTATAGATAGAAAAACAGTACATTGGAGATCATTTGGTGGACAATGTGTCCATGAAAGCAGCTAATGTTCCTGTTAAAAGTAAGTGGCTAAAGTCATTCTGGGAATCTATCCAGAGGTTTCTGGAACAGCTCCTAGGGATCCCTGTACCGAGCATGACGGAGGTTATCAGGAAATTGGTCCCACAACACCATGCAATACTTCATTTAATCCTCTTGGCGGCTAGGAGTGCTATTCTCCATGAATGGATCCAACCATTGCCACCGACACTAACACAAGTCCTGGCACAGCTGGCCGCAGTGTTTCATAAGGAGCTCCTCAATACTCCTGCGCATTCTCATAAAACTGCTCTCAGTTTCCACAAACGATGGGAACCCTACCTCATATACGCTTTCACACCGCCCGAAAGAATGGCCATCCTCTCACGACTTGGTGTCCAGGAATGACCAAAGCGACCCTTACTATTGTATGTTTTATATGTATATTCCCTATCGCGGTTCTCATACTGTGTGTTGCTTGGCCTCTAACCCCTCCCAGGTTTTGAATTGTTTCCCCCCAGTTTTTGATTTGTTTGTATACAATGTTCTGGTATTTCACCAGCTACTTTTCTTTTTATTTGACTGTATAAGAAAAAACTCGATAAAGTATTTACAAAAAAAAAGTAATATTATGATGTGGTCATTGGCCATGCCTTTGGATCTTTTTTTCCTTCCCATTGAAAAAAATTTGGTTTATTGTCCTGGTAATGGCAATGATACTTGGAGGCACTATACTTACAGGTGCAAACTAAGGATCTTGATTGGTAGAAAAGATGTGGGCTCCTCCACCCCCCCCCCCCCCCCCCCCCCCCTACCCCCGTTCTTCTGATGTCTTTAAAATCCACCCATTGCTGCAGTTATCACTATAAACCTGACAACATAAATAGGACCATGATACAATTAACCTTAATCTAAACCTTATATTCTGCACAGAAAGCCTCTGAGGAAGCAGACTGTGAAACATGTCAGGATTGTGCAATATGTTCTTTATCTGAATCTTTGTGCATGAACATATGCAAACATAGATGTCTGTACAGTATCATGTTGCATTTATTTGTGATCTTACAATTGCTTTTAATAAAATAAAATGTTTTGATACCGGTGTTGTTTAAGTTCCCATGTCCCTGTGTATGGAGGTAGTTTCAGAAAATGTTGCCATTTTTTCCCTGTCCTAGAACCTAATTTACATTTGAAGAAATTAGGATTTTTGGGGTAAAAATCTGTCCCCATAGGCACTCGTCACAACGGAAACCATATAATAATAATTCATCCTGAAGAAGTGACAAGTTCAGTCTCAAGACATGTTGATGTGTATATCCTTTACCTGTCTGAAATAAAAAAAAGTTAAATGATAATGGGCACCTCGACTTAAGGTTTCTTTTTTCAGGTACCCACAAAACCAAGTAATATACTGTATCTTGAGCTATATAAAGACAACATACATATAATTTACATTATTTTAATTTTGATTGACATGTATTGAAATATATGTGATAAAGACTGAATATATGTTTTAGATTTGCACATTTGGTAGTTTTCTTTTGTGAATTGGTGTGAAACATACAAACTTTTTGCATTTTCCAGATTTTTTTTCAAATTCCCTTAATGAGGTACTGGATGTTGAAAACACCTTTCATTATTGTGAGTTCATGTAGCCTTTACAAAGAACAGCATATGGAAAAGGTACAATCGGGAAATCTAATTGTTTAGTTGAGTGATCAGATTCTTATCAGCAGATTTATCTAATACAGCTTCTGTTTCTTCACTCTTGACTTGTCTCCAAGATGGTACGGTATTCATGTGTATTCTTAAAGCAAAATATAATTGTTACAATTTATTTTATGCAGATCATGTAGTATGTATTCCTTGTTGTCGAGCTATTGGTAAAAAGGTAATTTTTTTGGCATTCACCGGACAAACACCACTTACAGCAACAAATACAAGGTATAAGGTTCTTTGAACAAGAATATTTATAATGATCCACTGTATTTCAACAAGTGTTCACCATTGCAAATCCTTATAAAAAGGAACTGCCAAGCCCCCCTAATAAAATGGCTTCTTAGTTTTTTTGGTGGAATTGAACTTTTTGGGAATTGAACTTTGACTTTAGAACTTGGGGGTTCACAGATCAGTGTGGTATGGAATGGTGACAAACAATTGTCAATTTAGGGATGCAGGGGTATTGCAGGGTGGCCGCAGCTAGGGGGATAAGGAAAGGACAAGCAGAACCCAACCATGGAAAAACTAACTACAGACAGTAATTAGAGTGAATGTAATGCATGTGTCTCTGTGCCTGTGTGTGTGTCAGTGTTTGTTTATCTCTATGTGTAGAATTCAAGTCTCTGCATGGGCAGTGGTGGCCACTGTGGCAAACTGCCCGCAAGTGTAACATGCTTGCTTCTTTTCCCCCAGCGAACAGTATCGATGTTCGACCTGCCCCATTCACCGACGGGAAGAAGGTTATTATTCTTCTACTGGCCGCTTCAGGAGCAGAAAGATCATATCTAGAAAAGGGGGCCCTTGAGTCAAAGTTTGGGAACCAGTGCTTTAAGCGATGGAGATTGAAAGTAGTGAAAGTAGTGTATATAGAGATTTTAATTATCTAATGGAATGAGATAAGTACAGACTTAAGGTACCTGCTCTTATCATCATCTTTGTAGAGGACAGTGTATGGAAAGGGTATAAAGAGAATCAAATTTAGTGAAGCGATCAGATTGTAATCTGCATATTCATTTAAAAGAGTTCCTGCCCCTTCACTCTTGACCCATCTCCTTGATGCTACAAATGCTCTTTGTATCTTTATTGTAAAAAAAAAGAAATAAAAGGAAAGGAACCTTGGCGCGACATGCAACTGTGACAATTTAATTTAATCAGACTGTGTAGCATGTATTCTTCGATGTCAAGGTAATGGTAAAATTCTGCTGACTTGCAAAACGGCGACATCTACTATTTCACGTTCTCTCAGGCACTAAACCTTTTTTTTCTTTGTCTTGTACTCTATGATTGATCTGCTGGCCATAGCAAACACTCCTTTTTATTGACATATTTACAGTTTCCATTAAGAAAGTAACCGCATTACTAGGAAATCCCATCCAGACAGAGAGAAAACAGAAGCAGGAGAAAGAGAAAGGCGCTCTGACCTCACACAAACCCATCACTGTCATGAGATCTGGCGGATCCATAGGAAAACTGCATCTTCAAGTAGTGCAAACAAGGAGACCCAGAAACATGTTAACTGTCATTCGCACGCACAACTACTGAAGAAGAAACCTTTATAGTTAAAATGAGAGCAGCTTTATGAGAGTCACTTTTCTGTCAGCTACCTGCCTTATAAAGCTCTTTTAGCACAAACCCAATGTCATCTTCCCTAAAGAAGAAAGGGAAGAAGATGTTGGCGCTCACTATAGACTAATGTCAACTAATAGCAGTCAAGATTTTAAACTGTCAGTAACATGATTGCTAGTGACTTGGTTAAAAAATTTCCTTGTGCCCTTTTTTTGACCTTGAAAATTATGTAATCTTTTTCTGCTCTGTACAATGTATAACTGTCAAGTAAAAAACAGAAAGTTTAAATCAGGGACTGTAAATTGTCTGCTATTTAGTTATCACACCTTCATGCAACAATACTTTACCACAGTACCTTAAAGAGAAACTATCACCTTACAAAGACCAGTATCTGAAGCCTTTGGTGGAAATTGCTTCCCAGTTTTTTATGAGCCAAGTATTAGCTACAGGGCAAAAGGTTCACTCACAGTATGTTCAACTGCACTGTCCTGGAACCAGTACATGGCTCATGGCCAATTCATTCAGATGCCTTTGAGAAAGTAATTTTCTTATACAGAACAAGAGGGCAGTAACATGTTTCTTATATTTAAAGTAAATCATGAGCACAATGTGTGCACTATATTTTTTATCTAACAACTAATATTAGATTGTAAGCCCGTCCGGGCAGGGTCCTCTACTCCTCCTGTGTCATTACCTGTACCTGTGTGTTATACTGTGTTGTATCTCCACTCTAATGTATTGTACAGCGCTGCGTAATATGCTGGCGCTATATAAATAAATGTTAATAATAATAATAATAATAATAATAACTAATAACAAATAAATGGTAACTATTATTGAATTCCTTCATTCATTCATTCAATCATTCATTCATTCATTCATTCCTTCCTTGGGCTTTTCTGGTTGATATTTATGACAGTTAAAGTTTGTTGGGGTTGGGTTCTACTGATTGGAATGAATCCTTCTAAAAGTTAGTGGGGTTGGGTTCTTCTGGTTGGTATTGATCATTTTAAAAGTTAGTGTGATTGGTATTGCTTTCTCTGTTAGCTAGTTGATTTAGAGTGTTTCTCGTTGCTGCCCAACAATATAATTTAAACTGGTGTTCTTGTACACTAAATGCATGTGGGATTCTTCTAGTTCTGTAGTATGTATAGCACATTGTCTAATACTATGTCTAATGTGTAGTAATGAAGTAATACTATTGAGAAATACGAATTGTAATAGATTAGGTACATTCTAACAAAATGCTCTGTGCATAACGAATAATAGGCACTCAAGTAAGAACTATGTAACATATTTAGTTGTAGGCATAAATTTTATGGCAATTTTGTATTGTATAGTGATGGCTGAACTTTGGCCAGGTCTGTCCATGAACAGGCGGATCGGACTTTTAAAAAAGTCAGATGTCCGCTTGTTTGCGGGGACATTCAAATTCCCACCTGTTTGTGGTAATTTGAATAGGAAAAAACGGTACCTGGAACGCACAGTTCCCAGTTTCGATATCCAAATGTGATTTCACTGAAGTCACTTCCGGTTTAAGCTGGTTTTCTTTCACTCTTTTCCACTGGCTAGATATTTCTGCTCCTGATCTGGCCAGTGGAAGAATAAAAACATTTTTGGGGTGGGTCGAGCACCCTGATTGCTTGCCAGGGGAAGAAAAGTGAACATGTTATGTTCGCAGGCAAAGTGTCCGTCTAGCATATAAATTTTAGGGTTACACAGAGATTGTGTAATGGCTATCCCACTCTTGTATGGTGCCATGTATGCAGTTCTGATGATGAAATCATAAATAATGCTGGGCATACATGGGAGGAGCTTCCTTGAGTCTCAGTACTTCTTTGTCATCAATCCAGTCCGGTGGAGAACGAAAATGGTTTACTAACATGTTAGTTTCCTGTTCGACCAAGCTTTATTCAAGCAGGATCTATTGAAAAAGGCTGTACGGCTCTAATTTTTTAATGGATTCTAGCACAATCGAGCGACTTGAGCGCGCTATGAAAAAATCGAGCCATGTGTGCCTAGCTTAAACAGCAGCAATTAATAGTTATTTGCTATGAACCTGATCACTTATATCTTATCCAGTGATGAGATTTTGCTAGAATCCCCTTCTTCCAGCACAATGATTCCTTAAAAAGCAAGGCGGCAGGGCACCGTACAACAAAGGCGTGATCTGTTTGTCTCTCTGTCAACAACAACCCCCCTGATCGTATCTCTGTGAAAAAGATTATGATAACAAAAGGCATTTATCTAGGTTTTCAGTTTGCTGTGCTTCTTTTCTCTGTGCAATTCCCATCTGATTTAATAGAAGTTCTCCCTTACAGCCACAAGGAAATGTTGATCAGCCTGTGATCACTTTATCACATTTTTCTGCCCAAATACAGACACTGTCACCACTATATTTGTGTAATGTGCCAAACACTGCATCCCACATGATGGGAAATGTCAAAGTGACTACTGCACCAACTCTGCTCGGCAGTTATTACTGTTCATCTTCCAGGAGGGGTAATTGAACCTGCTGCATATAATAATACCCTGAGTGGGGTCTAAAAAACTATATATTTATAGTCTTCTGAAAGAAAACCTCTTGTACTAATGTCTTTACTGTTATCTGCCAAAGCACAGTGTACAAAGCACGGTGATGATGTATTCCCCATAGGGTATGTACTTGACATCCTTATCTTACACTTAATGGGTTAAAAACAGAGTCCCAGCACTGGATAGCAACACAGTGAATCTGTGGGTACACCAGTGAAGAGAAGGTAAATACATCAGCCAGCCAGTATTGCTATCTTTATTCTAGCAGCTGAACTTATTATGAAAAAATGCAGCTGACACCAAGGGACTATAATAAAAGGGTTATAACCAAATAAATTCACACCAAGTCAAAGTCTAGCAATTCCTTTCCTAAAAAACTGTAAGCAGTGACTCCAAATCATGCAAAATCCGAGGTTTCAGCAGAGCTGTTTAACTAGAATGTTTCAATGGGGAAGCAAACATCGCCATTCTACATATTTGTCTTTTGACAGGTTCTCTTTATCTGTATCTCTTTTGTCTTCTTTTCAATCCATAGATACCTCATTTATTGCTAATTGTTATCACCAACACGGATTTTAAAGCAGCATTGTTCTCTAGAGCATCTATCACTCCATTATACGCTTGATGTATATTATTAAAAAACAATGAGATGTTACCTTTCTACATTCCCAAGTGTCCTCGTGTATGTTTTCCTATTTTTCGCTTCCTGTTTTTATCTGTTCAACTTTTTTTTTTCCTTTTACCTAGTCCATATTCCCTGTGTTGTTTTGAAAGAAATACAATTGGGAGATTCATTGTATTGTGTACTCGCATTCATTGTCTCTTAGTGTGATATACTGCCCTCTACTGACAGCAAATTGTCAATCTACAAATCCAATGTAAGCAAGCGCTGTGCGGGCCAACTGCATTTACGAATTAAAACAAAGGAACAAGACCTACAGACCTGACTGTGTAGCAGTGCAAACCAAATGTTTGGTAACTTATACGAGGGAGACATATTCATGCTATGTGCTTTAATTCTGATTCTTATTTCTTACATTTACAATTATTGTTTTGAGTATTCAACTTTTTTGAGTATTCAACTATTCAACAAAACACCGAACAACCAATTTCATATATACTTAACAGTAGAAGCTGTTAAAGCTGAATGGCATTAACTGGAAAGGAAAATTACACTTCAATTACATGTATGAAAAGGGTTTATCAACATAAGGTTTTTAATTTAACTGCAACACAGCTAGGTAATGCTGATTGGACATAGAAGGGGCAGAGGAATTCCAAAGAGCGAGAAGGCTATTCTTTCTGCTCTTGCCCTATATCAACATAAGGTTCCTTAGCAAGTATGCAAGTGCATACTATGCAATGTCTCACTCTCCCAATCTGATTATAGCACAATGATATGCTTTATAGTTACAAAGCAAATACAGTAGATGTACTGTTCCAGGCATTCCGCTAAATCAGGGGTGGGCAAACTCTTTGACTCGTGGGCCGCAATGGGTTTTTAAATTTCACAGAGGGTCGGACAATAAACCTGTATAGGTCGCCCAAACCCAAGTCATCCCAGTGTGGGCTTTGTTTGTCACCATTATTTTTAGCCATGTCTATTATTACTGAGAAGTAAGGGAGAGCCCACTGTTGACTTCTAAAAAAACAAAACTGTTACACCCTATGGCATTAGCCAATTCTAGCCATAACTGCTAAAGTGGTGATTGCGTTGAAAAGTGGAATTCATATATAACCATGAAGAACAAAAATGTGCTATTATTTTGAAGAAATACCAGCATGTTTATGGCAAATAGGCAATTCTTCTTTTAATAAATATACCCCTAGTAGTTTTTTTTTTCTTTCTTACTTGTATTCAAGAAGAGATTAATAGCCTTCTGTAATGGCTGGTCAGGAAAGCTTGTGAGATAAAACATAGAATATTATACAATAAGGGAAAATTACCTCTCTACTAAAAACATGAATAGACCCTTTTATATCTATAAATATTGTAAATGTACTTATTATCCATGGTTCCTTGCACTCATATGACGTGAATAGGCATATTCCCTTTGGTGGGGGAATATGCCTATTCACTGTTTAATCTTGTATTCCTCCCTTTGGTGGTAGATAGATATGTAACATGCTGTTGCAGTAGAATTTCGGCCCACTCTTTGCTTGCTTCTCTCTTGGCAGCTATCCTCACTGGATGACAGGCGTGTTAATCAACCTATCAATTTGATGTTGATTCAATCATTGCCTTCCTGATTTACACTGTAGCCAATTTTCTCCTAAATTGTGTCCACCTTTGACATTTGTCAAGAAATAAAGAAGCCAGATCGATCTAATGGTTGAAATGTACAGTGGTTCAGGTCGCAACCCTTGATAACACAGCTTCTGGCTAAAATGTACATATATTGCAACTAAATAAACACATTTCTTAAAGTAGATGATAATGGTAGCTACATTTTATTTCATACGCTAAAACTTTGTGTTGCTATTGTACATTTAATATAACAGTCTTCACTTTTTATGGTATCCTTTCTTTCTTCCTGGAATCTCAGTCTCCCTTTAGTCACTTTCTTTCTACATGCTTATGTACCACAATAAGTTTGTGTTTTTCTCAAGGTTAGCTTTTTAATACCTAGAACAGTAGAGCATAACTGTGTAATACAGTGGTTCCCAAACTGGGGGGTGCAGGGTTTTTGCTGGGGCTGCTAGGGGCCTGAGGGAAGGAAAACCAATTAAAGTTGTATGAATTGTATTTCACCTAAAGTTTGAGGGCTATTATGTTGCTATCTAGAAAAGGGGGACCTGGAGGAAAAATTTGAGAACCACTGCTGTAATATATGTTGTAATGGTCATTGGCCATCTACAACAAAATGGTGCAAGAATTATGAATGCTAGGTTAGCACCCGTCCATTGCAATGCATTTTACCACATCTTAAAGTGGATAGAGAGCCTAATGTGTGTTACAATGACACAGAAATGTAAAGAGTATGAATTTGCATTGTAGTGGTCCTGGTTTCCACTTTCTGCTCTGATTGTTTAGGTGCATCTTCATAAATGTAAAAACAGATATGTAAGGCAACACGCAAAACTAGCACAAGGGATATAATAGGAGGTTGGTAAACATTCTTTTCCCAACACATGTCAAAATGGATGGGTTTGAATGGAAACTGACTGACGGAATTGACAGGAGGCTAGAATCATGGATTGGATAAAATTTCCATTGTATATTCAACAAATGAAAATGTATGCATTTTAGGGCTTCAAACCCTCATCATACAGGGAGTGCAGAATTATTAGGCACGTGGTATTTTTGAGGAATAATTTTACAACAACCATGTTCTCAATGAACCCAAAAAACTCA
>CM070033.1:106543048-106574341 GCA_036250615.1 Ptychadena robeensis | reverse complement strand
CTTGGAGTAAGACAACATGCATAAAGAGGATGATGTGGTAAAAATACTCATTTGTCTAATCATTCTGCACTCCCTGTAGATGCCTAGGAATAGGAAATAACATCAGCAAGGTAAGTCTTATATGGCATTTTAGAATGTAGGTGTACATGAAAAAAAAGAAAAGCAGTCATTGACCACTTGAAATATATATATATATATATATATATATATATATATATATATATATACACCTTCCTTTCACCAGATGTCCACTTTGATCACATAGTAGGTACTAAGACAGTTTTAGGAAATGGAAGACAAGAGACATGGAAGAGATTCTAAGTTTCTTCTTCTTATGGGAAAAATCAGTTTAATAACTACAAACATTGTGTGTGGGTTACATGCATAGGTAGGTTGTCCAAGATCCAAGAGTATAGTATGCTGGACAACCCTAGTCCTTGTAGAGATTTGTGGAAGAATTGGCACTATCACCACTCATTGTGTTAGTGATTGGACTCAAGGTAAGGTCCTGTGGCTCTCAGTTTGGTAGGAATATGGCCATATGAAAGTAAAATATCTAATTTAAGGCAGCCAAGTTTGTAGGTGTGAGATAATTATTTTTATTTTGAACAAAGATTAGTTTTAAAGGGTTCAATCACTATTCATAGATTGGTCTGCCACATCCCAACATAATATTTGGAGAAAGAAAAGAAGTTTGTCTCCCTAGTTGGAAATTCCAATCAGGGATAAAGGGACTTTTCAGGCAGTACCTTGAAAATAGTGAGAATCAAGTTATTTTGATTGTTGGTTTTTTAATAAAGTATATCACAATATATTTGTCATAATTCTTCCATCAAATCACCATATTTACATCAACAATGACCATGGATTACTCCATCTCAACATGTTTCGCACATGATATGATAATCAATGCTTCATCGGGAGATGTACGGAGATATTCATAAGTCTCTGTGAAAAAAACAATCAGGTAGGTGGATATCGTATCTGTGTGTTTTCAATTTAAGGTGTGTGGTCAATTGAGTTCAACTTACTGGGATGTAGCCAGATTGTATCAATCTGACTTTGATTTCCAGATGGGTTTCTATCCTCTTCTGGTTAGCTCTAATAATGAATCCTGGAAATGCCACCTGTCGGTGCTCCAATGGCTGCCTGGGGCATGGGGGGTGTATCCACTTCTTAATGTGTGATAATAACCACTGTAATCATAAGTAGGAAATGTGTCCCTAAGAATCTGTATAGATGTGGTAGGTATATGGGGGTTGATGGACATTCTATGAACAACACGCAATTTTTCTTCATAGAATGTCCATCAACCCCCATATACCTACCACGTCTATACAGATTCTTAGGGAAGAATTATGACAAATATATTGTGATATACTTTATTAAAAAACCAACAATCAAAATAACTTGATTCTCACTATTTTCAAGGTACTGCCTCAAAAGTCCCTTTATCCCTGACTGGAATTTCCAACTATAGCTAGCTGTGGCTTATAGCTAGCACTACAGAATGGGGAATGCCTTGTATATCCTGTACAAACAAATGCAAAAGGGCTATTTACAGTATCTGGATACAGATATGTTTCTGAAGGCATTTTCAAAAGTGGACATGTAAACCATTGTTGAGAGGTAAAATCTATAACAAACTTCTTGGGTTTGTGGGCCTTCCAGTTCTCTGGCATGTGTTCCTTCCAGTGTTGCAACTTTATCTAATAAAAGAACATTAGTATATGAAGGGTAACATTTCCTTTTCCAGTCTGCCCTCTTCCAGTGTGCAGATCCTTTAAGTGAAGGAGCCTACACAAAGCACACAAAACCAATTTTACATTAAATGTTAAATAAACCGCACAGGGCATTGTGTTATACAGTGTGCTGAGTATTATGCATTCCACAGATGTTCAAACCTTGGCAGGTTATTGATCCAGAGGGTACGGTACAATCACTAAGTAATCTCAATATGATTTTCTTGAATGAGGGAAAAAATATTTTTCTTTTGAAACATGATCATAAAACGTTACACTTTTCTTTTCTTTTTTTTTTTCTTTTTTTAGATCGATAGAAAACAGTTGCATTGAGCAAATGGCAGAAGCAACATATGAAGAATATTAATAACAGAAATAAATGTTTGCATTTGCCTGAGAATGGTTTAAGTAAAAATTACAGCCTAAAAAGCCTGCCAATGTTGTTCTTGGCAAAGTATTTTGTGAGTACAGGAGGGATATGTTATTGTTACTCTATGTGGATTTAAGATGTATAGTAAAATATAGTAAACCATATAGATATTTTTTTATGCTTATGAGTTTTTACTAGCTGTGATACTAAGAAAGGATGATCCATTGTGCTTATGCTTGTTTATTAAAATATTAATAAGCAGCTTTTTATATATAGATTAAAAAGAAAATCACATTTTCTCTGTAGTTGCCCATGAGTTATGTGTTCTCTGATAATGGATCGGCAGTATCCCCTTTATGAATATATTATTCATGTATATATAGATGGATTCAGCTTTGTAAGCTGCTTTCAGCCAGCTGTGGTGCTATCAGCGCCTAAGGATGGGGATGTGTACAGTTCTAGACTAAAAGGGAACTTGTGTTGTTAGGAGGATGGGATTTCATGTCATAAGAGTCAACATTAAATGCAGCAAACTGTCTATCAAACAATTTTGAACATTTGCTTACAGACACATGTCAAGGGAATGATAATTCTGTCCAGCCTGGGTTTCCATTGTCAGATATTGGGTGGTGTAACAAGAAGTTAGGATCGGGGCTCCCCTTTAAGTATTGAGTTGATGAAGTTTTGAGTTTCCCTTCAGGATTCACTAGGAATCCCTCTTATCAGTAGAAGGGACGGAGGTCAGAGGTCTTAGGCCTGGATTCCCTTCACCAGGTTGTATTGTTTTACAACCGAGCTTCAAAGGGTGATAGCAGGCCAGAGCCGTCATAAAACACAGGGAGGGGGGAAGAGCAACCTCAGTCTGACCCCTTCGGCCGTAGCAAGAAGGAAATTCATATTTCACTAGAAAATGCCCAGGAACCCCTATAATCACCGGAATGGATATTCCAAAGTAACCCTGATAATCTTACGGCCACACACATATCAAACACGGCAGGGAAAGAAGGTTCTCTCTCTGAGAAATTCTTCTGCTAGGGATAGAATCCGGGTATGATATTTATACTCAAAATATCACCCAAGTTATGCTCTATATGATGACGCGGATGGGAAAATCATAGCACATATACTGTCCGAATGACGGAAGTTTTCTTAAAAGTGTGTAAGAAATCACACCAACACAAGGGGTATGACCCTCCAGAGCCCACCTCCAACTCCTCCCCAGCCACTGAGGGGTTAAAAAATTATATATATGATGTCTGATTCGCTGTTTACTAAATTCTTATTATAATAATTTTCTGTAATTTCTGCAAAGCACTGTTTCAGACAGATTACCTATCTGTCAGATATTAAAGAGACCTTTTGGTTATTTTTACCTTTAATAGCCTGTATGATTTTTCAATTGCTTTTGATCCCCCGATGAACTGAGCTCCGACCCCGGCTTAAGGATTTTGGTTGCTTAGAAATTGTCTTAGAGTGTATGTCAATCGGTGTATGATTACACGATTGGGGTGTGATTGTATGGTGTGTATTGGACTGGCTCACGAGTGGGTTGAGCAGTCGGACAGATCCTAGTCCATCTCTCCACGGTCGGAAGATCGACTTTAGGAGCCCATACACTGTACAATTAGATCTGTTAGGGTAGTGGCCGACACTTGGTGGCAGCGCACCTACGGTTTGGGTAGGTAGGTCAGGGTTGCATGATCGGCAAGACTGACCGTGTCAATCTGCACGATCGCGGCCTGTCCGGCAAGCTTATTTAAACGCAGCCTCTCTCTTACGGGCCGAGCCCCGTAAGTTGCGACTGGGTTTGCTAGCCTGGCGGTTGTGTCGTGACAGGTGGTATTGTTTTTAGGGATCCGTGCATATTATTTTCAACAGGGTATACTACATTTTTTTTTGGGAGACGCAACTGTGAAGACAGGCACACTGGGGAGCATCTAAGAAACGTACCGCAGCTGCTCCAAAATCACACCTAGTGGAGCCTAAGTCCAACTCTGCTCACTGTGCTTTCTCCTGTCATCCTTTTTACCTTTTTTTATAACAAGCACCTTACCATCCAAATGTCTGATCACTGAAAAATGACTGGTGAACTGGATCTCCTTGCTCCAACCAGCAGAGCAGGAGTTAAAGGAGATGGCCTCTGACAGCTTCTGAACCTCCTGGTCCTGCTAGGCTGGTGTCAGCACCCAGGTGTGCGTATGTCAGCTGGACAGCTTCAGCCCAGCTGACATACACACGGCAAAAGGAAGCTTCCTTGCCTCCCCTGGCTAATCTCAGGGCTAGAGCCAACAGGCGGAAATTGTTGTCAAGACCACACACGTGGCTGATTGGCCCTTTCCTAACTTTGCTATTATTAAGGTAAATGCTTTCTTAGTATCTATGTCCCTTATATAAATATTAATCTATGAATCAAGAATTTGAGCAACAAGGAGGGATGGTCTTTTACAAGCTATGTTTTTATATCTTTTGCTAAATGTCAAAAAATACTTTACTTAAAACCACATTCAACTAGAAACTTTCCCTCCCAACTATGCACATTTAAAAGGGGCAAGATAATATCCTATCTGCCCTAGAGCTGCATATTTCACATTTAATAATATATTTAAAAAATACAAAACCCAAATTAAAAGATAAAATTGTTTAGTAAATAAATACCAAATATACTTCACTTCTTAACATTCTTAACTTCTTAACAACTTCTTAATATTGGGAGAACAGTTAACAAAAACTTTTAGGCAATGTGTCCACTGCTGAGTAGTGATGGCTGAACATCGTCCAGGTCTGTTTGGGAACAGGTGGATCGGACTTTGACATCAACACAAAAGTTTGACATCTGCCTGTTTACGAGGAGATTCAAATTTGCGGGGAATTTGAATCAGGAAAATCCGTAAGCGACGCATAGTTCCTAGTTCCGATTGCCAGATGTGACGTCACTGACGATTTTTCACTAGAAGTGAAAACTAGTGAAAAGATTCTTCCTTCAGCGGGATCTTACTGCTCCTGATCCTGCAGGTAAAAGAATAGTAAGCTCCTTCTCGCTGGCCGAACTCCCATACTCACGGCCGAACTGTCTGCCTTGCGGCCAGTAGGCCATCACTACTGCTAAGTACACTACTGCTGAGATTTAGAGCAAGAGAATTGCCTGTGATTTTCGGGTGGCATGTCCAACTTTCAGGGTGCGTTGGCACCTCATTTATTTGCTTTTACACATCTAAGTAATGCAAATGAAAGAGGTGGCAATGCACTTGAAACTGTGGGCATGCCACCCGCAAATCATGGCAAATAAACTTGTTTTGCATCTTTGCACTGGACACATGGCTTTAAAATGTCTGCAGAGACGTTCATTGATCTTCAGCATATATAAGGGCCCTATATTGTTCTCCTTCTTGAGAATGGCATCCAGTGGACAGCCATGTTTACGAACACATAAAAGTGATCTGGCTGCACAGCCAGTTATTCACAAATCCGCAGCCCAGAGAAAATAATTTAAACAGTTAGGTGTAGACTCCACTTGCCCTGGTTTAGAATGCTTTAATCCTATGGGCATGACATGTATAATACTTGCCCAAAAAAAATGTTTCTGTTCACGTTTCTGGATACTGGACAGACTGCTTCTACTCCATGGTAAAATTCTCATGTCTGACATGTGCCAAAAGCTAAAATATCAAGATAGGGGAGTTTAGGCCGTAGCCCTACACTTCACCTGTCGTCCTGGATGTGTCAGCATTACGCACCCAGGACGCCCAGCAGGTGTGATTTGCCCTGGTTAAGGGCACTTTAATAACATTACGGAAATGCTTCTAAGCACATTTAAGGTCAACGTGGAATTGTTACACTTACTAGAAAATATGAAGAGCTTTCCTGATATTCAATGTACACATGTTGTATACAGATGTGCTATTACTAGCTCGTTGACTCTATACTATCTACTCCAGAACAAAGGATGCAGCCTCTTGTAAAGGATTTTACATCAGACAATACAAAGCTCAGAATCAACAAGCAAGATATAAGCTGAGGCTGATCTTGGGAGCCCTGTTCATATTGTACAATCTGTTTGCTCTTTGTGAAAGTAAAATTCTTCAAATAACATGTAGGAATCTAACAATTGTGACAAAAGGAAGCTTACTAAGTTTAGCCATTGTAATGAATGTTTCTGCCTCAGTTCATTCTAAAATGAAATTGAACAACATATTAAAACTCTATTTCTGCAAAATAAATCTAGATTTATCTTGGCTTGTCAAAAAACAAAAATTCTGTACTGTTCATATTTATAAAGAGTCAGTATTTTGTCATTATAGACTTCTAAGTACCACCTAAGAAAACCATTGCTGTTCTGAGAAAAACCTAGTGATCCTGCCAAAAGCTTGGTCTCCCTCCTTCATAATGCTCTGCAAGCTGGTACTCCCTCTGCAGTGGTGCATCAGTCTGAGCTCAGATTTACCCTTTTTTTGCAGCTTACTGAGATAATGTGAATGTAAATGCTTCAATTTTGAATGCAGCAGTGATATCACATTTGCCTTATTCTAATTCTTTGGTAGAGCCAGGTCCTTCTGTGATAAAAGAAGCATATGAGTCACATGGTCAGAATAAAACTGCTAAAAATTATATTTGTACTACTCAGTACAGTTATTTATGGATAGAGATGGCCGCAATGTTCAAGCAATAGACAGTCTGCAGCGAACACACCATGTCCTCTGTTCGCCTCTCTGGCAAACAGTACAGGTGTTGAATGAATGACAGACGCCACAGGTGTGGGTATTCTTCAGGCAGCCGGACGTTTTGGGATCCCTGCGCATGAGTAGATAGTGTGAAGCCACGCAGGGATATAAAATAGATTCCTCCAGTGAAGGAATACTCACACCACCGGGGAAGATTATTTCGGCAGTAGACATCAAGGGACACAGATGCACCGATGGAGCTGGCGGTTCGCCACAATCGTCAGACTAAAGTCCGTTCTGCCCTGTTTCGCAAACGCTCGCGGACGATGTTTGCCTATCCCTATTTATTTATGTTGGGCTTCTCAGTCTGGTAAGAAGTAAGCAGATGTGTGTACTCACAAAGGCTGTGAAGTGTTGGGGCAATTATTAGGGAACCTGGAGTTAGCAAAAATGTACTGACTCCAAATCTTCCAAAATGTTACTCCAAACTATTCCTTTTAGCTCAGAATATTTATTTTGCCATATTGATTCAGGAAAAAAAATTCAGATAATACCTCTAGTGTTGAGCTTGTATAATCTGAATATTAGAATTGCCAATATAGTCAACGAATATCGGCTATTCGGGAATTCGCAACTATAGCGGCAAATATTCAAGATATTATGCACTGACAAACTTATGCCCATCCACTGCGATAATATAATCGCGATGCAATAATAAATACCACATTAATTTTGACCATTAATTTAGAAGATAATTGCAAAGCGATTATTAATATTATTATTTATTATTATAGAATCGAAGTGCATGGCTAATATCCCAAATTTGAATATTGCCTATGCTGCTTATCACTAATTATCTCTATTACAGTAATATCTCTGCATGTAATTCTACCGTTGTACAGTATTATGCAAAATTACTTTATGGTTATAATTAGATTTTGTAGCGTAGGAAGAATGTATGTGGAAAAATGTTTACATTGGCTACGCCAAATCTTGGGTACAATGAAGAAGGCAAGAAATCTACGGCATATCATTAGAGTTGATCAGGAATATTTAAATCGTGATTTTTTTTTTCCAATATTAAAATTTTAGATATAGTGCTATATCTTTGCAGTTGCGTATACTCAAGATTTTGGACACTGGTACCAGGAACTACAGCGCATTGCCGTTCCAATATGTGCATGTATAAGTGCAAATTTGCGCAAGGAACATGATAAATTATTAGCTTTCATGTGATAATGTTGATCGCAAAAATATGCGAATATCAGCTCTTTTTTATTGCAAAAATCTTTTGCGCAATAAAGGTAATAATGACTGGAGATCACAGATTCACTATTGTTTTCAGATTATTAGGCAAAAAATGTGTGATATTTTGCGAATACAAATATTGCCTGTGCTGCTTATCACAATTAGTTATTAAAAACACCACTTTAGCACTTTGAGAATTAGAGTTGTTGAGATTAAACATATGTACAAGCCTTGGAGGGTTTTTAAATTCTCATGTAAAATATACAATCCTGTAAATTGACTTACACTGGTATTGCTTTTATGTATGTCATTTACTGCATTTGTTTTTGTTCTTAAAATCAGCCATCATGTACACAAGAAACCAGTGCTGTAGAGGCTATGCTTTTGGGACTCTATGGAGCCCTGTATGTAGCCACCACTGTGTGCACATCTCCACCATCACTGGTTTTCATGCATAAGCAGCAAGTACCATATATATTCGAATACAAGCCGAATTTCTCAGCACCTGAAATGTGCTTAAAAAATTTATTTGGCTTATATTCGGGTCAAGAAATGAAAATCGCGGCATTTTGTAGGTGGACTTGAGTGAACTGCAAAGCCCCCAAACATGCTATCATTACCAAATTTGCTAGAGATGTAGAAAAAGATTGTGGGAACAAAACAAAAGTATTGCTCTAGCACATGTAGTTTTTGCATAAACTAGGTGCAAAGGCAGGTACCCACCTGTGATCCTCCTGAAGAAACGGTGTGATACAGCGAAAAAGATGTGGAAAGATTCACCATCTTAAAGATTGTATTGGATCTTTCCCTAATTTCTGTTTTCTATTAAAATTACCTTATTATTTAACACAATTCCTCTTGGATTAAGTCTAATTGAACATTTACACTCTGACCACTGTTAAATATCCGTGGGTAGTTTGCCAGATTTCATCTGACAAACAGGTGCCACCACTTTGAGTTTGGCTTGGTTCCAACCTCTCCCCTTGAATTCTTTGTTTGGGATATTGGTTAATCCTTTTAGTGGTTCTCGATACACATTTTTCAAACAAAGGCAAGTCAAAGTTTTTAAAGTTGACTTAATTTGAACTTACTTTGTGCAAAAATTACATATACCAAAACAATAGTTATTTCTTTTTTTTCTAAAATTAGGTACCTTGGCTTATGTTGAGGTCGGCTTATACTCGAGTATATACGGTAACCCACACAAGAAGTCTTGGAGCCTTAAGTGCCAGGGAAGCAGCCCTTACATTGACAGGTAGGCATGAAGTTTGGGGTAGAATATAATAAAGATGTAAAAAAAAACTTTATCTATTACTTGGGATATGTTATCCTACTTTTTATTCGTTTTTTACATGAGGGTTTAATAAGCCTTAAAGCACTTCCAATACAGCAGTGCTGGAGTGTGGCATTCGGTCTGATCACAAGGGAAGAAGAAGAAGCATTCTAATAGGAAACAATAATTTAAAACATGAGTTAATCACACGGCTGCTTCTCCTTTCGCTGTCCATTCATAGGCTAGAGAATAATCGAAAATGACATGGGCTTAGAGGAAGTGAGCAGAGAGATGCTGGCCACCAGCCTTGGGACATATAGTGGGAGAAGAAAAAATACTACTGCATTATTTTATCCTTTCGTTGACTATTCCTTTTTAATATTGTTTGTATTGAATTTGAAGCTAATTAAAGTCTGCAAGCATTACATTTTCTATGTTGTCCATGTAAAGCTGAAATTTTTTATTTATGCTATAGTGTGCCTGCTTACGCACTCTGAAAGTAACCTTCCAACGCCCTCCGAGCTGACATTGTTCCGGACTCAGCCACTGCGGGTAGCTTTCAGTCACTGTGTCTCTGGGAGATTCCTGTATGTATGTGCCAGTGTAGAGGTAGACAGATCCTGAATGAAAATCAATATGTTTGGGGTTTTTCCAGCTAAAAGCAAATGGCTTTAGACAAGTGGTTTAGTAAGCTTCACGTGATACCTTGCATTTGGGAAATGGATTTTATATAGAGGCGCACTGCTAAAGTCAATCCTGTAAGTTTGTAAGTATTTCTTTTATTGAATAATACATATCTGCCAAGAGTGTGCTGTTTACGCCAGTTAGGTTAACCTCATTAGTACTCGATTAAATCATGATGTATTACAAAGCAAATAACAGCTTGGGTAGAAAGGATATATAAGCCTCATACATATATTGTGTTCTTCCTTTGGTGCAATTGGTTGAAAAAAAAATAAGTATTTATAATGAAGGGCAGATAAAGGACAGTAAACTCATTTTGATTACTCATGGTCATTTTTACAGAATGTTTGGCAGACAAAGAACACTAACTGTATAGATTGGAAGCTAAAGTGCTTTCACAATTTAAAGCAAAATTGAACTAAACTTTGCTTTACTTGTTATTTTGTTTGTGATGTTCTGCATACCTAATTTAAAAAAGCAGGGCTGGATTTCCAATGTTAGACAACATGAAAATGATCACAAAGCAACAGGTAAGCTGGCGCAACACAAATCAACAGATTAAATAATGTTCAAGGGAGATGATTGCACTGCATGTCCAGAGGTACAGCTCTCTCGCAAGCAAGGAGAACAATAATCAGTACAGTTGTGACTACCAAATTGAAATTGAAATTGTGTAAATCTAATTAATTAATTTTTCTAATATTTGTGCATAAAATTACATTTTTCTAGGAGTATGAAGAACTCACACTTCATGCTTGCCAACTAAGTCTAAACTAGAATACAACTTTCTACACCTGCTACCCTATGCCCTTTAAGGATTTAGCATTTCTAAAAGCTGTAAGAGAGGAGACATGACCTGGATTATGGGGATATGGATCAGCTTATTAGTAAGTTTTCTCCTCCAAGCTAGAGAGAACAAAGTAGAGAGAAGAGTCCTTCTTGAGGTTCAAGTGATTTGTGGAGTTTTCAGTAAGCGGTACTCCAGATTTGGGGCCTAATCATCATGCATATGTGAGTGCAGTTAGCACCAGGTGACACTATATCACTCCAAGAGAAGGTGGTGACACCAAACTTTCCAACCCTAGCCTTCTCTTTTGCATAAAAGGGCTAAAGTACTTGCAAAGTAAGAACATCAACATGAGGACACAAATATCCCTTAAGAGCCTCAGCTGGAATGTCAGTGTGCCAGCTTTTGGCATATATATATTTACAAAATTGCCACACAATATGACACCCATATTTCTTGTAGCATGCCATTAACACCACCATGGGGTGACATGGTGACCATGGGTTCCTGGCACCAGAAATTTTTTGTTTTACAGAAAATCATGCATAAGTCTGTATAGTGATGATGTATATGAGCAATAAAAGCCAATGTCTTATATGTATGGTGAATAATACTATTAAACTTCTCAGCTGTCCCCAGGCAGCTCTTGTGACAAAATGTTAACTGTAAATGTAGGCCGCCTATCACATAAGTCAAAAGGAACCTCAGATATAAAAGGATCAATCAGCCACCTTGATTAAGCAGACTCGAAGTGACTCAATCAGGATCCATTTTGGTGCTGATTTAGTTATATAAGGAAACACTCAGCTTTATTTATTTTTGGCCTTACCGATATGCTGCATTGAATTGAAGCTGAATGATTGCACTTTGGTAGAAAATAGCGTTGCCACGCAGGCACAAGATCCACATTACATTCAGTTGATTGATATTTAGTGATACACCCTGTACTATTCCTGGATTCATCATGGAGCTTAGTCGTAACTGAACTGTTCTTTACTATTCATGACATGTGTGCATTGGGTATGATCTATCTAGATTTAAATCATCAGTCAAAGTACACGAAATCTCATTTGGCACCAGAAACATGCATGACAGAAAAGTGAAAGGAAAAAGTATAATCTTTATATATCTAAATGACACGTTTAGTTAAGTAAGGGAAAAAAATTAACACTAGCTCCTTAGGTTGAGTGCCTTAAGTTGACAGAATCTAAATTGATCCACTTGTTAAATGAAGTGACTCAATCTGAATTGATCCACTTGTCAAATGAGGTTATTTGGCCCGTGACCTATTCCCAATGTACTGTAAGTAATCAATGAACTGATAAAAATGTCCATTCAACCACAAGAAAGCCTAGTCCAATCAGCGCTGATTAAAGCTATTCACTTAGTGATTTTGAAAGAAAGGTACGTGCATTTACTTGTGCTCAAGAAAAGCTACGATGCTCATGGATTCAAACTGTATCAGAACAATATATCAGAACAATATAAAAATTTGAAAAACTTTAAGCGCGCAAAAGATATAAGGTAAACCTTATGACGACTTCATTAAAATTATAATTAGTTATTTATTTTATAATAGTTTTATATATTATCAGAAGTCCTTCTACACAAAAAGAATGACACTTTACTGCTATGTTTTATTAACAGAAGATTTGTCTTTGGAAAATGTTACTTGCTTGGTTGTCTTAGACAATGGGTACTCAAACCATGGCCCATGGGCTTTTAACCTAGCCCCATAAAGCAGTCAGCCCGTTGTTTCAAAATGGCAGAAAGCTTGACTTTAGTGAAGGTGATGATAAGGGTGCAAGAGGGCATCTTGTGGCAAAAGACAGTACTGCATGGGGGATTTATTTTCCAATTGAAATAAGGCCTGAATACATTGAGTAGCTGTTAAATGTTTGAATTTATCATGTTAACCCCTTTAAAATATAATTATCAATTGTTCCAGTTTCTGTTGAGTATACATAACTGCAGGGATGCGTTAACATAACTATGAAAGGTTTATGTTAGGGATATGAAAATTAGAGGATAAGTATTCTAAATGGTACATTTCTAATCCCCCCAAAATATTGGACTTCTAAGGGTGTCTGAGATCTGAGGGTTCAAAGCCAGAGAAGGCATATATGTGTAACATCACACTTCTAACTGTTCTTTTTCCCACCATCTTGTATCCTGAGGAACCATGGCCCACCATTTGAAAAGTTTTAGGATTCCTATCTTCGATCTTCTGAAAATGTAATTAATGATGCCATCGTAAAAGTCTACGTTACTGATTGTATTTGCTTGTCAAAGACTACAGTCTTTGCATTAACCTAACAGGAACAGCAGAAAACGAACATCAAGAAAACAATTAATCAAAGGAATATTCTTTGTGTTGGCAGTTTAGGTCTTATATTTTTGTAGGCCCTTGCACAACTCTTTATTGTTGTACTCATACCAGGCTTTTAAGGAAAGAGTTCCCCTAGTGTTTCATTTGGAAAAAATGCTTGTTAGGCAAAGCAGTGTGACATACAGTATTTGAGATGTTACTAGATAAATAACATTATTGCAAATTTCATGGTAAAGTCTTTAGTATAAATTGAATAATATAATATGAACTTCTACTATTTGCTACCATTTAGTCTGTTAAATATGCAATTGAAAATTATGTGATCAATACAGTTTGTTCAATGAGGGCAAAAATATTTATGTTGATGCTACCAGAAATCGAATTAACTTTACGTGCTCTCAACTTATGCTGCAGTGTTATTAATATTGTTCTATTCTCTGTATGCGGACTACAGAACACCATACCCTTATTTTATGGAGAAGAGAGTAGAAAGTGTACTGAGGTCTAAAAATACTTAAACATTTTAAATTGCAGCCACCAGAGGGTAATATTGAGTTCATTTTTACTTTTTTATGTCAGTCTGTCATTCTTTGTTTAAATAAATGCCACATAACATAACAAATCTTTATTGTTCACATTCTTGTTCAACAAAGAACATCAGCATTGTGCTTTTAACCTGATGTTCCTCCCATAGCCAAAAGATGCATAAATTTGGATGAACAGAAGAGCACCAGCCGTGATCTGGAAATAATAACTCAAGGTGGATGTGCTAATGTTTATTTAGCTTACCATAGAGTCTGCTGCTAATGCTGTTGCAAGTTAAAGCCTAACTCCATGACACTATTAAAAACTACCTTTGCAGTGGGGTTACCCCACCCCCCCCCCAACTCCAGGGGTTAATTTTTCTTTCTTTATTAATTTAGGGGGAATTAAAAACATTTATACTTACCTTATCTTATGCCCGCGTTGTACAGCCTCTACTCTTGGGTGGTCCACCTGTTTGTTGCAAGCCTGATGTCATCACTTAAAATACAAGACAAGTAGTTTTCCAATGTATTCATGCCCACCTAGGGCCCACCCAGCCAGAAGCAGATCACATTAGCGAGACAAGTGGAGATAAGGTTAATACGTGGTCCCTCTAAGTAAAGATGATCATTTAACCCTTGAAGAGTAAGGACAGCCTTATATCTATAGTAGTTTTTATTGCCTATAGTTTAACTTTCTTTTTATGAAAGATAACCATTCAAGTCTGCATTTCACTGTTTGTTAGAAATGTATGTTGTTGTTAGAAATAGATACATCTTTGCTTAATGCATAGGAAAATTAGGTCCTTATCGATATTCCTCATCCAAAAAAAGTTTCCTGATGTACAAACATGGAGATGTTGACCAAAACAGCCAGACCAAAACTCATTATAGAAAATATTTATCTTTATTAAAATGTATTGATTACAAGAAACAACTACGAACAGAAGAAACACACCAATGCCCTAAGACAACCGTCAGCTCATCACCAAACAAGATGGCAATGGGAATTAGACTAGCCCTTTTGAAGAGGTGAAGGAATAGATCCAATTGTTTTTTTTCTTATTCCTTTTACTATTGTGACTGTGATAAGGATGATTGCAAGCAGGTCCAGAAGGATTTAAAGTAATTGCAAATATGGACAAGTCCAGCATTCACCTCTGTTCTATATCATCATGGCAGTTCTTGCTATGGGGACAAAAAATAAGCCAAATGAGTAGGCAAGGTGTGGCTGTAATACCTATTTTTGAGGAACGTCAACTGATATGCACATATTGTTGCTGCCCTACATGACACTTAAGGTGGTAACTTCTATATTTAGAAGTAGTCAGTAACCTTTTTATAGGCAGTAATGAGGTGGGAGGGGCATGCACATGATATCACATGCTAGCCATTGTACTATGATGACCTCTGGTATCGAAGCGCATAGGGGTAACGTTATTCTGGTCCTGCACATCGTATACATCAACTGGCATTAGAGTGTGTAATTGAAATGACAAATATTCTTGTACAAAAACGATGTCTGTGTAATATCCCTGATTTATATTTAATAAAAATTACATAAATATTGTATCTGTCTATGAAGAAAAGTGTATTTAGCTTTACTTCATTAATATGACTTTAGTATTAGTATGAAGGGTGTATAAAAGCTCATACCTTGTACTTGAAATCCAACAAAGATATATGTACTTGTATACATATATATATACAAAAATAAAATAAAAATATTTTATATATATATATACAGGCAAGTGATAAACTATACATAGTTCAACTATACAAATAAAGCAGAGCTTACATACACTTTTCATTCTAGCCTATGGCAAACTAATAATGAAATTTTTCTCTTTTATGAAAAAAAGAGGTGAATGCAATAAGATGTACATCACTGATTATCAATATCTGTAATAATATTTGATGGACATGGCACTATACAGTTCAGAAAAATGCGAACAGAAATCCCTGTGCAACCTCCATGATAGTATTGTATGATTTATTCTTTACATGTCAAAGGGTCTGCTTGCAAATGTTTGCACACATGATTCATCCAGCTTTCGCCTGCTATTCACCCATTTCCCTAAATTAATCTAATTACAAAAATGTATGAATCTTGGCAAAAACGCTCTATGTCTCTTGTAGATCAACCCCAAACTGTAAGAAGATGGAAACTGGGGCCCTTGCCTTTCTGTGAACATTCTAGTGGAATGACAGAGGAGCATATACTTTGACATAGTGATTGTATATTTCCTTTTAGTATTGAGAAAAAGGAATGTGGTTTAATGATGAATGTGAACAAAAAGCCAGACAGTATCAATGAACCTTGAGATGTCTAGCAGCATTAAGGAATAAGTGTGTTAAATGTTAGATGCATAAGCATCAGGGTCACAACCTACACACACAAATTAATCATGTATTTGTAACCCCTTTTTCAGGTTTCATACTGTTTTAAAATACGCAATATTTTTTAGTCTGTATTAATTAAGTACATATCTGGTAATGACAACAGAAAGCATAGTACAGGCTGCATATATTAGTGTGTAAGGGCGTTCTTCGAATGACACAAATGGGTTTGATAGGTTGTATTACTGTAGAGAGCATTCATCAACAATATGTGTAGGAGACCTGCTCTTGTGAGTTACGTCTATTCAAACTCCTAAAGAGATGCAAATCATGCGTGAGAATAGAAGCAAGTCATAACCTTGCAGAATTTTTTTTTTAAGTGATCTTAGACATGGCAGGGATTGCCTCTAAAAATCATTAGCATTATCCATGAGCTATAAACTATTGTTCAGCAAAGGTAGTAAAGTAAAATAACAAGTACTGTAACAAAATAGAACATTTTACATTAATCACAAATGTTTATTTTCCAGAACAATTGGCATGGCAGTACAATTTGCAATTAGGATAACGTCACATTTGAGGACTATGCGTTGTAGCTTTACATTCTGAGATTAATATTGTACATTTACTAATCATATTCAGTATTCTATTTTTAAATCTCTAATAAAGACTCATTATGTTTAATAGTGTTAATCATACAAAGACAATGTATATATAACCTTTATTAAGATATAGCGGATAGAGAAAGCAACTCTTCTATTTAACAGGCCAGTCAGGTGTCTGCCCTAAGCCTCATTCTCCTCTGTGACCTCTAATGATGAACTATTACTATCAACGCCTGCTGTTGCACGACCTCCAGATTGTTAACAAGCTAGTATATCCTCTATCAGGTTTTCATACCTAAAAGTCAGATAACTGTCTTGATCAGACATATTGCGACCAACCGGTTCTTAACCCAATAATTGATAAGCAAATACATCCAGAATTGGTTCATAGAAGAATCCCCAAAGCATGGTTTTATTTTTTAATGTCATGCCACCAATTTCAATAAGAACATAATATGATTTTACATACATGTACTTCAGTTTGACGACTTATGGGTGTTAAAAATGCCCGCTCTTTTTACATCTTACATCTTTTAACATCTATATCAAGGAGTACACAAGTTACCTATTTGTTGGTAAAAAAACTAACTTCTTGCGGTTGTCTTCTACTGCAGCGCCTTTTATCCAACTACAAATCCAACACATGACTTTAGCTCTCAGAAAATTAAATTCACTGGCGTTCAAAAGTTAAACCAATGTATGATCCTGTCCATTATTTTGCCTAATCACAAAATTACTTTGAAAGCGTTTCGTACCCAAACTCATTGCAATCATTATTTTTCAGTGCAAGTACATTTCTGCATGCAATACCTTCAAACATTCTGCTGCTGAAAATATATAGAACTAAAAAAGCAAAAAAATCTGTAAAAAAACCCCAACTTTAAACAAAGGTCTAAAATGATTTATTCTTAAATTGGGTGTTAGAAATTGCTTGGAAAGTGTGTTCTTTTCACCACCTGCCCCAGCACTGAAAAGACAAGGGGGGGGGGGGTGGTGGTTAGCTTTTTGGATATGGTTTTCCTTTGTCAGTTATAAAAGACCTATAAAATGCATTGTCTATGATAAAATGTATTTCATAAAAGTCAAGATCCATTGAAGTATGGCATAACTGCAAATAGATTTTCCTGCTTTGAGACCTGACAATAACAACACTGTGGTACTTTGTTTCAGCCGACTTATTAAAAAAAAAAGGAAGGAAGGAAGGAAAAAAAAATATATAGTTATTGGCTAAGCTTTTAACTGTAAGACCAGCACATATTAACTCTTTCACGAGTCTTTAAGGACTGTAAAGGCACAAAGGTAAAGCTTGTGGGATTAAAAAAAAAGACCCACCTTTCTATTTAACATGTACAGGGTAGGCATTGGAAACATAAAGTTACAACACATAGATATATACTTCTAGAAGAAAAATTTGTCGTATGTCGAATAATAAAAAGTAACTCCTAAGAAAGTATATTGCCTATTTTCCTCCGTGGTTATACCACAGGCCTTGATAGTAATTTCCAAATGCTGGTAGATTTAACAAATAAACCCCTATAGTCCAAATGATCACGGCAGACTGTGTTGTTATAGGTAGCCCAGTCCTATTTCAATACTCGCTGAAATGCAGCTGTTAACCTAATTTAGTATAGTCTGTCCTTGGGGAGCCAGGAGATTAGTGGACCCCCAAGGTCAATAAATGAAGAGACAGCACAGTCTACAACCTTAACAGGATTTTTGAGCCAGGAAGCTTCCCACATCCCCTTGGCTGCTCGTGGATGAATAACATAAAGTTAATCTGCTATGAAGGGGGGAAACAACTGCGTGACTTATCACAGACTATCACAGTTTTTTTTCCAGTAAATACAACACAAAGCAGAAGACAGAAAAAAGAATTCACAGCTGATCTTAAAGCATCGCTGAAGACAATAGGTGAAAACATTGCCACTTTGTTTAGAAACTAGACATCTGTTCATAGAACGCTATGACAGTATCTCAAAGCTCCAACTACAGCGCTGGCTTTGTCTCCTCAACAGCCTTACCCTTTCAATGCTGAATTCCCTTTCGCAGCATGATCAATGGCCTATTCTGTGTTAAAATAAACAACTTTTTTTTCAAATAAAGTACTCTTTTAAATCGTGCAAACAAGACTATGAGCATCAGTAGACACGCTGTACGGTTCCACCTGCATGCAGTCGCAGCCTATATCTGTGTCCGTAGGGACAGCTCAAATAAACTGCAGTGAACGACTGATATAGCCAGGCAGGTGTACGCAGATGTCATCAAAATGTAGACTCTAGATGGTCAGGAAATCTGGACAGTTGGTGTTCCCTTCTAAGTCATCGCTTTCAATCTAGAGTTCACAGCAAACAATCTCAAAGAGGTTCCCCCAGAGAGAACCACACAGTTAACCCTTTGGGTAAGACAGGAATCAGCACAGCATGACATTTTACTGCTGTATCCCCTGGCACACAAGGTCAGTAATAGTTGCAAGCCAAAGAAGAATTGCAGGCACTTACCTATGCGAATAACGTGTGGCATTCCTTGACAGTCCTGAAGCCAGACGATGTAGCAGAACAAAACTGCCCAATGTTTTAAAACCATACTCCAAAAAGAGAGCCAGTAATGTGTCATTGTTAGAAACAAAATCCCCACGAAGTTTATTTAATATGGGATTCCCTGGGACTTCCTTGGCGGTTTTTAAGATTCCAGTGATAGCCCAAGACAGTCACAGTTGAATGCCTCTGCACTGCACATGTTAGCAGACTATCCCCAAGCCACAGCAGCTGAAATCAAAGGTTAGGAGATGCTTCTACTAACCACACAAACACTCACACACCAACAAAAAAAAGCTTCTTCTTCATTTACATGTGTTGTACTGGTCTCTCCAGTCCCATTCACCTGCTGGAGACTAGATGCTTAGATGCAGTCCTCATTGATGCTATCAACTGGTCCTTAGCGAAGCTGTGGAGTGGAATCCCAGACATAGGAAATCAGGAGCTCCCTGGGGCTTATGTAGAAGGAAAGACAGATGCAGCAAGAGCCATCCTGCAGCTGAAGGAAAAAAATGTATATTCCTTTCTCTGGCTTCAGAGATTTAGCAGTGAGAGAGAATTGGACTGACAAAAGCAGACACACTCAGGCAGCCTGCCTGCTCCACATGCAAAGCAGCTACCATCTCATGACTGTGATTTGTTCAGTGGGTGAATACAATTCATTGCACTTGTGTGTAGTCTTTAGGAGTGGATGGGTGGACTGCAAACACAAACAACGGGGTGATGCTGGATTGCAAATGGTAGCTTGGACCTCCAGAAAAAAAAAAAGGTGTCAGTACTGAAGTCATACAGAACAAATTTTCTGCTCCTTCCTTTTCCTAGGCAGCTACTTAGTTGAAGTGGGTAAAGTGCCAGCTTTAGCTTGGCATTAACACTGCCCTTTTTTTTTTTTTACACTGCTACCCATGCAATAAAGAAGGATCACAAGCATTCAGGGTACAAGGAGAAGTGTGGTTTAATGATTAAGGAGCTGATACTTTATCATCAGGACAGGGTTACTAAGTGATCTGTCTCACCATAAATAGCATCATTAATGTTAATAATATTACAATGTCATATGACAGAAGGGACTTCTTGTTAGGTTATATGGTCCTTATACATGTTATACAAAAATGACTTTAAATGCCATGAAACATCGCCTTTAAAAATAAGGCAAAAGAATTAGCATGAGAGCAAAAAAATGAAATGAGCTGGCCGAACATACGGCGTGTAATTTGTTTCACAACAAATGATGATAGTAATTCTGTTGAGGTTATAGAAACTAGTTCATTATGATCGGAGACAGTTTTCCCTTGAGAGAGAGAGAAAAAATAGAAGATTTATGTAGACGTACAGTTCATTCAGTGGGTATTTTAAAACTTAAGGTGCATTTCATCCTCTTATTCTTAATGGAGAATCATTCAAAGACTTGAATACTGCAGACTGGTTCTTAAAGTTATGGGCCATTCAAATGCAGTAGCTGCAATTAAAATCATATTCAACAGTAAACACTAGAATATGTATATATAATCTGTAGACAGAACTATATTTAGATACATATATCAAAATGTGATGCAATAAAAGGTAAAGAGGACTTTTGAATGAAAAAGCTGGAGACTTGTGAATCTGTTGAAGCCATTAGAATAACCTATTTACTTATTTATCTAATTTCCATGCAAGAAGTAGTACAGGACTGGCTACCCTAAGGAGTGTGTCTGTCCTCTATATTACATCATCATGCCAGCATAGATCAAGAAAAATTACCGGGAGAACCAAGATTCACACCTGCTATAACATGATAACAGGAACCCAAAACGTATATCCATGAATGATGAGAGATATGTTGGAGGCACCATAAAATGATATGCAGGAAGTCACATTTTATCATATTTTTAACATTGATAATACATTTTTGGTTTTTGATTTTTTTTAGCTTATTATACAAATACAATGGCAGTATTGCTAAAGACCATTACATCAAAGTAAAACGTTTTTTTTTCAGTATGATTTATTACTTTATAATAACACCCCCAAATATTTAACTTAAAGCAGATGTATACTTAATATGTACAAAATATATATGTAAACTTAAAGTTTGACTAACCTCTGAGCTGGTATGATGGTGGCTTAGGGCTCCACGATCCAAAAAAAATATATATACTTACCTGCTGTTCCGTGGAATCGTATGAAATTCCATCTTTATTCCCCAGGCTTCAGGGGGTTAACACCTGGTGCAATATCGAGAGTGGCCACTGGCGGCGTTTATAATGGTTTTCTATGGGAATTTGCTTTAAATACAGAGCTGAGATCAGGGAATTGGCCTACTAGTTAGTTTGGACCACTCCCTCGACAATAACTTGGTAGGAAATTCATAGAATGCCATGTGGCAACCCAAGATTGGATAGCAAATACAGATTAACAATGGATGCCCATAACAACTAGAAAGAAGTATTGTAGATTTACATTCATAGCGCACGGAAGCAGCATGGACCCCTACCCACAGACCTCTGACTAAGACCCGGCTCTGTTGTCCTGCTGCGCTATTTTTACCTCCTTTACCGCTCAATACTTAGCCTGCAACAGATCTATTGACCCGCCTGAGCTCTGGGCCTGCCTGTGCCACTCGTTCTCCAGTACGGGACTTTGAGCCTAATGACACTTGGACCTTTCCCCTTGAAAAACTCTTGTTATGATGAAACGTACGTCGGGGTGGATTCCAGTGGTGAATCACTATCCCAGAAAACTTGCTGTTGTAACCTAATTTCTTCTTGATCTGTTTATGACCTATGCTATGTGTATTGATCTGAGTGAACATGTATGCCCTATGATTTAAAATATTTTGCCAGCTAATCCTTTCTGTGCAATACACAACTTAACGTTTAAAATCATTAAAATAAGTTTACCTGCTTTTACCTAACTGTATACCTGTTGTCTGGCCTTTAAAGTCCCCATGCCCTTGGCCTAACCTCCAGGTGGAACTATTGTGTATGAGAGTTACACTCCCATATACTTTTTTCTTATATATTTGATTTTGGGATGTGGCCGTTCTGAAAATGCTCTATTAATAGATTATTGTAGATTTACAGTTATTATTTATGAGGATGGATCCGTTTAAAAAGTGGAGTATTACTAATGGGAGCAATGGATACAATGTTGAGCTCTGGTAAGGCTGTATTACTGTTTAAGGACATGGTTATAAGACCTCACAAGACATTCTTTGACAATCTAAACTTAGCTGTCAGCAAAGCTGGTTCTGGTTACTAGTAAAGCATCTTCTCTATGCTTCTTGTAATATTATAGAAATGTACCAATAACTAAAACATAATGGAGAAGATGGCCTCACTCCAGTTGGCATTTCTATTGCTACTAGTAAAACACTGGGAATTCTGAATTTTCCTTGAAAACAATTAATTAACAGTAAAGCTTGAATTCTGGAGATGTGAATGATATATATCGAAATATGCTGCCTTATGCATTTCTAAAGCACGGTACAGGTGGCTCGATATCCGAGCCGTCCGATGTACCCTGCAGCAGGGTGATGACGTCACGCTGCTTTCAGATATTGGAGCAGCCGGGGAGGGCAGAACTGCCTCTCTACGGCTCCTCCTCCTCAGCCGATTAACGATCATGTCTGATAAGGCTGTTTTCGAGCTAGATTGATTTGTCCCGTTCGAAAACAGTGCAAAGGGCAGATTATATGGGTCAGATAGATGTCCGTGAGCGAGCGCTCGAAACGGCCATTGATTTGACCCACATCTCCACGTCTGTACCCTGCTTAAATCAAATCTTTGCTTTTCCCATGCAGAGAAAATAAACAGGTTGGGTTTACAGATCACAAATGAAACACTCCAGCAACTTTGCATTGCTCCATCTCCAGTCTGTTAAAGCAGATGTATACTCAAAATCTAAAAAATATATATGTAATATTAAAGTTTGACTTTAAGCTGGTATGATGGTGGCATAGCGCTCTACAATCCCCCAAAAATATACTTACCTGCTGTTCTGGAATGTCTGGAATATTTGCCAGGCTTCTGGGGGTAAATGGGTTCAATATCGCGAGTGGCCACTGGGGGGTGCTTAATGGTTTTCTAAAGGAAAATATGTTCCGTTCAGCTTAATACAGAGCTGAGATTTACCCATCTATCTCTGCACTGACTTCCGACAGTTCCACTGTTCAAAACAGGGCAGAGAGGAAGGGGCTGTGAGGGATCTTCTTAAATTACTCCTTACAGGTAAGTTTTACCTATAATAGGCACTAGAAGTGCCTAGTATGGGTAGTTCTACTGCCATTCATGAAATTATTAATTTGTGGTGGTAGGTCCGCTTGAATATGGAGTTAAGAAAAAACAAGGGGCTTCCAGGTATGGTGTACCACATGGGTCACTCCTCTTCCATGGTGATTGGCTCAGGGTGATAAGAAGAGGATTCCCAACCTGTGTTTTAAAAGGAGTAACAGAGTTACTTTCCATATCTTGCTCCTTTTGGGTAAACTGATGTACTGCTGGGGAAGCGAGCAAATGTGTTGCTTTACTCTTCATGACCAAAGTATGCATTTGCTTTAAGAAAAGTATAAAAGTATTTTACCTTTAAACCACTTATAGTGACCATACAGTATTCTGGAAGAATATTACCTTGCTTTCATAATGCCTTATGGAGTGGATGCTTCATTTTGCCTTAAAGCAGATTCTCCTCTTTTAAGTTTTGTCAAAGCATGGTTCATCTGCAATCATTTGAAGATGCACAATGGTGGGTTATGTAAGTAGTTTAAGACATTCTGGTAAATCAAGGGTTAAGAGACAAAAAAAGAGCAATTAAAGCAATTTCCTCTACCCTGTGTAGACCTGACAGTTTCTGGATGTGGCGTTTTGGCCACTGCAGCGTGAAACTTTTCAATTAAACTGTCAGTTTGGAGAAGAGAGAGATATCCCAACTCAGGCCACAGTCCATATCAGCAATGCATGAGGATATAGCTGAAGCAATGATGGGCTGAGACAGCACACAGGGGATCTGAGGGCAGCTATTTATATCTATATCACTGCTATACAGTATCATATTAATCACAGATAATGGAGCATTGCATGTTATGCTTAACTAGTTCCATTTGTGGCTTATTAAAAAAAAACATTATCTTACAAGATACATAGACAAATATGTAGACCAGAATGAAGGCTATGGTAGATTATGGGAGAAGCATGTACAGCTGCCACCAACACAGATCTAAGATATAATGTACCTAGAGAAGGATCTTACCTTCACTCTATACCAGTGATGGCGAACCTTGTCAAAGCAGAGTGCCCAAACGGAAACACATAACCCACTTTTTTTTCTTAAAGTGCCAATACAGCTACTTTACCAGAGGTTTAAGTTTAAAAAATAGGAGACACAGATTTTTTTTGCCAGTAATGGACGCAGTTACGGTAGCGGTAGCATGTCCATTAATGTCCAAAAATGCTAACAAAGCTGCGTGGCAGTGTCAAATGGCACTTAAAATTTAAAGGTAAAAATAAAAAGTTCACCCGATACTGGAAATAGTATGAAGCAAGGAGCTCGGAAACCCCACAGGACTTAGGAAGCACTTGTTGCATTATCACTGCCATGGCAGCATTATTGCTGCATCTTTATTAACAGCCATTTTTGAGATCTTGGCTGTACTTTTTATGATGCTGTCATAGTCCAGACGACTAGAGCAATGGTTCTCCATCATTACAACTCTATAGAGTGTAACAGGCCTTTAGATGGGGACCAAAGGTTTACCAACATGTTGGTAACCTGTAGCTTTGAGCGGGATTGATCTCGCCCGAAGCTACCCATACACGGCTAGATTTTCGTATAGGTTTTTGCACAATGTAAACGCGCATGGAGCGCATGAATTGTGCAAAAATCGATGCAAAAATCAAGCCGTGTGTTCCTACCTTAAGACTTCATCCACATGATCAAACACATTGTGTGGGTAGTTGGGGAGCAGTTATAAATCTCGGACAACTAACCCCATTTTATCCTAATGGGAAACCACTAGAAAACTGTGGTTTAAAGCGACATCTCATGTCCACGGTCACAATTGAATTAAGCCTTATGCTAGGCATACATGGCTCAATGCCTGTATGATCGAGGGGCCATTCGAGAGCAGCGTGATGATGTCATTGCACTGTGTTTGAGCAAACTGTGTTTGAACTTCTGCGTCATGGATCCCCTCTGATACTTTGGATGGCGACCCTCGGTAAAGTAATGGAAATCGAACAGGGTTTACCAACAAGTTGGTTCCTTGTTCAACCGAGCTTTCTTTGAGTGGGATCCCGCTCGAAGAAAGGCTGGACGGTGCTATTTTTTTTATATATTTGAGTGAAATTGATCATCATCATAAACAGAATGGCAGAAATTGAGTGCCCTGCATATTTTTAGGTGTTGATAGCAATAGACAGATAATTTGGACCTGGACCACCTGAAGCTTGGTTGGGGGTAGGAGCCAACTACTTACTAAATACAGTTACATTTATTTAGTGCAGTCTTTTGAAGAATGTAAACATTCCTCCTTACAAGCTCAATTCTGATTGATGAGTAAGGGGTTATTGATTTTTGCGTTAGTAAGTGAAAATGACCCTAAGGGTTCATTTAGAAAAGATGGAGACAAGGAAGAATGAAGGGTACTTACAGTAACAAATCTGTTGTCGGCTTGTATTCATCAAATTATCATAGAGGCAAATGGTAGCTTCAGATCATTATTATGGTTGCATGGATCCATTTTATCTTTAGCCATGGTATCTTTTTCTGTTATGTATGCAGGCAAGGTCCTGGTATTTATTCCTACACACGTACATAACGCATACCATATACAGGGCTTTCATACTGGAAAGAGATTTCCCTTGGGATTTCTGTGATCTACCATATAAGCAGAATTAAAACATACCCCTTCTTATTTTATTTTGTTATCCACTTTCCTCTTTAGATACAATCTAAGTATTTTGTGCCTCCTAAATGCCTTCATGTGAAATGGAAAGACATGCCATGTACCGTAATCTTCTTTTGAACTAGTGTAATAAGGCACAGTACAGTATCTTATAGGAGCTCGGCCTTTGACCTTAGTATTAAGGAATAGTGCAGTGTAAGGGTAGAGGTGATATGTAAGATGTAGTACATTGTAACCTGAAATCATATCTTAAGACATATACACACTTGCAATTATTTTCGCTGGGAATGATCTATGGTGATTGTTCCAATTGACAAGATAATGGATGAGTGCTGTATGAACATTGCTCATTCTGTTCTATGGAGGTGGGGGAGGACAAGTGAGTGCCATCCAGTTGTGTCTTTCCCCAACAGTCATTTTCAGTTGTTGAATGATTAGTCCTGATCGATTAATAAATGACCAATCCTGATGGATTCATGCTAAATTACCAATAGACAATAGTATCTCTTACAATGGTTCAGTCACTGAGGTCATTGGTGCATTCTGGTTGGTTGATAGACATGACTGCACTTTTCAAATCATTGTCACCAGAAGAAATAGGAGCAAAATAATATTCTGGAGAGTAGATAGTTGTGTTTGTCACATCATCATCTCAGCTCGTGTCTAGATTTTCCTTGCAGCGGTTTATGGGCGATTCCACCCTTCTCTCAGAGTGTCCATATTTTTTCCTGTACTGCCACTGTCAGCCTCTGCCCTTCTGCTGGAGAAGCTACTAATCTGCAGAACATCTTCATAAAATTAGAACTGGTCTTTTCTCATTAACCTGAATTTATAGTTCAAACTACGGAAGAAAGATAAAAAAAAGAGCTTTATCAGCTTGCGTTTTACTTATTTTAATGATTTCAGCTCCTTCCACCTCCTTTTTGCAATAAAGGAATAGATAATGAGTGTGTCCCATGAACAGTGCCAATTGCAGCTATATTTTAACATTGTGTTCTTTGCAGATTTCAGATCCGCTCATGGTCACTTCGCTTTTAAAGGTACCATGGATCTCAGATGTCTGCCATATCTTAGGAAACAGCAAGACAGTCCGAAGACCTTTCTTTGACCAAATGCTATCGTAAGACATGCATGCTTCTATCTCATGTCTAAAAGTGTTGTGATCTGTGGACGCATGCTGATCTCTGCACTGAACGCAGAAACATTTCCAACACATCTAACGTACTTCTCTGATGCTGGTGCCCAGAGCTAAATCACTCGTATCCCCAAGCATATGTTACGCATTATGAATATATATGTAATTTTATTTTATTCTGCAGATACACCAGCACTATTCTTGTGGTAAGGATAAAAAAATACATACAGGATGATGATTTTATCTGATGAAGCATTGCTATGGTTGTCTCTAACCTTCATGGATACCATATAGCCATGTTAATCAGCATGTGATGCCTTTAATTACTGAAAAATTGGATGACAACATCTGTTGAACTGTGTACCATAAAATGTTTATTTCCAATATGGACTTTGCTTGTTATCACAGTAAACATAAAATGGAAACTAAAATATTTGTGAATAGTCATCTCAGCATCTGAGGTAATGCAAATTTTTTCAGTTGGGTTCCCACTTTTCAACACAAAGATACGATTAATAACTTTCTATGGTTTTATGAGATTTGGCCATTCTTAAAGCAGTAGTCAATGGCCTTTGTCATTTGTAATTGGCTGCAGTATGCCCATTTAAAATACAGGGTCATTGAGACTAAAATGATTGAGACGTGCCTGGTCATGGTAACCTAATCGCTGATGCTTTTATATTTTATTAGTAAGTGTTTAGATGAGCATACATCTTTAGATCTCTCTGTCAGATATCGTTTAGATCTACCAACAACTATGTATACTACTAAGTATAGGGTCCTCTGTGATTGAACATAGATAGACTTGATTGTTTAGAGGTCCCTCATATTACATGGTTTTGGTAAATAAAGGAGATCCAAAGGAAATCTGACAGAGAAATCTAAAGGTGTATTGCACAGCAAAATCAAAATTTCATCGAACATGTTGGTAAATTTGCATTGTCATTGTAATTTTGAATGTATTTTCATTTGATATCGGCAAGGAACGAATGAAAAATCTAATGTTACATTTGATAAATGAACAAACGATGTTAGACAACAACATTGAAAAAAAAATCTAATTGGTAGTTGATTGAAGAAAAAATCTACACATGTAAACCCACCTTAAAGCTGCTGGCCTATCCTATTAAGCATAATTAAGCATATTCCTTTCTTCTCTAGTCATTGTCCTGGACCAAGCATCTTCACATCAGGAGTTAAAAGACATCTCCTATGTAAATGATTGCACTGGGTCATCGAACATCTTAGTAATAAACCAACTATAAGTATGGCAGACTGGATTCCTGTAGCTGTCATACGTCTGTTCTGATACATCCCAGTTTTAATGTGTTTATGTGTATATGAACTAAAAGAACTCAGAATATTGACGTATATATTTATTGTCATACCTAAATATCTAGTGATCACTATATATAACTCTGATGAAAAGATGACACCAGCTAGTCAATTTCTACAGTGGAAATTGAGGATTAAGAATTCTTAGTGCAATATTTCATCCTGCATGTATTCATACGTTGGTATATCAATCTTTGGAAGGAATACAGTAGTCAGAAATATAGTGGATATCATTAGTAATATTACTTATTTCATGTCTCATGTGGGACCATCGCTGCATTCTCTTTTATACATCCCTGGCAGCATTGTCTGGCAAGAAGAGATTTCTAAGTCATGACTGCCCTCTACTGAGATATATACATGTGACTGCTAATGAATAGTGTGCATTAGGAAGTGAAGTACTATTCCCAAGGTGATCGGATAAACAAGCAGGAAAGGATTAAGCTGGATTTCTGTACTGCATATATATGTAAGTCTTTTGGCTGTAAAGAGCCAGACATCAGTAGGTCATCATAACCAAGGTGTTTGGGCATTTAAAAAGAAATATAGATTGCTTATGACCATTAATAAAGGGTGATGCTCAAGTTCCCTTACAAAAAAGTAAAGCTTATAGGCATGGGACAAGAACAGAATTGAAGAAATAAGTACCATATTCGTTGGACTATAAATAATATATTTTGGACTATGAATAATAACCATTTATTTATTTATTTTCATTCCAAACATCCTGCGAGCGATGGCTCACACAATCACAAGAGGCTTGAATTTGGGGCTGCAGAGACGTTTGGCGCAGCCAAGTAGGCGGGGGCAGCCTTGACAGGGCGGGCTGGGGTCTGTGAAGGACAGGTAGGGCGTAGGCAGAAGGGGCGGGGGCCGGAGGCGGGACTTTCAGGTTTATATAGGGGAGAGCGCCCGGAAGTGAGGCCTCTTCTTTTATAGTCATCACCCACACCCACCCTCCCTCCATTAGTTTGTTGAATTTTGTCTGTACTTGTGTATGTTGTTGTTCTTTGTCGCAGCAGGCGGATCCTCGTCAGTGCCAAGCGTGAGTTTAGGTAAAAATTAGTGGTGACGTGCTTATTTAGGCATGGCAGTCATCAGCATGTGTTTTTTATATATAGAGGGCCCAGGCCCTAGGCTGGTTATTGTTTTCCTGTTTAACAGGATTTGCATTTTATTGGAAGTACCCATCGTGCTGGTTTAAAGGGCAGGTGGCTGGTACGGACGGTTTTGAATATGTTTAATATGTTATTTAAATGTATTTAAATTTTAATGGTTTTGGTAATGTTATTTAAAGTTATCGGCACTGGCGAGGACATTGTACATTTTGATAAGCTGTGGCCTTTTGTAAACACGCACTTTAATACAAAACAAAGTTTCTGAAGAATTACGTCTCTGTCGTTATTTATTAGTGTTAAGGGGGTTTTAAAGGGGTAAGCAGACAGTCAGCACTGCCCGGTCATGTTCTATTACCTCCAGCCCAACTAAAAGCAGATAACATTGAGATCTAAGCTATTTTAGCACTTGCAGTACCCGTTCTCTGAACCCACTAACCAACCAAAAAAAAAAGAAAAATTTTACAATCTGGCACTAACAACTTACCCATAAGCACCTACTTACCTATTTATATATAGGAGCAGAGATGAGTCTGTGACACATAACTATTTTACTGCAATGCAGAATGTTAATGTAAATACACAACTAAATAACTCAACTCCGCTCAGAGTGCATTGTACTGTCTGCGAACTGACAAACAATGTGACTTTTTTTTAACATTAGAATGTTAAAACTGCATATATAACTGTCTTATTTTTTAAAACCGTATTCAGGACAATTTTAAAAGGAATATACTGTTCCTCTCTTATTAGCTGAATAAAGAATATCCTGCTCATCTTCTCTTCTCATCTAGAGAACAATTTAACAAAGAGTCACAATTAACTTGGGATGCTTGGGATTACAGAGGGATACAGGGACAAATTAGCGGCCATACAGTAAGAATCTATGCCACGAAGGATGAAAGCCATTCTGAAGGCAAAAGGTACATGGTACTAGCAAAGTGTGCCTATTAAAGTGGCCGGTAAGTGTATGCACATAATTTGTGTATCCTTTTGCCTTTCTAAGTGTTTGTATTTTAATAAAATTGTTAAAATTATACAATTAATGTCTTGATCACTCATTGCATTGAATTCAATGCAAGAATATCCACCTCTTTCTGGTATATGTTGAGATTATAGGTTTCTTTCAGTCTTTGGGATTGATAATAACAAGGCAGAAAATGCATACATAGTGGATTTAGAGGACAGGATGTCACAGCTTGAACAGGCAGAAAGGACTATCTAGCTACCCAAAGGACTCTGATCAAAAATTTACAGTTCTTAATACTGTGTATTGCCCCATTTACCATCAATGACAGCTTGAATCCTTTTGTGGTAGTTGCGGATGAGGCTCTTAATCTTATCAAATGTTAAAGCTGCCCATTCTCTCAGGTAAAAAGCCTCTAGTTCCTGTAAATTCTTGTACTGTCTGGCATTAACTACACGGTCATTAACTACACTGAGGTCTCCTCAGAGTGGCTCAATGATATTATGGACAGGAGACTGAGAATGCCACTCCAGAACGTACCCTTTATTTAGCTGTAGGTCAACTGGTCAACGTGGCCTTGTGTTTTGGATCATTGTCATGATGCAATGTCCATGTATGCCCTATGCGTAACTTCCAGCTGATGAGTAGTGATGGCGCGAACCCGGAATTTGATGTTTCGCAAAAGTTCGCGAACCCGGCAAACACGCGAACCCGCCATTGATTTCAATGGGAGGCGAATTTAAAAAAACAAAGGGACCCTTTCT
>CM070033.1:106524989-106542948 GCA_036250615.1 Ptychadena robeensis | reverse complement strand
GGCACACACAGTTGGCACAAGGCTGTAATGGACGGAAAGCTGTGCAATATTTATTAATATGCGAAAGAAAATTGTTTCATCTCCCAAAATAGGGACATGGGGACTTATAAGGCACGAATATTGTAAATATTCTTTTATTGATTTATTAAAAGCAACTGTAGAAAAGCGGTATTACATTTTTTAAATTTTTTATACTATTTACATTTTATGAATGTGATACCATATCAACATTTCCACTGTAACATGATCATACAAACATTTATTTCAAAACAATACATATTGCGTGTTCCGACGCATTTCACGGTAATCCGCTTCTTCAGGGGCTCCATAGTGCAAAAATATCTGTATAAAATTTGAATAAGTAAACATAAATCATCACAGCAGACCTCGACTGTCATGAACATAAATCTTGTAACTACTCACTTGTATAGAAGTATGTAGTAGTTGTGTAAAAATTGGCAAAATCCCAATCATCAAATAGTACACATAGTAACAGATGTATCAACAGGAGAACGGGAGGAAAAGACTGTCCTTTCAGAGTAGCCATTAGTAGTATCAATTTCTAGCAGGAGGGATAAAAATAAAGGCATTTTTTATTATTATTATCTATTATGACTTTTAAATCAATATGTCCTAGTCTCTTAAATTTGTCTTGAAAATTAGAAAAATTAAATAAAAAAAAAACATGAATATAATTAGTCATCAGCTTTCTCAAAAGCGATATATAAGGTAGGTTTAACATATTGTGATTGAAAAATATATGGTTGAAGATATGTATCTAATATGTAGCACTAGATGTAACATTATAATGTAGCATTAAATGCAAAGTTATAATTGTATAGTTGTATGGGTGATCGACAGCTATATTGATCAACCCTGAGTTAACAGGTGTCATTAATAACAAAATACTTATACCCATTAAATAGAATAACTTAACATAAAAGGTTTTCCAGAGCGCTTATAAAGAGAACACATTTAAATGTAAATAATAGCAGTGAAGACAGGGGCATTCTACCCTAAATTATATATTTATGATTTAAATTATAGTAATGTCTCACCTCCGTATGCGAGTATAAGATGTGTTAAATAGTCTCTTCGGGTTCCGTTGCCAAAGACCCGGAAGTTCTTAGGTTGGCGTATTTATCCTTCCGCCGTCGCCATGGTGATCAACACCAGACCATGTAAACATAGCCGGTATCGTGAATCACTTATGCGACGTACAGACGCACCTGGACTCACCCACCCTCAAACCCTGCCTCCCCATGAAGCACGACCAGCGAAGGGGGGTAGGGGTAGATCCACACCCGTCAACCCCAGACAACTACATGCGCGTGCGCAGCAGCGGCCGAGCAGACAGGAGCCGATCACCACATCACCCCCCAGGGCACAGGAGGACTCCCTAGTTGGCAGGTCAGAGGATAGGGATGTCCTAAACAGGCTTTAAGCAAGCCTGACAGCCTTGTGGCTGTAATGCGTCTGTATCTCCTGTTTCAAGGCATCCGGTCAGTGTGATAATGATACATGACTTATATTCAAGTACAAGTGCAGTCATGTAAACAGGATTAACACAATTCATGTATATATATATATGTATAATAATACAGTTAAATACAGTTCATCTTCATAGATGTACCATGTTTAAATCAATTGGTGTCAGTTGCATAATAAGTATATTAATATGTATATATAACGCGCACATAGTTATGACCTCATCCTGGACCATGACAGCCATATTTCAATGGTTACAGTCGTAAATAAGTATTTGTATAGGAGACTAGGACATATTGATTTAAAAGTCATAATAGATAATAATTATAAAAAAATGCCTTTATTTTTATCCCTCCTGCTAGAAATTGATACTACTAATGGCTACTCTGAAAGGACAGTCTTTTCCTCCCGTTGTCCTGTTGACAAATACATCTGTTACTATGTGTACTATTTGATGATTGGGATTTTGCCAATTTTTACACAACTACTACATACTTCTATACAAGTGAGTAGTTACAAGATTTATGTTCATGACAGTCGAGGTCTGCTGTGATGATTTATGTTTACTTATTCAAATTTTATACAGATATTTTTGCACTATGGAGCCCCTGAAGAAGCGGATTACCGCGAAACGCGTCAGAACACGCAATATGTATTGTTTTGAAATAAATGTTTGTATGATGATGTTACAGTAGAAATATTGATATGGTATCACATTCATAAAATGTAAATAGTATAAAAAATGTTAAAAATGTAATACCGCTTTTCTACAGTTGCTTTTAATAAATCAATAAAAGAATATTTACAATATTCGTGCCTTAAAAGTCCCCATGTCCCTATTTTGGGAGATAAAACAATTTTCTTTCGCATATTTAATCGGGATGCGGCACATAAAACTTCTGGGATGGATTATCATATTTCTCAAATATCAATATTTATTAATACCCTACAATAGGGTGAAAAAAATTTTGTTTAGTTGCTCCAAATTACTTTATACCAAAGATGTGAGATTGTAAGCAGAAAACTGTGTGGCATTTGAATAGTAATGGTGTAACGGCAGCTGTCGTGCAGTGCCGCCTCCCTACTTACCGTGCAGTTCTGGGCGCCCTGTTCAGTGGTAATTGCTGTTGGGCTGGGACCTGCTCCTCAATTTCCTACCAGCTATAGTTACAGCATACTGTTTTATCTACACCACTGCCTTAGACATAAGCACATGTCATTTTCTGGGATAAGGGTACTTGTCATGTGACCTGGCTGACCAATAGAGGACCTCCTGCACCTATATAAAGAACCCTGCCGTTTAAGCTTAGCCTCAGTATTAAGGTCTCTGTGTTATGCTAAGCACTGACTTTCATTGGTGTTCCTGCGCTATAGGTTCCTGCCTGTATGGTGAGACTCTGCTACTGTTAAACCTTACCTGGCTGCTGGACTCTCCTGCTACCTGTACCCTGTTACACTGTCTGGCTGACGCCTGTGTCTCTGGTGCCTTCCCTGCTGTCCCCTGAGCCAGCTGCCTTGTGTTCTTACCCTGCCTCAAGAGGTAGCAACCTGGTGTTCCCCTCTGGAAAGTCTATCCCCACCTTCAGGGGTATTGTGATGAATGGGTTTACTTAGGCAATGCCCTTAGAGGAGGTAGGACTTGTGGCACAGTGCATCCACACATGCTGATCCGTGATAAATGGCAACTGTGGCAACCTCTGCCAACTCTACCATGTCACATTCCTTATTTGAAGTGCTTCCATATTCTGCATCTGGAAACAGACACATTACATTTTTTTAAAGAGTCTCGTAATTCACCTGAAGTTGTTTGTGGGTTTTTCCTTGGATCCTGAACAATTTTTCCAGCAGCTGCGGCTTCAATTTTAGTTGGTCTACCTAAACATGGTTTGGTTTCAAGACAACCTCTAATTTTGCACTCTGCTGATTGGAATTCTCAATTCTTTTTAAATCTTCTTATATCTCTTTATTTGTTTTATAGATTTCAACTACTTTTACCCACATATTTTAGTTTCCCCATGACTTAGAATCCAAATAACATCAGTGCAGCACTGGATGAAAGATGTAAGGGCATTTCAGGAGTTTAGAAAGTCAATGACTTTTTATACACACTAACTAATTACAAGCGAACTGATCACAGGGGAAGATAGTTGCCTTTATTAGCCATTCTAATCCTTGTGTGTCAAGTTGTATATGTTATCAGACTAAATCATGAGGGTATGTAAAGCTTTGGGTCATTTATGTAGTTTGTGTTGTGATAATTAGTGATGGCCAAACATTGACCGTGTCCACCTGCGAACAGGCGGATCGGACTTTAACAAAAGTCAGACGTCTGCCTGTTCGTAGGGAAATTCAAATTTCCAGCTGTCACGAACCAGCGGGTGTGGACCCACTGTGCCATGAGTCCCTCTAAAGGCGTTGTCTAAGTGAACCCACTCATTCTTCACAATATGATCGTGTGGATAGACTTTCCCGAGCGGAGCACCAGGTTGGTACCTCTGGAGGGAGGGTAGGCACACAAGGCAGCTGGTCCAGAGGACGCCACAGAGAGGTGCCAGAGACACAGGCGTTATCAGCAGGCCAGGTCATAACCAGGGGCAACAGCGCAGGACCAAGGGATGAGGCAATAGCGTTGTCAGGAAGGCAAGGGTCAGGGCTGGCAGCAGAGGTACAGGTCAGGCAGTCCGGGTTGGCAACAGAAGAGGTAATACAGGCAGACAAGGGTTAAACGTATCAAGTCTCAGAGCTTAGACAGAAATCAGCAACACAGGAACACACATTGCAAGCACACATCTAGACAGAGACGTTCGACACTGAGGCAAAGTGGAAAGGGACTGGATCCCTCATATATATACATGCAGGAGGAAAACAATTAGCCAGCCAGAAAACATGACCAATCCTTTAAATCCCAGGAAGTGACACACACTAATTTCCTAAGAAGCACTGCAAAACAGCATGTAGACCAGGACCCAGCACAAGTGAAATCATAATTTAACACAGCGCCCAGGGCCACAGCTATAAGTAGGAGGAGAACGGCGGACAGTAGCCGCCGTCACACTTGCCTACTGGCAGGAAATTAAAATCAGAGCTATACCGGAAGTGACATCCCTGACGGTGTTGTTGTTGTTGTTCCTAAACCGGAGGTCGGTCGAACTTCCTGTCTGTGAAAGAAAGCACTAGAGATGGGATGTCTCTACTCAGTTTCGAGGAACAATTATAGACTTTGGGTCAAACACCAATGTTTGCCGTGCAGACAGTTGGCCCATCAGTAGTGATCATGAGAGAAAACACAGTTTGACAATAAATGGCTTTAGCCAATTACTAACCATGAGTGAAATAAAAGATTTTGTGTTATCATTCATATTCTCTGGTATCTAAAATGGTTAAGAAATCTTTTCACACACATAGCATACCAACTCATACATTTATAATCAGGGGTGCACATAACTGGTTTGCTGGTACACATATGGGTCTAAAAACGCGCTCTGCGTACCTGTTTTGTCCCTCTGAATCGCATCTGCGGACTACACAGACACGGGACAGATTGACAGGGCTTCCGCCCCCCCCCCTTCCTTCTTCTTTCCTGCTGCATGTGGAGATCTGCTTGTGTAGTTTTCTGACTGCAGGCATCAGCGGGGGGCATGTCAGGTAGAAGGAAGCTGAGGCTCAGCACTGGAGCCTTGGAGTCTTTGCTGCCACACCCCATGTGTTCCCAATGCAGGTGAGAGAGAGAGAGAGAGATCAGGGCTAATCTCTCAATTATTCCTTAGTAAATGTGTCTATTTGAAGGCCAGGACTGTTCCCATTCCTTTCCAATCACACAACCTCACAAAAGTTGCTTCATGGAATTAAAATATCTCTGATATTTATTCCTAGTATTACCAGTATAATTTAGAGTGGACCTTCCTGAGCTGTCCTTCACAAATGCATACTAGTAAGATGCCACTGCACTGACTGGAAAAGTTAGACTGGGTCAAACTAGAGAGGTAGAAAAAGAGAGGTGTGTGTGTAGGGGAATGCAAATTGCTAATTCAAACAGAGGACGCAGAGGACAGTGAGTAGACCACGCTACATATGGGGTAAGTGCCAAACATTATCTCCTGGTACTCATCTGAGGAACTCACTAAAAAAGTTATGTGCACCCCTGGTTATAATATATATATATATATATATATATATATATATATATATATATATATATATATATTAAACTGCAATATGTGGATTTGGAGAAGCTAAAATGGCAGGTCCCAAGTAGAACAATTTCTGTAAAAGCAGAAAATATTTTATAAATTATATAATAAATAAGAGAATATTTATGTTTCAAAAACAGCCTTCTCAAAGATGATGGTTCATTAATCTGTATTTTTAGATATAATGGTTGAAGGATGGGGTGAAGGAAGCACTGGCATATACAAGGTTACAAGTACCAAGTCTGAGAACACCATGAGTGATTTTCCATGAAATACATAGATGCTGCCATGTTTCAAATGTCAATATACCACTTTTTTTTTATAATAAAGGCTCAGAAAGCAGCAAATTTACAAGTGAAGGCATCTAATCCTTTTACATGTTACAGCAGTTGGTCAAATATTGTTACCAGCTTTCAAAGGGATTTCCATAACACTTGCTGTACATTCCTGGTTAATGCAGCCTCGGATGCTCAGTAACAGCATAAAACATTAATACTATGTTGAGCAGCACATGTTTTAAATGGCAGCCTGCCTGTCCCAAGGCAGTGAGGCAGGCAGGCAACTATAGGGTGTCAAAAGTCACAGAGAGAGCTTCACATGCACTTGAGCAAAAGAACAATGGATAGTGACATTACAGCATTAACAGCAGTGTTACACCAGTGCTATTTCTGCGACTGATTTCATGCCTGAGATGCTGTCAGACGAGATGATGTCCTCCCGAACAATTCTGGGTATATGACAAGGTCACAGCATTTTTTATTGATTCCATCACTGAAACCTTACAGAGATTATCAGCTCACTGAGAACGTTTAGGATTTACAACAAAATCACTGGTATATGATGATCACGTATGTGACCTCACCCATGGCAACATATTAATAATGACATGTGTAGCCTCTTTGGAGGAGTTACGGAGGCATGCTTACTATCTTGTATAGTAGGAATATAGGCAAAATAATTAAGATGACAAATAGAGAGACCATTTCGATGATTTTGAGTTAATTGCAAAACCCCTGAACCCCTGCTGGAGATGTAGAGAAGGGTTGGGGGTATAAAAAAGTATTGCTCTAACAAAAATAGTTTTTTCATAAATTATGTTAAAAATGTTGAAAGTTTAACTTAATTCATGCAGAAACTACATGTACTAGAACAAAACTTTTTTGTTTCTCACAACCCTACTCTACATCTCCAGCAATTTTGGTGATGATATCATTTTCAGAGGCTTTGCAATCTGCTCAAAAAGTTAGCTATTCGAAAAATTCAATCATCTCTTAATATGATGTAGACTGTTCCTATCATCAGTCCCTATCAGACCTTTAGCCCATCTCCCTCGCAACCCCCCCCCCCCCCATAATACTGAGGATTTGCCTAAAAAATAAATACAAAACTTTACCTAAATCCTAATTATTCTGCATCTCTCTTCAGTTCTGATAATGTCCTGTTTTACCCAGCGAAGAGATTTGTGGGTAAAGATGATGTGAATAAAGCTGGTTTAAACATCTCTAATGTGGGACATTACTACATGTGTGATAGCGTAGTGTAGAGAGGGGAACATGCCTTAGCGTCCTATTGTATCCTTTTTTCTGTGTGATAGTGTAGTTTAGTGTTGAGCAAAAATATTCCTAATTCGAGTACATTAGACGAATATCTGACATTCGAGAATTTGCAATATTTCGCAAATGTGTGCTCGGATATTCGCAATGGTGGATATCCATCATATTATGCTTCAATATCCGAATGGATATGTGCAATACACACAGTGCTCGTACTGGGTAGAATCACAGAATAAAGGAGAGAGAGGCTACAAAGCTGGCTCTTTGCACATAATTGCGCACAGCTACGAGCAATATAGCAACACTCCCTGCGACCATCAACAGTTTTTAAGTCGAATATTGGGGTGATGCGAATATTGCGAAAATCGGTAATTTTGAAAATTCGCATAAAAATTCACACCATGTTAAACATATATTGCGCACGCAAAATTTGCAATAAAAACTACAGATATTCGCAATAAAAAAAAAACCTGAATATTGCGGAATGCGAATATTTTCCGAATGTTTTCAGAAAAATTTGCAGCATGCCGCGAATACCAATGTTGCCTATGCTGCTCATCACTTTATATCATATGCCACTCACACTAGTGTAGTTCAGAGATGGAAACACATCTTAGCTAGCGTTGAGCTAGAATATTTGAATTGCAATTGTTTTTGACAAATATTGGCTATTCCAGAATTCACGAATTTCGTGAATATGGTGACAGATATATTTGAGATATGCACTGGCAAGCTTAAGGCCATGCCTTGCAATAATTTTGGATTTACCAATATCAATATTAGTAGAATTATCCCCGAAATATCGCAAATTGGAATATTACCTATGCCGCTCATCACTAGTCTTGGCATCCTCTTGTATCCTTTGGGGAATATGGTTACCATGATGACCCTGTGTTTTAGCGACGTATTGTGTATCTACAGTTTACCTTCTGTTCTCTGTTTTGGGTTTCCAGCACATTAGTAACCATCCTGTATTTGTCACACCATTTTGACGCATTGGGTATCCTTCAATGACAGCTCCCCTACCTTTATGAAACAGAAAGTCCCAGGTTTTGCACCATTTGTAGTACTGACTGCCACATCCAACCTCATACTTGATTATTGGTTAAATATAGAATTAGATAAGAAGATAACACTCCATTCTGTTTTTCCAATCCTCAATTAACTAGCACACTTTTTGTAGTTTAATATTTGAAAAAAGACACCATGACTCGTTGCAATGCATGCTCACATGTGTTGCTCTAATGAGACCTATCTCATATAAAAAAGTAGAAGCTTCTAAGGATGAAAAAGATTCAAGAAAAAAAAAGAAGAAGGAATAGTTACGTATGGGGCAGAAATGTGGAGATAGAATGAAAGATTTCTCATAGTATGTCTGCTTTGGAATGTTTAGGATTCCAGATGTCTGGGCAAAGCTATTGTACTATATTCACAAAGCTCTTATAGCACCTGATTGTAAAAAAAAAAATTGTAAAAAAAACCTATATATAAACTATTAGAAGCTTTCATTTGCTGAATATTGACATAGCTATTATCAACATGAATTCCATGTCTATATGAGTTCATCTAAAATCCTTCTGCCTCTTAGTTCACCGAAATTTACCTTGAAGGTAATGCTCATATATAGCAGTTTTTGCCTTATCCCACAGGATTTTAATGATAATATATATATAAAAATAATTAATAAAGTAAGGAGAAGGTAGGTATTTTGATGGGGTTCACTCATTCATTCATTTCTTTTTTTTAAGTGTGTTGAGAGTGGAATTCTCCTTTAATCATATTCTCCAGCATTGAGCATTTAGGCATTTGGGGTCAATGGGAACAGTTCCAGTGCATCTAAAAAATGCACCGACCCACTCTCAAACTGCCCAGTGGAGCTTCAGAGTTTTTTCAGGCAAAGAAGTGGAATGCTATGCAATGGCCAAGGCAATCACCAGACCTGAAGGCAAAACTGAAGGGAAAATGCCCTAAGAACAAGCAGGAACTGATGACAATTGCAGTAGAGGCCTGGCAGAGCATCACCCAGGATCTGGTGATGTCTAGTGAGGAGCAGCATAGGCAATATTTGAATTTGCAATATTTCGCAAATAATTACATGAATATTCAATTCGATATTCATAAATACAAAATTTAAGTATATGGCAATGCATTGTGAAAATATATTAGCAATTATAATCACATTATGTTTAAAATGAATGGTCACATGGTACATAGTATTTTTTTCACATTGTGATAATAAAATCTCATTGCGATATGCACCAAATGTTTTTAAATTCTTGAATAGCTGAAATGTATTGATTATATTCACAATTTAAATATTCAAAATACTCAAAGTGAGTGATGTCTATGAGTTTCAGACTTCAGGCTGTAATTGACTGCAAAGGATTTGCAACCAAGTATTAAAAAGGGAAAGTTTGGTTTACGATTAGTATTCTGTCCCATTACTTTTAGTCCCTTAACAAGTGGGAGGCACATATGCAAACTGTTGTGATTCCTACACCATTAACCTGATTTGGATGTAAACACCCTCAAATTAAAGCTGACAGTCTGCAGTTAAATAACATTGTGTTTGTTTCATTCCAAATCTCTTGTGGTGGTGAATAGAACCAAAAAAGTTAGAATTGTGTCAATGCCCCAATATTTATAGACCTGACTGTATGCAGGATATGCATTGGCCTTCAAACAAAACCTTCTGGCACCTCTGATGATCCTTTTAATTGGCAATACAGAATAAAGTCTGAAGCTGGTTGCCCTTAGTGTTTTTAAAAGTACAGGTTGTTCCCAGTACAACAGGTAAAAGTTATTAATAAATATAATAGGAGGCTGCCGAATAGTGATGGCGCAAACCCGGAATTTGATGTTCGTGAACGGCGAACGCGAACCTCCGCAAATGTCCGCGAACCCGGCGAACCCCATAGACTTCAATGGGCAGGCGAACATTAAAAAACAAAGGGACCCTTTCTGCCCACAATAGTGTTGGAAAAGTTATTTCAAGGGGACTAACACCTGGACAATGACATGACAGAGGGGGATCCATGGCAAAACCCCCAAGAAAAATTTTATTCACGCAATAAATCCACACGAAGGATTTCTACAATGATAGTCAATGGGATTGAACATAAGAGGGGAGCTGGAGAGCACTAAACAACATGGTTGTAAATGCCTGGTAATTCCACCTGAAACACTGTGAAGATCTGCTTTCCACGTTGCCTACAGCTTAAAAGGTGAATTTAATTTTATGGGAGGACACTGTGGAGATGGACAGTGTGAGGACACTGGGGGGAGATGGTCAGTATGGCGGACACGTGGTGATGGTGGTCAGTGTGGAGGACACTGGTGGAGTGGACAGTGTGGAGGACATGGTGGTGATGGTCAGTGGGAGGACTGGGGGAGATGGTCAGTGGGAGGAACTGGGGAGATGGTCAGTAGGGCACTGGTGGTGTGATGGTCAGTGTGGAGGACACTGGTGGTGATGGTCGTGTGGAGGACACTGGGGGAGATGGATATTCCCCATAGATGGATGGATGGGATATTCAGTGAAGACTGTAGATTTACACAGAACACCCTATAGCAGCAGCAGCTCTCTTCCTAACTCTCTTCTTCAGCAGAATGTGTAATGGCGTCCTGTACTTGATATGTTATAGGGGTGTGAGGGTCTGTGAGGTGGGGGTGCTCTTTGGCTGGAGTTATGTCTGCTGACTGTGACTCACAGGGGTCAAAGTTTCTGCAATGTTAAAAGATAGGGGGCGAACCGAACTCGCCATATGTCGCGAACATGGGCGAACGCGAACAGTGAGATGTTCGTCGCGAATAGTTCTCCGGCGAACAGTTTCGGGCCATCACTACTGCCGAAAGTCTGGTGTTCCCAGAACTGTAAAGCACCTGATCCCATGTATAGTGCCTATTGCCCAGCAATATTCTAATCTAATAAACACAAGGCAACAAAATGAAACTTTTTTCTGTATCAGAGATGAAAACAACAATAGTTTTTTCTTGCTGAATTTAGAACTGTCATTGGTACAAGCATGTTCGCCCTCCTTCTCGCCGGCGCACAGTACGGGTGTTCGACCTGCCCTGTTCGCCGGCGAGAAGGAGCTCTCTATTCTTCCTCCGGTGGGATCATTGCAGCGAGATCCCGCCGCAGTGAAGAATATTTCACTGAAGTCCGGGTAGAGAGCCTGGTCTCGTTCAGTGAAAAAACCGGCTTGTAAACCCGGATGTGACGTCACTGCACTGACGTCACATCCGGTTAGCACAACCAGTGAACTATGCGTTCCAGGTGCGGATGTGACGTCACTGACGGCACATCCGGGTTTTTTTTCCGATTAAAATTCCCGCCCTAGAGGTGTGGGGAATTTGAATCTGTCCGCGAACGGGCGACGGCGGACTTTTTTAAAAGTCCGCTCCGCCCGTTCGCGGACAGACACGGCCGAAGTTTGGCCATCACTAGTCATTGGTTTCCCTATCACATTAGGTTTTAAAGTAATAAACAATGTAACTCTTAATCGTCACTATTAATCATGTACACATGCTTGAAGTAAATTTCTCAGTATCTCAGAGCAAAAGTCAAAACAGGCCTACTCTTTGAAATACAATAATGAAATACAAATAAAGCCTGCTAGAACAGCTGTAACGGCTTCTTCAGAGCAACATCCGGTCACAGTACAGCATCCAGCAGTAGTCTGCCATCATACTTTCGTTCCAGGAGCCATGGTATCAATGTTCCATTAACTGAATGTACCATTACCTTGATCATCACTCACCATTCCAAGATTTTCTGGGAAAAAAACAAGGTGATAGCGCAAAAAGTGTATGTTTAATGACATGAGACAACTAAGTTTCTGGTATGAAGAAAGAAGATTCTGAACTCTCTCTTTGTTTGGATCAACCAGATACAGAAACGTAACACTGCTTGTTTCGGGTGTATAGAAGTTTCTTGGTTGCCAGTTGTGCTTGACATTAGGTTCTGCATTAGAGCGGCTGTCCCACAGGCACAGAAAGCAGAATTATTTGGTGAATCCCCCTTGCATATCCATCAACATGCCAATAACTTTAAAATCACCACATATGTTCCACTGGTGTGTCTTTCTAGCAGAAGCCTAAAGGTTTTGTGCCAATATTGACTGGTATTTGGAACTGTTCATAATTCCCACTATCTTAACTAATGCCCCAGTTCCAGCTAAAGAAAAACAGCCCAAACCATTATGCTGCCACCACCATGCTTCACTGTAGGCATGGTGTTCTTTGGGTGATGGTCAGTTTAGTTTTTGCACAAACATATCTTTTGGAATTATGGCCGAAAATTTCAGCCTTGGTTTCATTAGACCATAACACCTTTTCCCACATGCTTTTGCTTTTATTGCTTGGACCTATTTCTTTGCTTGGACATATTTCTTCGTTAGTAAAGGCTTTAGTTTTGCCACTTTATTGTACAATACTGCACAAAAGAACATCATAATCACAGTGAAGCAGCAAAACAATACAATGGTATTCTATTAGGTATTCTGCTTTCAGGGAATAAATAATGAAGGGACAAGTGGATTTGAGTTATTTTTGTGTCCAAGCTTTATTTTTTAACATGTGGAAGAAGAAAAACCATTCAGGCAGGAAAGCTGTTAAAATATATAAAGTGAAATCAAATATTTATTTTTTTGGGGGGGAGTGGCATGTGGCATCTTTATAGTCTGTTCCAACGTGAACATACAACCTAAATCCAGTCAGTTATAAGACATCAGTCAATACAGCCCAGTACTCATTAATTCATCAATAAATGGATCGTGAAATGTTTTTATTAAATGCAAGCAATTTGGGGAACCTTAAATTTGCCTGTCCTGATCTTCATCTCCATCCAACCCTCCAGCTGCTCTTTCGTGAATGGAGGAGTATAACATGCACTATAAAGAAAGGGCTAGAATGTCTTTGATGTGATTGATAGATTGTTTCCATCAACCTTAAGCTATGCCAGACAGCAGTGTCCAAAGTGAAATTGCTAGTCCTTCAGGGACAGGTCTTTTTGTTAATTGACTATACACTAATTAACTGCAGATAGAAGAAAATAAATCAAATCATAAAGAATTGAAAGTAAACATCCAGCAATACAGTTACATGTTCAAATGTAAACTCTTAAATATTTAAAAAACTAAAGTAAAAAAGAACAATATAACAGTTAAAAAAACAACCTCAAGCAAATAAACAAACTCAGGTTAAAGCAAACTATGCAATCGGCATCAGCAGAGAATCAGGTTAATAAATATGAAATTACAAGAATAAAAAATGTCCATCTTTTTTATCCAGTCTAATAAAACATTCATAAGAAAGAAGCTAAAAAAAGCATTAGTGAGTAAGAAATCAACTGAGACATATGAGAAATAATACGGAAAAAGGGAGCCTCGGAATCCACCAGATTAGCTGCCATGGTCAAAATCTAGCCACTAATGCTGACCATTCAACGGTTGATATCTATAAAATTGACTCTCAATCGATTGCAGCGTGGTGATGGCACCATGTTGCGCTCAATCACGGGTCAATTAAACAGGAATCAATGTGCACATCGATTGGGACTCTTGGGACCCTAGTCTGGTGTTGTGAGATATGGCTGGGAGCTGCTGACAGGCAGCTGGGAGAGCAGACTTGCTGCAGAGGGGGGCTCCCCCCGCACATCACACAGCCTGTGTAATGTACACAGCCATGTGAGGCTTTGCCCCCTTTACCCTGCTGGGAGCCGATCATAAGCTGTGTGCTCTCCTTTGTAGCCATGTGTTTGTCAGATCGATCGTGATTTACGGACATGTCCATTCCCGGTTTGATCAACCTTTTTTGAGCAAAGTGTTGCTCGATTGAATCTATAAAAAAATTGAGCAGTGTATATAACTTAAGAGATGTCAAAACAATGACAAATAAACAACATTTAAGAGTTAGTAGATTCTAGAAGATCACACTTTCCATGTGAACGATAGAATCGATTTTCCATAGACATCATTCGCAATCATTCATGGAACATTGATTATGCAGTCTCTAGATGTATGGGGAGCAAATATGAAAAGAAAGAAGGCTATTATTAAATAGTACTAAATGGGCTTATTAAAAAACAGTTGCCCTATCAATGAAGGAATTTACCTTGTTAGTGTCCACCCTCCAGCAGGTTTAATGGCATTTATACCATCTCATAGATATTTTTTAATTATGTTCCTGACATTCACAGGAAGTTGGGTTCGCTGGATAAAGGTAAAATACTTATTTCAATCCAAAAATCTTAGGTTTGGGGAGGTTTTACTTATCTTCCCAGACTGACAAATGTGGTGAGGGATTTAAATATATAAAACAAATCTGTTGGGTGGTGGCCTGCCTACATATTCAAGAACGCACCACACCCAAATAAGCATGGATCTATCACTCTCTAAAGAGACCCAAGTGTCTTACACCAAACTTAATACAGTCATACATATAAGATTGCTTGATAGATACAGTCTGTTAAATGCTCCAACATCTAAAACCTGGGCTTCTTCAGGGAGATATACCTAAATAATTAAACAAATAAAAAATATACCTGTACATTCTTCCAACATATATGTAAGTACATCCATTCTGTTGTGGGGTAACTCACAAATATCAGTCTGGATAAATCTTGTGATGAAAGCTACGCTCTTTACAATAACAATTAAATGTAGAAATATAGTACAGAGGCTGGAACGGATGCTGTCAGGCCAGAGTTCTTGAAGGTTCTAGTTGTCCTCTTATGTATGGGAAGATATCCCAGCATGGATATCCAAGATAGAGAAGCCCCTCATGTAAAGAGTAAAAGCCTAGGGATAAGGGAGGAACAAGATCACCACAAACACAGTAGGATACACAAGCCAGTTGTCTTGGCATAAGAGACTCCTAAGAGGTTGAAGCTGATAGCATGACCAACAGAAAAAAACCAACAAGTACCAGGTAAATAAGAATAGATGAGAATAAGAAGAGTTTTCAGACAAGTGAGAACAAAACAAGCCAGGAGGTCTTACTTCAGCGTCCATATGTACGATGGCAACCGCAACATCTAGCCTAGTGTAAATACCCTCTCATCAAAGCCCAATCTAGAACAGCTGCAATAGGCATTGAAGGGCCCGTAAGTGACAGGGGTCTATTCAAATAGAGAAAAGATAGGGTAGAGACAACATAAACATGATTATGTGCTGTTGTAGAAAAGGGATTCCAATGAAGTAAGGAGTCTTATAATCTTATAAATAACCTTAGGAAAATTACAAAGTTGAAGACTAAAACAGTGGCAAGAGTTCATGGTAGCAAATAGATGTTGACGTACAAGATTTACACTGTCATTTCCCAGGCTGCTGCAGCCCCGGAAATGACCAACTTGTGTAGGCGCTTGTGGGTCGTTTTGATGACAACCCTATGACAGGTCAATTGGGCAACAACCGCCCATGTAATCGAGCCCTAATGCTGGCCATACACATACCGATAAACGGCCGGATTTTAATCTGACCGACGGGCGTGCGCGCTCTCGCCGTCGGTCAGGTTAAAATCCGGCTGTTTATCGGCATGTCCCCACTGTCGCCCCACTTCTCGGCCGGCCAGAGATCCGACATGTCGGAAAATCTGAGCCGATGGGAGCCGATTGCCATAAGCAGCAATGAAGACGGCGTCTCCATCGCTGCTTATGGACGGCACACAAAGGGTGCCTGGCCGATTGTGGGGCCCCAGAATGCAATGGGAGGCTAACGTGATGACATCATCACGTTAGCCTCCCAGAGCGACATCGGGGGTAGTCTGCCTGCACACATCGGCGTGTGTATGGCAGGCATAAGTCTTATAAAGTTTTCTTTTAATTTCCATTATATAGTGCTTATATTTGTAAATATGATGAAGAATAAATGCTTAATTTATGTGAACCACCAGAGGGAAACAAAGTAAAATATGAGACATCTGTTCTACACGCTGAGATTAAAAATTCCTTGTTCTACTCTCAACGTTTTTATTATATTAGCTTTTGAGACGAACGCTTCTCCTTGATAGTGTTTGTTCTCCCTGACACATCTTAGAACGTACAATCTGTACTTTGTGTGTGAGTCCAAACTCAATGCTGCCTTTTTACAGTTTTTTAGTGTCCAAAACTAGAGATGGTCGAAAAATTCGCAGTGCCTGATATTTCGACTGAAATCGAAATTTCAACTTGAAAAATAACTCTGCTTTTGATTTGCCGTGCCGCTATTTCGCGTGCGAGTATGCGGGAGTGATTGGAAAATTTGCATGGTGCTAGCTAACTTTGTCAGCTTATTGCAAAGCCCCTGAAAATGGTATCCTCACAAAAATTGCTGGAGTTGTAGAGAAGGGTTGGGGGACATTGCTGGAGATGTAGAGAAGGGTTGGGGAAATATTTGAAAACAATAAGTTTTGCTCTAACATGTCAGGTTTGTGTATAAATTGGGTTTAAATCTCAGCTCTGATTGTAAAGCTCTGCTACTATGTACACTGATTCTTCTATTATAGCTCATACAGCAAATCCAAATTTTCCACCTTATGTGAATTTTTGACCTTATGCGAATTTTAGGCTTTATGCTAATTTTCGAGTGTTTATGCGAATGTTTGGCGTTATGCGAATTTTCGACTTTGACTAGAAAAAAGTCAAAATTTCGCAGTCGAATCGAAATTCGATTGGGAAACTCGAAATTTAAGTAGAATCGAATTTTATTAATTTCGACCATCTCTATCCAAAACTAAGAACTAAAAACAAATGTATAGTTTTAGTGTAGACATTGCTCATTGTCAGCACATGCATGATTTAAAGGTTCCCTTATGTGTTTTAGAAGCAAATCTTTCAAACTCTTGGAATATCACCATCAGTTTAACATATTCCTTATTGATATACAAGCCTGTTCTAACTCACATATATCATCTAAAATCCAAAAGAAGAAGTTCTAATCTATTTGAAATATTTGAAATTTAAACAGATCAATATTAATTTGAAGGTATTATCTATATGCACTGTCAAGTCCATAATGATTCATACCCTGGGCAAATTTTCCTTAAAGTTACTTTAGTTAAAGATAATAAGACAATGTACAAGAGGCATTATTGTGGAAAAAAATATTTCTCAGCTTTTATTGACATTTAAGCAAAAAGTGTCATGTCCAAAATTATTCATATTTGGATATTTGGAAAAATCCAAAGTTCTGGGAAAATCCAAACTTTGCAAATGCTCATCTGGACAAAGAAGAAAACCTCTAGTCTTCTCTGTTATGGTCAGATGAAATATAATGTAATTGTTTGGTCAAAATGATGTCTCCTTCATTTGGCATCAAAAAGCAGAAACCTTCAACCCAAAAAACACCATCCCCATTGTCACACATGGTGGTGAGAACCTAATTCTCTGGGGGTGTTTTTCAGCCAATGGACCAGTGAACCTAATCACTAGTGATGGCCGAACTGCCCGCAAGGCGGACAGTTCGGCCGCGAACAAGCATGTTCGCCCTCCTTCCCGCCGGCAGACAGTACGGGTGTTCGACCCGCCCTGTCCGCCGGCATGAAGGAGCCCTCTATTCTTCCTCCGGTGGGATCATACGCGGCGAGATCCCGCCGCAGGAAGAATGTTTCCACTGAAGACCGGGTAGAGAACCCGGTCTTTCAGTGGAAAGCCGGCTCGCACACCCGGATGTGACGTCAGTGTCACGCGCGGTGCGCGCATGCGCGAGCGGGAGCGCGAACGAGATCCTTCACCTGAGTTTTAATGCA
>CM070033.1:106506195-106517575 GCA_036250615.1 Ptychadena robeensis | reverse complement strand
ATAATAAAAGTATTCCTCAAAAATACCACTTGCCTAATAATTCTGCACTCCCTGTATTGGTAGAGATGGCAAGTCTTCTAGGGGCTTTAGTGATACTTTTACTAGTGGAAGGTAAGATTTGAATGTAGTAGGCTTAGGAACATCTTGATGGATCTGGGGAAAAAGTCCATTGCATGAAGCACCAGTGAACTCCAACGTCTGTCTCTCCCTATGTGTGTAGTACCTGCATCCCACAAAGAATTAGCTAAATATGTAACCAACCACAGTGAGGTATTTGCAGCTGAAAACGTACTTACGACCTCTGGCCCCTTCCCTCTTAAGCTTAGATACATATATAATTGTTACAGCCAAAATGAAGACAAAGATAAATAACAATGATATGATCTGGGGTGCACCCCTGTACAAATGGTCCGCCAGTACACAAATGGGGTAAAAACCTAGTAATGAAGATCAATGATGATGTTACTGATTGCATTTTCATACATTTCAGTCATTTTCTGACTGTCACTGAGAAATCCTCCACTTCCCCCATTTCTCCTTCCTCCATGTGTGACAACTCTCTTCTTGTCACAGTGACACTCTGGCTGAAATTGGCATTGCAGCTCCACTGTATCATGCAAATTACCAAAATGATTTCAGTTTTATTGTTAAGTGCATACAATTTCTGTAACTTGGATAAACACAGGGAAACATTAATATAACTGAAAGGTTCAAGTTAGGGGTGTCAAATTGGGACTGTAAATTACCAAAAAAAAATTAAACTTTTAAGGTTGTTGGAGATCTGCGGATTAAAAGCAAGAGTAGACATATGTAAGGTCATGTGTCCACTGCTGTTTCCCTGCACTGGGCGAACTGGAACATTTGCTGGAGGATTTCCCATGACTTGCAGGCAGTTTGCCCATGGCTTAGGGCCCTATTAATTAAGCATACTAAAGATGTGGAAAAACAGAGCCCGAACATCATCTTTACATCTTGGAGACATGTTAGCTGTTGACCTGTGGAGACAGCTAATCAGAGACTCAATCAAAAACAGGGATTTCCATCTATCGAGTCTACCATGCAGAAAGCTGATGCAGAGGACAGTAAAGAAGACCACCCTCCATATGGGGTGAGTACCAAGCATCATCTCCTGGTACTCATCAGAGTAGCTCAGTAAAAAAATATGTGCATCCTGGATATGATGTGTCATATGTGCTGTCTATAAATCACTTTTATCCAATACATATGTATGGTAGAAAATGTGTCTTTAAATTCAGTGTTCATTATATCAGGACACAATACATGTTATTTTATAAAGATCATGAATTCCTTTTACTGTTGCAGGCAAAGGCAAGCTGGAAAAAAACAGAAGCAACCAAAAACAAGATTACTGTGATCCAGATTTCGATACAGCTTTCTTCCATAGCTAACATTGTTATTTTAGTGTTTTCTAGTGACAACAGAGCTTTGTGTAGCTACCTTTGTTTGAATGGAGTACAGAGCTGAACACTGTATAAAAGGTTAAAAATAGAAGATTAAACTGAATATGTCATAAAAGCATGACATGAAAAAAAACTGAAGAAGAGATGCTGAATAAAGCTCCTAAATCTAATGTTGGCTACCACATACACCTCTGTATTACTATCAGTTGTGAGCACAAAATGGGATACATGCAGAGTGATAGGATCCTATAGCACTATTGTTAGATATCATAAACATTCCGAATAATATGTTTTTTGTACTCTCATTCCTGCCTCAATTATATGGAGATTTTACAAGTTGTGGACCTTAAATGAACAAATGTCACTCCACAAAACATGTGCTACCATCTCTATTTATAAGCAGCAGTAGCTCCTGTCAAATTGCGTGAAGCCAGAACTTTAGAGAAAGGACTGAGGACTATTTTCCACAAGCCTGAAGGTATGTTGCAGGTCAGTGAACAGGGTTTCGGATGTCAATGCCCTTCATTTTGAAAAAAAAACCCCACAGAACTGCACTGTGTGAAAAGGTCAAGCATGTCCTTCGATGCATGAGCTTTTGCAGTGAGTTTTTCTCAGGGAGAGGAGTAGATATATAGGGAAAAAATTTTTTACCCACAATTCTACAGCCTTTAAATGCCCACACTTCCTCACAGTTCTTTCCACGTAGTTTCTATGCCTATAACCCTTACAGTAGGATGTCAAACTCAAACAAAAAGTGGCCAAAGAACAGACAAGTCTCTGGCTTGATATTTATTGGAAAAAAATTTACAATTAACAGATGAGCCTTTTAATATGAAAATAAACTAATGTTCTGTTTAAATCTAGAAATTTATTATGGAATAATCAATAGTAGTCATACTACTATAACACATGTGATATTTATACATACATAGCTTTCAATCCTTACCTCATTTTTTGGACTATAAGACACACTGGACCATAAGAAAACCAGAAAAAACATTTCATATATAAGTGTTCAAATCAGTTGGGTTAATGCAATGGATTATATTAACGCAATATCAAATTCAGCCAGTAGATGTCACTAGCAGTAAAACTGATTAATCACTGATCTTCCTGACTGATCGGGAGGAGGGGGGCCACGGGAGTAATGGCTGCAACTCTCTCTCTCTGGCTATGCCTGTGTCCGTGGAAGCTGCAGAGTGATTGCAGCTTCCACAGACATGGAGAGAGAAATATATAGCAGTTCATCTATCTCTCTCTTTATCGTTTGTATCAGCAGGGCTCTGGGTTCTGCTGGCATAAGCAATAATACAGTTCAGATGGCCGCATCTCTCATCTGACAGCTCCCTGGCTTATCTTATTATCAAACAGCAAACCAAATATGACCCCCGGCTGGATGTTGAGTTTGGCATTTACCACAGTAATATTTTTCCAACCATAATCAAAATATTTTTATTCACCAGTTTTCATTTAATACTTCATACTTTTTCATGTTGAACATTTTTCCATTCTCTTTATTTTGTCAAAAGCCATGACTGCCCTGGTGCCAATAATTAGGAAAATCTAATTTGTAACTGAATTGCTTACCAGCGTTTATATTCCAATGCACTGCAGTCCATAATTGACACTTTATGGATATGTGAGGAGACTGCAGGGGGATGCAAATCACTTGGGGTGAGGATATGTTTTGTTTTAAATTCACAATGTTTTGTCAAATGTGCTAAAAACAGGCAGCAATTGGACAGACTACTGTAGCGTTGACTGGGGTCACCTGGGAGGCACCAAGCATTTCTGATTGCAGGCGCATGCTTCACCCCATGCAATCTCAGGGGCATAAAAGCTGGGGAAAATATAACAAATAATAGAAAATGTAGCAAAACTGAAGAGTGTGGCAAACAGATAGAAGTATATATAATGACTCCAGTCGCCAATGTTATGGTAACATGAACTGTAAACCTAAAACATGATTTCACCTTAAACTCATTTTAGCCTCAAAATCTCATCCCCAATAGCTTTTATTAAATTCAACACACTTATAAGGCAGAAACATAAAAGATGCAGCCATGTTTGGAATATTTCCCTAAAAACAAAAAAAAATATTTCCAGTTATTTGTCGGACCTATTTTATGGGTATTTGTTTAAGTTACATATACCTATCACATTTACTTTTTTTTGTAGCTAAACTTTCAAACACAGTACTGTGGTTAATTTGTCTCTCCTCCTCTGTCAATGAATAAAGGCATAATTTTAGTCTGTTCAAACTAATACAAGATCTATTTTATTTTTAGAAGCAAAATGAACAAGAAAATAATTACAGCACCTTTCTCTCTACAAGAAGGATAATACTTCTTTCTACTCTAGTGATCAATAAGAAAATGCTTCTCATGATTCATTTTTTTAGGCTCGATACAAGACGCAATTTGCTTGACAATTATGAACGATCTTTTATCTAGCACAGCTCGGCGAGTCCTGCAATTATGTATTATTGCTTTGCGTCTCAGCTGGGCACCGATTGGCCCGGCTGCCATTTTTTTTCCTTTGTATCCCTGAAGACGCTGATTTTGCTGATCAATTTGGTTGTGTCGCAGTAGCTATAATCAAAGTTGGATGGAAGACAGGCAAGGAGTTCTGAATAGTCTCCGGGAAGTTTCCAAGTAATTACACTTGTTTTTTATCGACTCATAAACATCTATAAACTCATTTGTAGGGAAAGATTTAGTGGATCGTAGGGTTATAAGCTGTGCAACACCCACATATTGTATAGTAAATGTACAGATTCAATAAATGCAAAATGTAATTTTTTTCTGGTCTAGAAACAAAAGCTTAAATGTAATATAAATGTTCTGATATCCTGAAATTCTGGGGTTATATGTCCCAAAATTTGTATATAATATCAAAATAGAGTTCAGATGTCCACAACTAGGTCCAGCTAAAGAGGAACTGCCAAAAAAAGAAAAACAATGGGCTTAAATACAGTATTGCGTTTCTCAATTACCTAATATTTGGTTGCCTTAGATGTGATTATCTTGGTTAAGTATCAGGGCAGTGGTCCCTCATTTCAGAGGTGCTCCTGATAATTGTTAATCTAATGACTGCTGAGGAATGAAATAAGTCTTTATTACCTTAAGTGACCCTGGGGAACCCTTTTTCTAAGCTAAAGCCTCCTACTTGAAAATTTTAGATGGCCATATATAATGCCTATTCCACCCAGGGGTATTTGCCTGACAGGAACTATTTAGGATATACTAGGCCTCAAGTGCAGATAATTAAATGTATTGTACAGACAGTAGATTTTTTGTATTGACAAACAAAACCATTTGTGACTAGTCTTGTTTGAAATGCTACCATCTGCGCAGTAGCTCACATTGGTCACTAGTGGTTAGAGTTGTTTTTGTTATTTCGATAAGCTGACTGGATAATTTGAGGCGAATGAGAGAGGAAGAAAAATGGGTTTAAGGATGAGAGAGTTTGGGAAGAGAGTAAGGTGGAAGGAGAAGGGAGGAGATGAATATAAAGAGAGAGGAGGGAAGGGGTAGGCAAGAGTTTGGTCATATTGAATCTAGTTATGTGAAAGAGGGGATAAAGATGGTGAGTGTAGGAGGATCGGAGTACCCTCTCCAGGAAGTTTTGGAAAGCAGCTGAGCCATGGTAAAAAACCCAACAAGCCCATGCATTAGAGAATGAGAAGAGATACAGGGGTGTCCAGGGTTCAGGGTTCGGGTTCAGGGTTCAGGGACAAGAAGCCAGGGAAAGCATGTAGTCCAGCCAAGCAAACAGAAACAGCAACAGATACAATGAACAGCCAGCGTGGTTTGGATGAAGCACACCTAAATAGCCCTCCTAAGCTAACAAGGAAGGTGTGAGCTCCACCCAGCCCACGCTAGCAGGGAGCCACCTGCTGGTGACGGTGGGACTAACCCATGGATGGGCAATTACAGTGCCACCAGTAGGCAGTGACAGGAACAGGCAGGGTCCTAACAGGGAGGATCGGATTTCCCTCTCCAAGAAGATTTTGAAAGCATGATAAATAAGCCATGATAAATAACCCAGCCAGCCCACGCATTAGAGAATGTGTTGGCCCTTTTGGGATCCTAAAGCCCCCCATACACCACATACAATTACCATGCAACTTCTGTACAACCAACTTTTCTTCTACCAAAACCATGTAATAGAAGGACCTTTCTACACCTTCCAATCACTATGTATTCTATCAGGGAGGTCAGTATACTACATAGTTGTTGGTAGGTCTCATATAAGTTGTATGGAGGAATCTGAAGGTGTATGGGGGGCTTAAGGCATCAAGCTTTCCATATGCATAATTTAATGAGGTTGGTGGACCATGCGCACAATGTGTGGGCCGAGGTCGACTTTCAGAGCCTGCAGATGGCAGTCCGAGCCTCAGATAAAAAGTGGTAGAGCACATCACGTTTGAATCACCTGTGGGAACCCGAAATCATGGGCTGGATGGTTTTCTCATAGGTGCTCATCAGGGTTGTCACTCAAACCTTGTTGACTTTCCAATATATTTGACCAAGGATCTTCAGACATTTATATGTAAGGATAATGTACAGCTGTTCTCATGCAGAGCTGGTTAAGCTCAAAAAATATTTAATTCCAAAACATCTTTATCACATCTTCAACATGTCTAATCTTTGTCACACGGAAAAGCTCTCTCTATACACCCACCTTCATATGTTTCCTATCTATGCCGCTATTTTTACAATGAGTATGAAAGGAAAAACTATTTGGCCCCTCAAATAGTGAATTGTGGAGGGCACCTGCAACTCATAACCACAGCTGCCATCAACAACTGTTTAGACGATTTTAATGATCTTTTTAGTAAGTCTACCCTGTAATTGCATTGAAAACATAAGGACCAACCATCTTCATAGCAGAAACTATGACATTAAAGCACATAACCCTTTACAGGTGCCACTTCTACACTTCTGTCGTCTGGTCAAAAACAAGGTACTAAAATATATGAGTGTAAAGGAGGAGATATGAAGAGCAGTTAAAACTGCAGTTTAAAGGTTTCCTTGCTTAGCACAGGTATAGTCACCTCCAACATCACTTTCTAACTAACTAACATATGGGAAGAGGCAGCTTTGGTATATCTTATGTTATAATGTTAGTACTAGGTGGGGTGGCTACAATCTATAGGATGTGTAACCTACCATGAAAGGTAGCTGTCTTTACAGAGTATTATAGTTGCCCTTCTTTAAAACCAGGCTTTACCCTTTTGGAGACTATCTCAAACGCAGCATAAAAATATGTTGTTCTAGAAAATAGAACATTATGACAAATGTTTGAAGGGGTTCCTATTTGTGGTCAATAGCATGTCTGTGGTAAATACTAGTAATTTCTACTGGTGGTTAGCTAAAAAAAAAAGTCAGCTTGGTTTATGTAAGCTTATTGTGGTTTGCTGTAATGATGATCAGTGGGATGTTCTGTTTCACTCTGCATGTAGGTATACTACAAAGCAAATTATTGAATCATGTCATGTTTTGTTAAATCAGAAATACAGAGTGTATCTGGGTATTGATATACATTAATGATTTGGCTGTTTCTTGAAGTAAGCATAAAAAACATCAAGCTTAATAATGTGGATAAATAAATAGTTGTTTGATGTGCAAATGTCGCAAATGTGCAAATGTCGAAACCCATAACTACTTAGACAATCTGATTGTGATGATTTAATCACACTTTCCCTTCCAGATGAGCTGCTTTGATAAAGTTGCCATTAAAAGGAAAAACACAAAACAAGTTCATTTATAAATTAATTCATAGTATTTCCCAGCTTCATTGAACCTTGATAGATTTAAGAAAGAAAATATGACTAGTGTCCCAGTGTGCCAGATTATGCAGTTAGCGTTAGACATGACTTGTTAAATTAGGTTGTAAATTTTTCTTTGTATCTAACTGCTAAGGGGAGGTTCTTACAAGCTAAGGTACTATTAACAAGAAACATCTAAACCAGCATGTTTTATCTCTGTCAACAAAGAGGAATTCTTAATATTCCATTGATAGTCACAGTAAATACTCCTTCTTACATGTGTGGTTAGTGTAGTGCATACATTAATGGGAACTTAAACCGGGGACCAGTTGGATGAAGGCCCTGTTACATTAAACATCTGTGGGTATAATGGTCTTACATTTGTAATCAGGTCTTATTGATGGTTTACATTGATGGCTAGATAGCAGAATGCTCTTTTACACCGGGGGTCAGTGGAAAGAACACAGTTATTGCCAATCTGGCACTGAACGAAAAAAAACTTTCTTTGAGCAGGATTGATTGAAGAAAGTTAGATCGAACAGGGGACGGACGTGTCAATCATGGATAGGACCACACAACCAGAACTGCCTAAGAGACAGCTCCCAGCCGGGACACAGGAAAGAGGGTGGAGCCAAGCACAGGACTCTCTGACTGCTTTGTATACAGTAAGGCTATGTCCCTAATATAGCCATGTGCCACGATTCCAATCGCGGAGACCACAGGAGATCACTAGCACCCAGTGATCTCCCGCGGTCTTCCGCAATTAGAATTGCGGCACAGAGATCGCCAGTACCTGCAGGCAGGAAGTGGGGGCGGGACAGGACATCTCGCCCCACCCCGCCTGATCGCGCCCATAGAGAGTGAATGGGTGCGGTTAAAATAGGTTGCGCCCATTCATATCTATAGCTGTGATAGCCATAGACCCGCGGCCTGCAATACAAAATGTGGTAATCGTGGGAGATGGATATAGTGGGGACAAGCCCTTACACAGGCAGTGCAGGGGGAGCCCCTCTCCTTACAGCCTTCGTGTCTCCCTCTCTCAGCTCTGCCTGGCAGCATCTCCCAGCTGGTGTTATGAGACACATTTTCCTACCCTGTGATATTTTCCTAAATATTACAGGTAGTAAAATATCTCACAACAGTGGTTGTACATAGGACCAGGGTCCCCATCGAACAGGAATCAATGTGCAAAGTGGTGATCGAGCACGTGTGATGACGTCACCACACTGCAAATAATTGCTGGTCTATTGGACTGGGATCGACCCATGTATGAGGAACTTAACTTGAATAAAAAAAAACATAAACCAATATTGTTATTTATGTACAAATGTATGCAACAGAAAAACTATTTGTAATTGTTTGTGAAATTCTAATGATTACCATATATTCTTGAGCATATCCCAACCTGAATATAAGCCTTAGAAACCAGCACAATATGGGTGCTAGAAAACTCGGCTTACACTCTAGTATATATTGTATATTGTTAAAATTCTTAGCTTGTCTTTGATTCAGTAAATTTGGGCTTAGCCTTGCTCAATAAATATGTCTTGTAATTGGGCCGGACCGAGCAGCTAGGGGGGCCCGGCGGACAATATCTTGGGGCCCGGCACCCGCATTCTGGCTGCCCGGTCTGCAACAGACTGCAAACAGATTCTTATGAGATGAATAACTTTAGAGTCTGAGGCTCCAGGATTTCTGACTGTGGCATTTTTACACAGCCTCCTAAATCTCAATTAAATTTTGGCATCAGTAAGAACAGGGGAATCTTACTGGCTAATTTTACAGGTGAAGTTGGCCTATTTCACCTTGACAAAGGCACATGTTGCTTCTACAAAAAGTTAGGGTGGTGCTGCTGTATGAAAACCAAGCTAATAGCACCAAAAAGCATATAATTCCATAAAAATGTAGGCAGTGTACACTGTCACTTAGACTTAAGTTCATCAAAGTAGAGTTATCATGACTATTTTATGGGTAATGGACCTATGGTATGTGTGTGCCGTTTTAATTACGATGTAATTTAGTCATCTTCCTTTAAGCCACTCCCTTTTTATGCTGTGGTTCATTGCACAGAACCTATTTATTTATAGTTGTGGTCCTAAATGCCCCAGGTCTAGTCTGTACTAGTCATTGCTGCATTTGTTTTCATTAGCACCCAGGCATACTGACCGGCATTTGCAGAACTTTTTCATTATAGTCAATCAAACGGTAAAAGTTTCAAAACTTGGTCCTCCTTGGTCCTCTACTTGCAGCCCCCAAAACCTGTTAATGCATATGGCATAGGAACTCACCTGTTCACCGATCCTCCACCGACGTGTCCTCGTCTGGGTGGTAATAGGAGGAGAGGGACTCGCTGAGCCTCCAGCTGAGCATGCTAATTGGCATACATGAAAGTTAATGAGTGACCCAGACAGTGCCTGAGTGCCTATGCTTCCACTAGACTATTTTGATGATATCTATGGGCAACATATCCTTTGTTGATGTATATGGGGCATTCCATATATCACCATGTGTAGTGGTCACATGCTGACCTGGCTTTCCTAATCAACTTTGGCGGTCCTACATGTTTTGTGCGGCCCTTTAGTGATGCAGAGGGCCTCACTTGTGGCCCCCCCATATCACCTCAGTTGCCCACCACTGTTGTGAGTGCTAAGCTAACTGCACGTGTGACTTTGGCCTCAAGAAAGGCAGTTTCATTAGTTTTGTTAAAATGTAGTTTAGCATATATTGATTATGTCCCTCTCCACTTGTGAGGTTTGAGTTTTTGGGGTTGTCAGTAGTGTTGAGCGCGATATTTACAATTTGAATATTTTTAATATATTATGTTTTTGACCATTCACAATATTGCGGGAATGTGGGGCTGGATATTCACAATGTAATAATAACATAATATCACTTTGATTGGTTACCAGCATATCCACTACAATGTCAACGAATCAAATTATTTTAAATATCGAATATCCTTGCAAACATTCGCGAACATATGTGCATATGCCACTCAACACTAGTTGTCAGAAACAAATTTGCTCTGTCTGCTAAATTTCTGTTTTAACAGTGAAAAAAGTTTTGCAGGATTGTCAAGGCTGCTGAGGACTTGGTTTGAGATACATTTTAAGGCTAACATGCTCTTTCAGCGATGTACAACTTACATCTTTTCCACTGCCGCATTGTTCTAAAAAAATGCATAGCAATATCTTAAAAAGATGAGCTTTGAATAAATGGAGAAAACTTGACAGAATAATTTCAGAGTTGCACCTTACATCCACCTAAATCAGCAGCTTTTGATAAAACTTTTAAAATTTAATTGAGGAGTTTACATTCTCCCTCATTTGAAATGTTGACAATAAGAAAGCCCTGATGATTGTTCTAAACTGCTTCTCCAGGCATCTGAGAGACAATTCTATTACTAGCTGTGTCAAACTGCAGGAAATATGACATCTAACACAAGCAGGCTGTAATAATATTTGGCAGTACCTTGTACATTCTTTTCATTGGTTTATCTTTCAATCAGTCAACAGGCATGTACAACTACGCTCAAGCTGCAATTACACTCTGCAGCCCGGAAGCACTGTACCGTTTACTTGCATAAATGCCCCAATACGTGAACGGCTAATTTAAAAATATCAGCAGGAGAAAAAAACAAAGCATTATAATAAATAAACATATCATTAAATAGCAAATTTGCAATTTCATGCCTAGGCTGTTAGAGGGAACATTTTTACACCTTTCACTGCTGAGAACAATATTTCAAATAATATTTCCCATCTGTTCATAAACCACATTGACGGAAGAAGCTGCCTTTTAAAAGTTAATCAAACGTTAACAAATTTTTTTTTTCATGAAGTGCCCCTTTGCTGATGACTAAAGAAGCAAATAGTGGACTTAAGGTGGTCATACACAGGTCGATTTTTCAATAGATTCCTGAACAATCGATTGCTGTGCGCATTTGCGGTGCGCATTTGCGGTGATCGATGTATTTACCGCATGTATTAATAAATCCTGCTCAAAGAAGGCTTAAATCGATAGTGCAAAGTGGTGTGCATCGATACACTGTTCAATTACCGCACGCTCGAGACGTCACCAAATGTAATGTTCAAATGTAATAAATTTGATTTTGTCTGTTACTATCTAGGTGTTACGCCTGGGCTTGGGGAACGAGACAGGCTAAGCCCATTAGCTGGAGATAGGG
>CM070033.1:106469152-106484158 GCA_036250615.1 Ptychadena robeensis | reverse complement strand
TCCGCTCCGCCCGTTCGCGGACGGACACGGCCGAAGTTCGGCCATCACTAATATAGAGAGTCGCCACAGCTTTCTGGGGTATATAAATTTTTTACAGTAACAGTTGAGTCTAACCCAAACACCAGACAATGTTTAAGCAGAACTTGTTTCCATATGAAAAGTTTCATCCTTGTATCTAATGAGAAGGAAAAACTTATTCAATTGTAGAATTTTTTTCAATAAGTATCCAAATTGTCCGGTTTAAAATTTTTGCCCACTGTCAATTTGACACCTGTGGTCTAATGGGTTAAAAAAAAACATTTTAATATTTATGCTGTTTTATTTCTCATAATGTTATGTTCCCACATTATTAGAAAAGAGGTTTAGCATGATTTATACTATTTTATTTTGTTAGGTTTGTAAGAAGAAGAGGGCACAAAAGCGCTATTATGAGCATAGCGTTGATAGACAATGGGCATCTGGAGCAGTCAAGGGTGGGATAACTTTTTATCAGAAGGCTACTCTTGAACAGTGAATTGTGTATTTTATCTGGAAGTACATCTGTCCTTATCATAAATACATTTATCCTTTAATCACTTTGAAGCCCAGTTTATGACGCCAGTATGGCGCCATCTACCAGCACTTCAGCTATGTGTTATCCTTTTGATTCTTTAGTTAGGCATTTGCTTCCATACAAGCATGCTGTTTAAATTATAATATTGTTAAGAGTTTATTTTTACTCACCCAGTCTTATACTGTATATTGAAAAATATATGCCCAACCTGAACTGTATGTAGCCTTTATCCACATATTCTAGGAATAACAAGTTTAAAGCAATTCTTGTACACATACAATAAGAATGTATTCACTTGTTTCTGTTCCAGACAAAAAAACACAGCTGTCAGCTCTTTGAAGGTTATAATGATGGGCAGCACTTTATTTTCATCCTATTTTATAATGGTGTTTTTTGCTGCAGATAGTTTCTGTAATTTAATGTCCTACATATATCACAAGGAAATGGTCTTACAGATAAGCAGGGGTGGCAGTAAATTAAACGGGAGCTTCTGATGTTTCCGTCCAATACTGTTGCAGGATGGGAATCAAGGATGCTTTGAAAATGAGGGATGGTTGCATATTGACAACTGTAATGCAGAATCTGTGCCGCAGAGATAAATGCCATTGAATTTCACCTTCCAAGTGGAAAGAGCTGGAAGAATAAGCAACTTTGACTGCCTGAAATACTGTTGACAAAATCACAGCGGTGTGGATGTGTTTTTATTTTAACTGCCAAGTGGCAAAGTTTCTGCTCATTGGGGAAACTCCTTGAACACAGCATGATTCCCAAATAATTTTTATCACTAGACCATAACGCTTTGCACCCCTACGTAGCTTTAGAGAGAAAAAAAAAGAATTTATTGTACACAAGCAAAATCCATACACTAATTAGCTTTAAAACAATTTGCCCAATACAGAGCAAATTTATAGATGTCGGATTTAGTAGTTGGGTATAATATGTTTTCTGTAAAGCATACATAATGTTGCGTGTTTAACTTGCAGTTTTAAGAGTGTTTATCATAAAAGCCAAAGGGCATCAAAATGTAAAAATTGTAGTAAACAACACCAACATTTACTATTCGATGTAAAAAAATATGCAGTATATGTATAGTGTATTACAGTATACAGTACATAAAATATAGCTTACTACACTTAGCACATTATTGTTGCTCCACATACTTGTTGATATTCTACTGTGAATGCATAATTTATAGTTAGTGGTGTCACTATCCAGTTTAGGAGTGTGGTTAGTAGAGATGGTAGAATTTTTTTTTTCTAAAAAATGTGACCATTTTGACAATTTTGAGCTAATTGCAAAGCCCCTGAATCATCACCAGGGGCTCAACCACATTTGCTGGAGATGGCTTGGGAGTATACTACAAAAAAGTATGGCTCTAACAAAAAAGTTTTTGCATAAATGAAGTTCAAATCAAGTCAAAATTTTCGAAAGTGAACTTAATGTATGCAAAAACTACATGTGCTGAAGCAAACCTTTTTTCCCAATGTTTCCACAACCCTTCTCTACATCTCCAACAATTTTGATGACAATACAATTTTAGAGGCTTTGCAATCAGCTCACAAAGCCAGCAAATCAATTCAACCATCTCTAGTAGGTTGGCACTGGGTGACATAATTTTACTCCCAGAGGAGGGGTGACAACCACATTTTCCAACCAGAACAGGGCCAAATTACTTGCAAGTCACCAAAAGAACTCTAATCTCCAACCGCTTTAATGTATGTATGGGGGATGCAGCACAGTTTTTGACTCCACTCCGTGAATGGTGCAGTCAGCTTCCCTTTAGACATGCATGCTTTATACTGTTGGAGGTGTGGCTCAGGGAAGCAATGCGTATCACCTCCATTTGATAAAAAAATATGATATAATTCAGACACTTTTTTATGATATACTATGATATCCCTTGGCCATGTCTTAGTATGTAGTAGGTCGTATTGGACCCTTAACCCCACCAACACTTGTACCTTATAAATTATAATCTCCTTGTATTCCACCTGGTATATGAGTGAGAGACTTGTAATATCTGTATGGGATCATTTCTATGTCATGTCATGATATAGACTGCATTCTGCCATTGAGCTGAACTTCAGATATAAAGTAGAAAGTGGAGATCAGCACAAGGATTACTGTATTTTTCTATATACTACTATAGAACACACCTAAACATAAGATGCACTCACCCTTAGACGAGGAAAAACCAGAAAAAAATCACATCTATTGGGGAAAAAATCCCTTGCAGTACCCAATTTCAGGCACAAAAATGGTGTCACTAGAGAGCACACTTCACTGCAGATTGTCATCTTCCTCACACATGGGATGGGCAAGAAGAGGGGGAGCCACAGAGGAAGCTTAAGACATGTCTCCCCCCTAGGCTTTGTATGAGCTGCATAGTGACCGCAGCTCACACACAGGTAGACAAAGATGGAAGCTGCCGGCCGGCAGCTATCTGTCTCTGCTCTATTGCTTATATCAGCAGGGCTCTGTTGATATAAGCACTACAGTACAGATGAGAGACCCGGTCATAAGCAAATCACTCATCTGACAGCTGCTCCAGCTCCCCTGCTAATCTTCTTGCTGGGAGAGCTTTGTGGAGTGCCAAGACGTGACCTCCCGATATAAGCACTACAGTACAGATGAGAGACCAGGCCATGGGCAGAGCTCTCATCTGACAGCTACTCCAGCTCCCCTCCCCTCCCAATCTTCTTGCTGGTAGAGCTGGCGGAGAGCCAAGATGTGCCCACCTGCAGCTGAGTGGCCATGAGGGTGTATATTTGGATCATAAAACGCAGTAACTTTTTCTGATTTTGGGGGTGAAAAAGTGCATCTTATAGTCCGAAAAATATGGTAGAAAATACCACTGTACCACCACAGAGGTAGCATGATACTTTGTAAATCCCTATGCTCACAAACAATGATAAGACGTTGGCAGTGAATTAGCCAAGTTAGGTTAGGTGTATATGAGTCTGTCTTTTGTCCTTAGTGTGATGACACCAGATGATCCATGTTATCCCCTAGATCTGTAGGGTTAAGAGAAACATCTTCAATACTTCTAAAAATAATTTTTCATGTACAGTCCATTATTCATTCTCCAGTTCTCTATCATTACAATTGATCTACTATTAATCAATGGGTGAATATGAACAAAAATATTATGCCTTTTCCTATTATATATCGACAGTTAACAAATGAAATATAATTTCTATTGATTCTTTAATAGGTCTCTAAAGAGTTCAAACCTTCTGTTCTTGCAAAGAGCTCCACATGTTAAGTCAACTTCAGTAGCATAAGGTGAATACACAGGTCTGTGCAAAGGATATTGGCAGAGAGATTAGAGTGTTAATTCAGGATTCAGCAGACAAGGCTTTGCATTTGTACTCCATATTATTAAAGGATTTACTGGTTTAAAGAATAATTCCAGAATACTTCCATCTAAGTCTTGGGTGTTTTGGGATATTTCAACCTTATATTATGAGCCTTTTTATTGTACAATCACAATGTTTGCACTTTTCGGAAAACATACACAAATATATATACATAGATAGTATAAAATAACCTTTAAATTATTTCTAAACCTGAACTTCAATCTGAAATAATTTTCTCTTATTTTACAATGCAGTCAGCATGGTCTATTTCTTAACTTATTTTTACTTTTGTTTGGCAATGAGACAGATAACAGTTTCTCTATGTTGTTCTAGCAGTTCTTATACAGTGGGGAATCTGCCCAGTTACAGGGGAGGTGCTGTCATACAAGGCAAAAATATGATGATAGGAGGGGTTCACAGCTTTTTGCCAGTCTTTTGTCCGTAAGCGCTAGCTCTTGTGCCAGGATGCTCCAATGGGATTGGGCCACCACATTAAGTCTAAGGGACCATCCTTATTACTATGCAAGTGTTTCTTATCTAGCGGGCTAAGGGTTGAGATTGAGATTGAGGACTCACACTTTAAAACAGCCTTGGGATGGGAGAAATGTTCCACTCCATATCAGAAAATCAGCAGCTCTTCTACTGGGCCTAAAGCCTCAGCCAACTTTCATTATTGACTCTGGACTATAGACATATTGAAAGCCTGCGCCCTGTTTCCCCTATGATAAGCCATCCCCATCAAATAAGTCACCCCCCATTTTTGCCCAAAACGTTAAAAAAAGCCACCCCCGCAAATAAGACACCCACCGATACCTGCCCGAATCTTCCATTCGGGTGGTACAATGGGTAACTGTGTGCTTCTGTCAGGGCTGGCTGCAGTGCAGAAAGGACAAGCTAGCTGCTGATCCCTGCCGTAACGAAGTCTGTTACCATACCGATAGAACCCCAAAAAAGTCAGTCAGTGAAGGGGAGAATGATTGGCAAAGAGTGATAAGAAGGGGACAATGAATGGCACAGAGTGATCAGAAGGGGAAAATGAATGGCACAGAGTAATTAGAAGGGGACAATGATTGGCACAGAGTGATCAAAGGGGACAATCAATGGCACAGAGTTATCAGAAGGGGACAATGATTGGCACAGAGTGATCAAAGAGGGACAATGATTGGCACAGAGTGTTCAAAGGGGACAATGAATGGCACAGAGTGATCAAAGGGGACAATGAATGGCACAGAGTGATCATCCCTGAAAATAAGACTTAGGGCATATTTTGGCGTTTCAAAAAAATATAGGACAGCGCCTTATCATTGTGGAAGCACGGTATATACTCCTGCCTAGAGGAATTATAGTTGTACCATTGCATCATATCTCCTCCCTGAGCGTGTGTGGACATTGAATTATTACATTCAGCTATTATTGGGAGAAGCCTGTGCGTAGCATATATTGCATGACCTGGGGAGCACTACAAAGCAGGGAGTGTAAATTTTACTAAAGTTTTGGGGCGAGGAGTCCACCTGTCTGCAAAACGAGTTTGGTTTCTTCCGAGTGACCCTGGTCAACCCTACAATAATCCAGCATTATCTATTTTTTTCTGTTTCCAGCTTAACTATTTCTTGACACTTTTATTAATTTGAAGTCCTTTTAAACCTAGAGAATCATCAACATGCATGCATATCTTCCTGTTTTCATAAAGCTATGTATATCATGCTCCTCCCACCAGCCCTAATCTGCAATCACTGATGAGTCCATAATGTACCAAAGGTAAAAATTTAAAATGTTTTAATTAAAATTGTATTTTCCTGATCAAGGTTAAAGAAAAAATATTAGCAGATTTAACTTTGGCTCTGACTTAAAAATGTTTATCACAGTTTCAGCAAACCCAATCTACAATATACTTGCTGGGGAATATCTGACTGTGGAATTGATTTTCTCTTTTACAGTTAGTTTAGGTTACAAACAGCAGAAGCACCTCTATCTGATTAATTTCACTTTGAAAAATTACGGCTGGTTTGGGAAGATTTCGCAAAAACATGCTTTATCATCAAAGGTTCCATTTTGACCAATAAATAGAAATTAGATAGTTATTTGCTGTGGTTGTCCCTATTCTGACTAATGCAAAGCTGTCCTACCACTGGACAGTTTCTATCATGCTCTGATTAGGAAAGAAAAGACTACAGATCATACAATAACGTATAATTGAACAGCAGCAGGAGATTTGTATTCAGGAGAAAGATCAAACTGGTACATGTAAGTTTTTCTACAATATCAATTCGTACATATGATGGGGATATGAATGGGATCTACTGCAAGTATTGGGATACTGCATGAGTTAGACCAACATAAAAGTTAAAATAACTAAACAAGTCCCCCATGCATGACATATGCAAGAGCTGTCTTCCAGCAGTAAGAGAGTTGGCGTAAATAAAAAACCCTTCATTAAATAATGCCCATACAGGGTGTAAACCAAAGTTCGACAAGGGAACATGGGCACAAATTTGATAGGCTAAGTTATGCTAGAGCATAAACAAATGCAAATACAATTTAAATCTCAGCTTCAGATATATAGCAAAATGCACATATTCAGTCATCTATGGAAAAATGGTTTGCCTGGCAATGCATATGTATCTCCTTCCTTAGAGATTACACAGTGTTTTCTAACCAGCACAGCCGACCAAGATAACTTATTGTTGTTCAATAATACAAGAAGAGTTCAGCTAGTCATATATGGGTCGACTTATGCATGGTCAATTTTAGCTAGATCGTGTAATGTGATTTTACAATAATGCCCATCGATTGTTTGTAACACCACACAGTGTGATCAAGTTAAACATACTCACCATACATACAACCATATTTCTCAGAGTTCTGCTGGTCCTTTTAACCCCTACCCCATTAAACCACTATCTACCAACCAAGCCAAGTATTGGCAGGCCATGGATTGAGTGTGGAGGGGTCTCAGAGGCTTACATATCCTGACAACCCTCTTTAATGAGGAATGTAATGTAGGTGCAAGTTTTGTAATGGCTCTTTACAACTAGTGATGGCCGAACTTTGGCCATGTCCGTCCGCGAACGGGCGAATCGGACTTTTAAAAAAGTCCGCCGTCCGCCCGTTCGTGGGCAGATTCAAATTCCCCACCACTAGGAGGGGAATTTGAATCTGAAAAACCGGGTTTAGGAGCCGGCTTTTCACTGAAAGACCGGATTCTCTACATGGTCTTCCTGCGGCGGGATCTTGCTGGTCGTGATCCCACCGGAGGATAAAAAGAGGGCTCCTTTTCGCCAGCGAACAGGGCGGATCGAACACCCGTACTGCTCGCTGGCGAGAAGGAGGGCTAACATGCTTGTTCGCGGCCGAACTGTCCGCCTTGTGTCATCTGCCCACAGGGTCCCCCACTTTTCTTCTTGCTAATGGAGCTCAAATTTTCTATTTTTTCGCCTGATTGACCTCTCACAGGATGATTATCTAAATGACCCCCGCACAACTGCGCAAGCTTGTAGGCACTCACAGACAAGAGTCCATGGTCAGCAGCCTGGAAATCGACCATGTAAATGTAGTCTTAATAAATGGTCATTACATAATGAATTGATATGTTTTTTCTGCAATTCCCTTTACTAAGTTTGATCTAGATCTCAGCATTAACCTCTTTTAAACATACAGCTGTTTGTATAGTATAAAGCAGTGGATGAGACATCCACCATACATTCACTACATGTAAATGCTTTTGGTGTGTGTTTGATTGCAGTGACTGATGGTGAATATTATATTCATGTATATATATGGTAACTCCTATATAAATATGCTTCGTATTTGCTGTTTAAATAATTGAAGGAATTTTGTTTTAGTTTTAAATTTCCTATTAGAATAAGTGAAAACTGGGTGGTGGGGTCAAAAGCATTTATCATTAGACCTTGATATTAATGTCTGTATTTTAAAATAACCTTTTAAAAATGCTTGGGGAAAGCCAGCTTTTACTCCAAAGGTCTTTGCTGGAACTCTTATGCATAGTGTAGAGAAGTATTATTTATGAGGAACTATGTTTGCTGTGCAGAACAGTGAAAAAGGGGGTAGTGCTGAGCCCCTAAAACATGTCAGCTATTCCTTAATTTGTATTTATTCACAATAGAACATTGGACTGTAGTCTGAGCAGTGTGTATTGACACTTTTGACTACTGTATCTGCAATCTAAAGATTGGCATATATGAATGATAACATTTTCATTTGTTTTATAAAAGGTACTGTTTAATAATGTTCATTTATTCACCACCAGTGAATGTTTGGTGAAATCCCCATTCACTGTTTTATATAAATACACCATTTGTTGCTGAGTTTATAATAATATGAATAATAATGTATACAGGAGCATAGAATACAAGTGCACTAGAAAATGTAACATGTCACCATGAAACTTAAAAATGTTTTGGGTAAATTTTCCCATTTGATGCTATGAAACACAATAACATTAGAAATGATTAGTGAGAGTGCAATGGGGCTGGACATGCAGCAAAACTGGACATGCTGTGCTATAAAATACTGCCAAGTGTTCTTACATACTGCCCCATTTAGAAGAAGGAAGGTCAGGCCAATAAGCCTCGTTTGAAGTCTAATATTGAAAGGCTCCTTGCAAAGCATTATGGGCTGGCACTGAGTTAATTGGAATCTTGTGGGAACAAAGTTGAGTTTCTTTATTGGGTCCGTTCTCCTTCTGACCCCAACCACACTCCCTTCAAACTGTTCATTCATTTTCCCAGACCTTGCTGATGGCAAGACAGAGAAAGCAAGGTTTTTCTTTGTCCAGGCTGCTCCCAGGAGGCTTTTGGGTAATTCTATGCTATGAAAGAGACGGCCTGCAAGCGCTGACAAGAAAACTTCTATAAAACATGCAATGTTGATGTTTCACTTTGTTTGCGGTGGAATAGCCTTTGTGTGGCTGTGGCATTTTGAAAAAAAAGGGACAACATTCTAAGTGGTACACAAAACAAGAATAACTAAAGTGCACATGGCGGTAACCCTTATTGGATCCGCATTGTAACTCATTATAGATTTCTGTCTATTTAATGAAAACATGTTTACAGACCTTAAGTAGCAAATAAAAAATAAATTGTATGTATAATTGAGGCTTATGTACAAACATATATTTCAGAGTGTTGGCCATAAAAAGAAAATGTAAATCTTACAAGAATGTACTTCATGAGCCAGAGCATATTCTTAGTGTATTCGTAGCAGATGGTGACCTAGAGCTGGTTGAAATGAGCATATTTTTTCCACAGAAATAAAGAAATATACACTATGTTATGACAATAATAGATAGTATAGCAAAAATATTATGTTATGCTATATTTTATATCATGTTCAGATGAAACCATAGGCTTGATGTATAACAGTAATGGCTACCAAGCCATAGTCACCCACCCAGTGGATGCTATGAATATAGAAGGGAGCCCCAAAAAGAATAAAGCAATTTACACATAGAAACATTCAGTGTATAGATAACATGCATCTAGTATAGGGATGGACCGAACTGTTCGCCGGAGAACAGTTCGGCGGCGAACGAGCATGTTCGCCCATCCTCTCGCCGGCGGACAGTACGGGTGTTCGACCCGCCCCGTTCGCCGACGAGAAGAAGATCTAAATTCTTCCTCCGGCAGGATCAGAACCTGCGAGATCGTGCCGGAGGAAGAATCTTTTCACTACAAGACTGGGCATGCAGCCGGTCTTGTAGTGAAAAATCCGGCTTGGAGCAGGAAGTGACGTCAGTGACGTCACATCCTGCGCCCGTAACCAGGAACTATGCGTTCCAGGTTGCGGTCCAAGGACCGGATGTGACGTCACTGACGTCACATCCGGTTTTTCCGATTCAAATTTGAATGTGTCCGCGAACAGGGCGGACGGCGGACTTATTTAAAAGTCCGACCCGCCCGTTCGCGGACAGTAAATGGCGATGTTCGCCCATCTCTAATCTAGTACTGCAGCATTACAATAAACATTTTCACAAAAAAAAAATATAACATAGTCTACCCACCTTGGTTAAAATCTTATTATCTTAGGATAACCTGAAAAAAGCCCCTGAACCTTACACAAGCAATTCATCCAAAAAAGAGAAAAAACATTTGGACAGTTGCATCATATATATCCATTTTAATGATTTCATAAAAAATGTAGCCCCCTCCATTCCATTACTAAACCCCTTTTTGTCAAAGGGTCTGGCAGTTCTGGTAAAAGAAGCAAACCAAAGAGCATGCCTCCCTGCACCCCCCGGTTATATCAGGTTATATAGGCATAGAGCCTGGTAAGGGAGGGGAAACGAATGAGCATCCACAGAAATATATAATACAAATACAGTTTACTGTTCTCAAAGATAGGCTGGGGGGGGTTTAAGGTATCCACATATACATAAGAGCTACAGGTTACCCATTTGTATTTATTTTCACAGATTTAATCAAATCAACATTTAAAGATATCACTAAAATTCTTGTTAAAAACAACATAATGAGAGTCCATCAATAAAAGCATCAAACGCTGTCTTTTCTCCTCAATGCGTTTCACAACCACTGTTCACATGATCAGGAGGGTTTGATTAGAGAACAAACCATTGCTATTGAATTGTCATTCCCAAATCATCATCAATTTTATCAAATACTGTATTGGTATTAGCCCATTTGGTTACTTACATGTTGTCACTTCTTTGTGAGAATCTGTTGTGCATAATGGCTTGTCCAGAGGTAAAGCAAATGTCAGTGGTAAGGCTATCCTTTTGTTAGCACTTGTGCCTGATTGGCTCATACTGCTGGGCTTCCCCTCAAAGTTCTATATTCAGGGGATTACCGAATCATGTAAATTCATGTAAATTCAAGAAATTATATAGTTGCTTGGTCTATGAATTTATAAGAAAAAAAAGCATTACAGGATGACATTACATTATACACATTAATGGAGTTCCAAAGAGAAGAACAGTGGCGTGACTTCTAAGTAATTAACGAAAACTACAAGTCATTTGTCAATGAACATAACCTTCAAACATGCAAGTATTGTGATAAGAAGTAATTTCAAATTGATTATAATGATTATTTTACTGCTGTATTCTAACATGAATTGACTGGAAAGGAGAGAAGGTGTTAAAAATATAGATAACGGTTAGAAACTAATTTAAGACCTAGTAAAACCCTGATTTACAGGAGAGCTTGGCAGTGAGCTGTGAACGTTCTAGATGAACTCTGATTGAACAATGCAGATCATAATATGCTTAGGAGTCTACGATGGGCACAGGAGAACTGAAACAAGCACCCAGCTAATTCAAGACTTTCATTAAGATAGACACATGCGGAGGGAGGGCTTTTCTATGACACCTGGATATTACACTTTGTAATGGAAGCAGCCAACTGGTAAATGGAGCTTTTAAACACTTTCTGTGTTCCATTAATGTATTTGATGTTGATTAATTCTGGCAGGGATGGGAAAAATCAGTGTAAGTGGTCAGCAAAATTTCTTTCTATTTCTACCCAATTTTAAAGTGCTTCCGATACAAAAAAATCCCACAATGCCTGTCTACGGCTAACATAGCAACTTATTCCCTAAGTGTTGTATTGCTTAAATAATTTCTTTCTGTTCTAAATAGAAATTCCAAAACATAATATACAATATAAACTTTGCAGTTTTGATAAACATAATCCTTAAAATTATATGTTACATCTAGGATAATGGCCGACACACTCCATTGACTAGTTGGTTTTCAGCCAGATGTAGCAGTTGAAAATAGTTGTCTTCAGTGTTAATAGATAAAGACATAATTAGCATAAGAATCCGCAGATGACATTATTTACATGACTTAATTCTCGAGTTGGGCTTCTTGGGTAAGCCTTTGAGAAGGTCACAGGCTGAAGAGTGAAAGGGCCAGATTGTTGTATGTGCGGATAATTTGTGACTGTAAGGCTTAAACCCCACTACGTTTTGGCAAAACACGCCAAAACCATAGGGGTGGCTTCTGTGGCACAACAGGCATTCTTTAGGCATAACTGCAATGCTATGGTTTTGTTGGAGTTTTATAAAACATAAATACAGGTCCAATAGAAGCATTTGGGAGTTGTACTGCATGAACAGGTGAGACAAGAGACGTGGCATCTGACAACTATAAACCATGGGGGGCAGATCTCGTTAAATATATCTGCAGAGATAGTGGGAGGGTTAGGGTAATGTAAAGAAAGTACATGGATAAGGTACTTTTTTAACGTTTTTTTTTTATTCTTTTATGAAAAAAAAAACTGTTTTTAAACATACTGATTTTGAGAAACCTGTGACTTTGCAATTCCCAAATAGACTGTTGAAAAGAAATTAAACAAAACACACATCATAAAACATCATACATCATCAGATCCTTATAGGAAAAAATCATGCTGGATATCTACAGGGTGGGCCATTTATATGGATACACCTTAATAAAATGGGAATGGTTGGTGATATTAACTTCCTGTTTGTGGCACATTAGTATATGTGAGGGGGGAAACTTTTCAAGATGGGTGGTGACCATGGTGGCCATTTTGAAGTTGGCCATTTTGAATCCAGAGGCTCCTGTAACACATTAAACTTATTGGGAATTAAAAAAAAAAAAACAATGGTGTGCTTGGTTTTAACGTAACTTTATTCTTTCATGAGTTAAATGTGCTGCCCATTGTGTTGGATTGCCAATGCAATCCTCTCCTCCCACTCTTCACACACTGATAGCAACACAGCAGAAGAAACGCTAGCACAGGCTTCCAGAATCCGTAGTTTCAGGTGCTGCACATCTCGTATCTTCACAGCATAGACAATTGCCTTCAGATGACCCCAAAGATAAAAGTCTAAGGGGGTCAAATCGGCTCCTAGGTCTCAGGTGCATCCTGGAGGAATCAGATGGACCTAAACATGATATCCCAGAGATGTTTTACCTTTTTTATGTTTAATCCTTTATGTCTGTCAAGTTTTCAGTAAGGGCCCTTTCACACTAACCGTACTGTACAGTTACGGTTTTTGCAGATAACAGATGTGGTCACTAACCATATTAGTTACTGGCAAAAAATGAATTTTACCATGGGCTGCACTTGCCTCTCACTTTTGATACGTATGCAAAAATGCATGCTGCAGGGTTTTTTTGGTAACACACGGCATTGATTCTTGCTGCCCTGCACTGCAGTACTATACAGCACCACAGCTGCAACACTGCTAGTGTGAATGGGTCCTGAAACCAGTGGCAGTTTTACATATGGGCAGGGCGACATCACATTTACGCAGTAACCAAAAGCTGTTGAAAAATTCATATGATTTATGAGGTAGTGATGAAACATGTTGAGTATGAGTTGAGGGTATAAGAGTATCGGGGATTAGATGGTAGAACATTAATAACATAACTTAATTTTTTTGCACATTATAACAAAGCACAAATAGTTCCAGCAGCTACTAATTGAAAGCTAATGTTTTGACATTTAAATCATTTAGGGTTTTTTTATAGTGTGTAAATAGGATCTATAGTTAATTAAAGTCTATGTTTTCTTTGGCTATAAAACAATAGTCTACTGTGTATAACAAAGGAGCTCAAAACTTTTTCAAAGGAATAAAAATACTCATGACACATTGCATACCCTGTGTTCCTTTCTGTGAGAAATCTGTGTTAGAAAAAATAGGTCAAATGTGTGTTAATTTGCATGGTGTATGAAAAAGTTCAATAAAACTTTCATTTATATTTTTTCCTATCGTCAATGGTTGATCGCTATGATTCCAGATACTGACTGTGCTGCAGAATGTTGTGTGCATACATTATGTCACAATATGGGTTTGCCAATGCCCTGCAGTATAACACCTGTATGTCCTATTTGCAACATTGGCATTTAGCACTGCATGAAGCTTGGCACAGACTTGCAGTGCCAACTGTGGTTATGCAACCGTAACAAGTCATTTCCCTCTCTACAATATCTAATTCAAGATGCTCTCCTTGTTATCATGAAAACATCACAAGTAAGCCTGCCAAGTTCTTATTGCAGTAACCGATCAATCGCTTCCAATGGTAATGAAGGAAAGCAAGATTTTTCCAGGGGCTTTAGCTAAAGTGCCTTAAGGCCAGAGACTAATCAATAAAACATCACTACAGATGCATCCAAGCTGGAGTCTCCACCGCCTTGGGGCGAACTGACGTTCGGCCTTTCAACTAACATTTTTGATGATTATTCTAGTAGTTTTTTATTGCAAGATGCAAAGCTGTTTTAAACTACACAGCTCTTGCCAGCTATTGGCTTGCTGTCACTCCTGTTTATATTCACTTCCAGATATTGAGAATGCATTATAAGTGCATTCCCTGATATGCTGCTTATATTGAGTCACTTAAAAGCAAGAATAGAATGTTCCCAGATCCCTTGCTGTTAACTAGTGCCACAAACAGGTATGAAACCTGTTCTACATTATTCAAGTGCAGTCAAAGCCAGGATGCAAAGTTTCAGTATTTGTGTCTGAATATTACAGAAAGATCAGTGTTGCACTTATATGTCTAGCCAATGTAATAACAGATCTGCTAACTTTGCAAATTCAGAACTTCAAAACTCCAGTCTTATTCATTGTATGCTCATATGGTGGCTGTCAAAACCAGATACTTGGAAACAACTAAGCAATGCTATTTTAATGCAAGACGTACATACTTTATCATGCTGTATGTGTTTGCTTAGATTTACATTGTGTTTAGAATGACATGACCTAAAATATTTTACATTGTCACAAAGGTACATGGCAGGCAGAATATGTATAATATTTTTAACCAGTGACATGGTAATTAGCAGCTGAATATAACAGCTTTACACTATGGCGATTCATTGTTTCTGCAAATCCCTAATGACAGCAATTAACAGCAATTTGTAGCTATAGTATTCACTGTAATCATTGCCAATATCCACTCTACTTCAAATTGTTGAAAGATGTAGTAAGTTTTTAGTTACAAACTAGTTTAGTTGCAAAGAAAATAAAAATAATAAACCTGCTATTTATCTGGAGTTTAGATGTCATTGGTCAGCTGACTGTTTTTATTAATAGCTCTGTCTTTGCTAATTTGGATTTTGCTTCTGTGGTTTGAGAAATTACTAG
>CM070033.1:106411701-106434553 GCA_036250615.1 Ptychadena robeensis | reverse complement strand
AATCTCTCTTTCTTCCCGTATGACAGCTACTGTAACAAAGTGTTTATGTACTTAGTGTGAAAAATGTGACCGACAACATATTATGTATTCATTCGAATAACCAAGTTTTGGGCCTTGTATTGTTTTCTTGCTGCGGGTGATTTTATAGCCAAACAGACCCGTGACATATTAATAGAATCAGTAGCCTCAACTGTGTTCTAGCCAAGAAAACTAGAAAATAGACAGTTCACATGTTACCACACTTGTGTCCAGATAAACCTTCAACCAATATTAAGTTTCAAAAGCACAATATTAATCTAGGAAAAAAACTTTATATTCAGGAATCAAGTTCATCGCTAAGCCCCACTGCCTAAAACTTTTTTATTTTTTTATCAGAGACCGAGCTTGCATATACTGATTACATCAATTAACTTTTCCGAACTGAAATTTGGATCCCAAACACCGCTGCCTTCAACTGGACCAGCAAATAGAAAGTATTCTCAGAGCAATGGCATTTTTAATAACCTTGGCCCAAATGATACCAAGCGCTGATGAACATCATCCACCTAGAGAGTGAGATATAGGAAATATGATACAATAACAACAAAAGATAATCTCCTAACTACAGCCTAAATGTTTGCTGTTAAACAAACTCAATATTTAAGTGGTTTCCATGTCTATTGAACAGATCCGGAGGATGCTTACTTGCTCGATATTGAGATCATATTAAGAAATCTGATTAACATTTTTTGCAATTGAAAACTAGAAAATGAATGGTTTTATCGAGCACAAGGAAAAAAAAATGGTGCTGTGAAGAATGAGGAGCACACCGATGGATTTTTGAAGGCAATAGCCGTGTGAATGTTCATTATGGAAGATGCTGATAATACAACCGTGAATATGTTTTCCTGTTGAATGTTTTTCTATATTTTTCTTAGGCACCTTGTGTGGGTCAAACATTCCAAGACCGACGCAGCTTCCCAATTTGAAAAAAAGAAAAAAAGAAGTAGAATGGACAGTGTTAAGGGTTCCCCCAGTAGGAAACATATTGGTTAGCTGAATTGTTCAGCCTTTTACAAGGTTCAACGCACAGAAACATAGCTTGTGTGTGTTTGTTCCCAGCAGACCAGAGGGTGAGTTATGGGCAGACACAGACGACATCACAGGTTTTGGAAGTACAATCACAAGGATCATGATGAAAGGAGACACTCAGACAGAGATAGTGAAGGACCACTGCAGCAGAAAAATGAAATATTTAATCAAGGTTCATAATACAGAGTACTGAAACATTTACTGGAACATATCGAAGAGGTACCAAGAAAGCAACACAGTTAATACAAAGAAAAATAAGAATACTTCATTTAGAGATTTTAGTTAAAGCAATTTTAATTATCATTTTACCACATAGTGCAGACCACATTTACAGATTTATTAAAGCTTTTTTTGTATTTGAAGTAATGGAAGTTTAAATATTGGTTTAAACCAAAAGAAGATCTACATATGAAAAGAGTTTACTTATCCAAACCAAGTAACAGATTTTCTTGGGGAAGGACAGCACATGGTCTTCAATAAAATCCTTGTAAATACTTTCTCAGTATTCCTTTTATACTATATTTATTGTAAAACAGAAAACCCAATTGAAATGGGCCTCACAAAAAAACATCACAATTGTCCTTAGGATCATAATTGAAACAATCCCTGGCCTAAATGCCATCCTGAGTAAACGAGGGCTAACCACAAGGAGGTGGCAACACCATCGTTCCCCCCCTCCTACAGATGCGTTTTAGTCTACATGTGGGGAAAAGGGCTGATTGCCACCCCTCTAAGTGCTTCAGATCCAGTTCCAACATTTTTTGCCGAATGGCTTTATCAAAGAGAAAGCCTTTGCACTCTGCGATCAGTTGTTTTTCCCATGCCTTTCGCTTAACACCAGTCCAATGGATCAGAGTGATGCCGAACATCGGCCGGACTGTCCGCGAACGGGCGTTTGGACTTTTAAGAAGCCGCCGTTCGCGTCTACATTCGATTCACCCGCCCTAGGCGGGGAATTTTGAAAACGATGTGACGACTTCAGTGACGTCACATCCGGCCCTGGAACGTATAGTTCGTGGTTACGGGAGCCGGATTTGACGCACTGACGTACTTCCTGTCCGAGCCGGTTATTTTTTCGGCTTCATGCCCTGTCTGGTAGTGCACAAGATCGTCCTCCGCACAAAAGGTCGCAGGTTCTGATCCTGCCGGAGGAAGAATACAGTTCTTCTTCTCGCCCGGTCGAACGGGGCGGGTCAACACCCGTACTGGTCTGCGGCGAGAGGATGGGCGCACATGCTTGTTCGCGGCCTGCACTGTCCCCTTGCAGCCAGTTCGGCCATCACTAATGTTCAGTCTTTTCGTGGGGTACCAATTCGGGAGAATGACCCAAACCCTTCCAGGATTCTCACACGGGCAGTATCACTCTGTCCCACTCCAAAAGTGTAGGAGACCTTGTAAACAGCGTTTGTGTCGGGGTAACGGGAGACAGTTTTTGGCGCACGTCCCACCGGCTTTTTTTGTGGAAACAAGGTCTATTAGGGTCCCGCATAGACCTTTAGATTTAATTCAGTCAAATTTCCTTCCTTACAGACCTTTTGTTTATTAACCAAAACCAAGTAAGATAGTACTTCAACATTCATTTTTAACACTGTGTTCACGAAAAAATCCAGAGGACACTGTACTACATAGTTTTTGGTATATCTTAAGGATACCTGACAGGATCAAAGGTGTAGTGGCCAGCGAGTGGTTTGGACTGACAATGTCAGCCAAAGAATGTTCAGCAGGCATGTTTATGAAGTTTTGATTTGATTATTACCTTTTGCATCCCAACTGCAATGTGGATGTACAGTACTTCAACCTGTATTACTATATATGGTTTTCTATATTTTATATGTTTACTATAACCCTGTAAGAATGTGTAAACCTGATCATTCTTACAATGCTTTGCACTAGAATTCCATTTATTCCAATCTTTAAAAAAAAAAAAAAAAAAAAAAAATTAACTGGTCTTAAAATCTAATGCAACTGCATCTGCCACAATTCTTATAGTTGGAAATTAGACTTTCTCTGATTGTTGATGACTTTATCCATCCCAATAGCTTATTGTACCACAACAACACAGTTTTGGTAAATGCTCACAATGCAGCTAACAAGCATTGGTCTTAGGCCGTTTTATGACATCGTTTATTTCTAGCCCTGGATCCTAGGTGTATTTTACAGAAGAAATATTGTAGAAGAGCGCACAATCCCCATCAGGGTATTTCCACGGCCTTCACAACTAACACTTTTACATATCCTGCTAGAACAACTATTGATTTTTAGGACAAAATGCCTACCTCATTTTAAATACTTACTTTCTTACTGCTCTTTAATTCCATTCACTACTGTAACTATATTTCGTTCTTTATTATAATCTTCACAGGCATGCTTTCACGTTTGAATGTGTATAAATAAATACATCACACTTTAAAATGAGTGACCAATCCCACTTTTTTTTTTTTTCCCCACTTAACATAATACCTCCATTATTAGTTTCCTATTTTAAAAAATGCTCACAAAAGAAATTGGACACAACACCTTGTTTTTTAAGTCGTACCTGCGCGGATAAGCCAAGCGGGCTCTGTGGCCTTTGAGGGAATCAAGACTCCAGCGAAATATGCCATTCGCTACAGCTGACAAAACATAGGAAAATAAATAGCAGGGCAATAAAAGTTACCTTAGGCAAAATAAACATCTCAGATGAAACTTATTGTGACATTCAAGAGGAAGGAACAACCCTACTTACGGCCAATCTCTGGCAGAACTGCCATAGAGTTAATGCGAGAAATATCAGTTTAGCGGGTGGACAAGCTATTTAGGAGGTGTTTTTCTACACAGTAGATGCAAAGAAAAGTGTTTTTTTCACCCGTTTTTTTTTCTTTTTAACAGAACCACTTAAAGAAGCTCTTTCCACGATGAGTGAATTTAACTAACAGTTATTTTTTTTTTTTTTATTCCAAATGTTCTCTTTATGTTTGCAGCTGTAAAGGTTTGGCTCACAGGGATAAATGGCTTTTAGACTCCTGCCTATTGTTTCAAAGCGTTTTTTTCTATTGGCTGAACTGTGGAGCTATTAGAAATGATCAATACAGGCAAAGATTTTTGATTGCACAAGAGTTCAGACTTAACTGTGAGTGGCAGAATATCAAATTAATTTCCTTGATGTCTATCCGCTGGCCAGTTCAAAAGAGCTACTCCAATGGTCATCAGTAGACCTGTCATGTACGCTTTTTTTTTAGCACTACTTTTTTTCTTTCTTGAGATCACTATAAACTATTCTTTTTAAAAAGACCAAGCACCGTTTTTTGTAAATAATACTACAACTTTGACTGAAGAGGTTTTTGTGTCAAAGAGGACTCTAGAAACAGCTGTAACGCATAGTGAATAAAATGATAAATCTAGAAAAAGAAAGGAGGCTCCAGGAACCATATGTTGACCTTTTGGTTTTACTTTGATATGGGTGTGTTAGCTTTGCACATGTGATATAACATCTTTGCATATAAAAACTTTAAAGCATTTACATTTCAAGGGGACGTATCTAGACACCATGGTTGAAGATTACATATTTATTTTATCTCAGTTTTTAAACCTCCTGACAGTTAACCCTCAGGTAAAGTTGTTTACACGTGGTATATTTATCCCTATCCCTGCCGAGCCCACCTAAATAATTTGCCGAACTCGACAGTTGCTTTAAGACCAAAAAGCCTTTTTTGCCAAATCATCTCGGATGCCGAAAGAGGCTGGGGTGGGTGCCATTGAACCTCCCCTGTTAAGGAGGCAACATTGTTTTCCACTCACATCCCGCGAATCCATCGATGCTGCCGAGGATTGTAGAGGGATGAGGGAGGACAGAAAAACATAGCATAGTCACATTTACTCTTTTTCTTCCAGGGAGTTAATCCATATCTATCCAGCTATTCTGTGATGAAAGTTGAACTCGCCAAACCAGTAAATGTAACACCGAAATGTATGTAAATTGTCAATGAAATCTCTGTAATAATTTCAAAGAAACAATGTAAAACATTTTAAATCTAACATCCTTAACGTATATCTACTAAAAGAAGTAACTATTTAAGTAAGTAGAATCAGCATAAAGCAATGAGTCTTTTATCGCAGTGGAGGCAATAATTATTTGACCCCTCACTGATTTGTTGTAAGTTTTTCCAATGACAAAGAAATGAAAAGTCTCGAACAGTATCTTTCATGGTATGTTTTTATTGTAACATGGCAGATAGCACATCGAAAAAGTAAAATCGACAAAATAACTTTAAATAAAAGATAGTAAAAGACTTATACTTGGTGGAAACCCCTTTTGCAGCACAGAGGTCAACGTTTCTTGAATTGATGACCAATTTTGCGCACATTTTAGGAGGAATGTTGGTCCACTCCCTTTGCAGATCATCTCTAAATTCCCTAAGTTTTCGAGGCTGTCTACTTAATCAACTACTCGAGCTTGAGCTCCCTCCATAGTTTTTCTATTTGGATGAAGGTCCGGAACTGACTGGCCACTCCATGACCTTAATGTTCTTCTTCTTGAGCCACGCCTTTGTTGCTTTGCTGTATAGTTTTGGGTCAGTGTTCGTGCTGGGACCCCCTCACACCCATTTTCAGTTTCCTGCAAGGGAAGGAGGTTTGTCGCTCCGAATTTTACGATACAATGTCTCGTCCATTTCCCTGTTACTGCTATTAAGAATTGTCCCTTTGCTTAGCAGAAAAACACCCGCAAAGCAAATGTTTCCACCCCATAGCTTGACGGTGGGGGACGAGTGTTTTGGGGGTCATAGGCAGCATTTTTTCTTTCCCTCCAAACACAGTGAGTTGAGTTAATTGCCAAAGAGCTCTATTTTGGTCTCATCAGCCACAAGCACCTTCTCTCTCCCAGTCCCACTCTCAGAACTCATTCGGTGTTCATATTGGCAACTTCAGACGGGCTGCACATGTGCCTAATCCTGCGCAGGGGACCTTGCCGAGTCCTGCCCAGGATGTTAATCCCATTGCGGTGTAATGTGTTTTTTCCCAATGGTTTTCTTGGTGACTTTGGTCCCCTAGGCTAATTTGAGGTATTCACTAACCCCTCCGTGTAGTTCTAGGTGCTTTTTTCATGGCGTTTTTCAACACCTTCTCAGAACCATTGACAACCCCACTAGGTGAGATCTTGGCATTGAGCCCTCCGAGCGAGGTCGATTGCTGGTCATTTTGGTGCTGCACAATATCCATTTTCTAACAAAAATTCTCACCACCAGGTTTTTTTTTGTTGTCACCTTCTCTCCCAGTTCTTGCTAATGGTTTTAGTAGCCCATTCCAGCCTGTGCAGATGAAAAATACAATATTTTGTCTCTGACATCTTGGACTCTCTTTGGTCTTTTCCCATGTTGGAGAGTTGGGAAGTCTTCTAAGAAACTTGATTTGATTGATTCTGTGGCAGTTGTCTTTTATACAGGTGACTAGTAAGACGGGTGTCCTTAATGAGGGTGACTAATTGAGTAGAAGTGTCTAAACCCACTCGCTGTGGGAGCCAGAACCTCTTATGGTTGGTTGGGTTTCCAAAATACTTATTTCACTCAATGAAAATGCAAATCAGTTGCTATCAATTTTATTTCCGTTCTTTTTTTTTATATTTTTCGATTTTCATTTTGATGTGCTATCTGCCACTAGTTACAATAAACCTACCATTGAAATGACTGTTCTGAGACTTTTCATTTCTTTGTCATTGGACAACTTACACACTCAGTGATGGGTCAAATATGATTTCCTCCACTGTATATTGTGAGGCTACTGAATTATTTTTCACTCACAAGTCATACAGACATAAGTCAAAGGAATATTTTCTTAAGTAAGGAATCTTAAGGAATCTTAAACATGGATCTTAAGGAATCTGAAACATGCTGGTGTTTCAATTCATCACCAAAAATCAGAACAGTTTTTGACCATCATTTAAAAAGTGAAATATCCCTCAATAATAATTTCCTATGACCTAAGCTGCAATAAATCCTTTGTGCGATTAAAATATTGACTAACAGTCGCAACATCAATCTCTCATACTGGCACACCTAGTGATCAATTCAAACTTATATCCTTTGCAAAGTCACTATGCCCCTGCTTTTATTCGATCAGATACAAATCAATAGAATACCTTCAAAACCCTTGAGAAAATACTAGATCAACTAAAATCGATCACTGCTTGATGGATTTATGTCATTTCCATCATTTGGGTGCAGTTGATTCAGGTAAAAGGGAATCGAATTTTTTAAACCTTATTTTTAATTTGATCAAATGGAAAATTGTGAGACCATGGTCATGGGCCTATACCTATATGACAGCCTCTGTGTGTTTCACCAAGGTAAGATAAGTTAGAAAAAAAATCTATTGTTATTTTTTGCACTTTAAGCTATAAGTGGAAGTGGTTTAATCAATTAACTATCCGGAAATAAAAACAGAATACTTTTTAAAGAAACTTGGAACTGCTTAAATAGGTTAAATAAAAATATCAAATAACACAATGGAATGTTTTGACTGCTTGCATTTGCTGTAATACAATTATTTTTGGATAAACACATATATCCTTATCAAAACATAAATATCTTTCTTCAGACATAACATTACTACTTCATACTGACACATTTCTCATATATTCTGTCTGCGTATATAGTATCTTGAAGCTTTTACCGAAAAGTTGGTTGTATGGAGGATTCTATTTCATAAGGGTTATTAAAGCCTCATGTTCATAGACTTACAGGTGTATTGCCCTTAAATGCCCCCTAATTAAATGTGCAGCAGGCACCTCCTTTTCAGTGGTTTCTAACCTAGCTATTGGGATTCTAAAGAGCCTAGTAATGTACCACTGCTGTGTGTACATCACAGATGGTCCAAAACTGAAGGCTGGGGAGCGGTGGAAAAGGAAGACAAAGTTTTTTTTTTTATGTTAATTTTTCCCTTGACTGATGTTTCAAAATGCATACCCTGAAGTTTTAAAACATTCAATGCAATCCCATACCTGCGTTGGGTTTTGTTTAATATTGCGCAGTGCTTTCTAATTGAATTAATGCAACACAACCCAACGCAGGCAATCAACGCATTGTGTACTGCGTCATAAAATTGACAGGGTGGAAACAAGGCCAACAATAGAAAAAAATCTTAACGGGGAAATGTCGTATTTTTAAACTTGTGTAAATATTTGAGTTATTCTTACATTAACGGTTTAATTACCCTTTCCATAAATCACTGTTTTAAAATAATCCAATTATGGTACAGTCAAAGGCTACTTATTCATGCACCCAGTTCCAACGTGCCTTTTTTGATGATTTCCATCATCTGTCAGAGCAAGAAAATCCTGTGTGTTGATCAAACATTATTTTTGGTTGCACATATAACCCTAGGAAGAGTTCCCAAATTGTACTGCGAACACTTTCCCTAGAGTAACAAAGTGCCCATGATTATGACATCATTCTTCTATTTTTTAAAAAATGAATGAAAAGATAAATGCTGTAGACATAGATCTTTACATGCATTGAGGCTTGGATCTATTTATTGATATCGTGCACGTACAAAAGCTTTTTGTTCCTACATAGATCTCAAGTAAAGCTTTAACACGACATATAGAACACAAAAAGAACATTTTTCATATAGTGAATGTATGTTCAGTGACTATAAGCATATAACCCTAGGTGAAACTTTATATATTATCTATATACATACTGGTGGCCTTGCCAACCGTATTTTTAACATTCTAACCTTTAATATTAAGGGTTCTTACCCTTATTTATATATCAAATAGTGAAGTTGTGGTCATAAAAACATATAAAACTGAAATTGGCAAATTCCAATTGTATTTACGACCCCTTGGGGCCGTAGGCCGTCCAATTAGCAAGCTGAAGTCCACCTGCATGCAATTTAAGTGTCACATGATCTGTCAGAATAAACATTTTTTTTTGAAAACCCATAAAGCCATCAGACCATTAAGCACAGGTATCACACTAAGAAGACCAAGGAACACTCTTCGATTCAGGGACAAAGTTGTTTAAGAATACAAGGAACGAACATTGCACAACACAAACCTGTCAATGAAGAAGGCCGTCCACCAATACTCATGACCGGGTAAGGAGGACACTAATCAAGAGAAACAGAACAAGACCACAGGTAACCCAGAAGGATTCGTCCAGTTGCACAGACACTTAAGTATCTGTCCATATGGACCACAATAAGCCTACACTCCTAGAACTGGGTTTGTGGTAAAGGGACGCCAGAAAGAAACCCAGGTGACTCCCCAGATGGAATGAAAACCTATTCAATTGGACGTGCAGCAAGCGGTGCTCATAAAGTACTAATTAGGGGGGTATGCACTGGATTTATATGTTATTATATTTATTTGTTTTTACAATAAAAAATTCAAATCTTCAAAGTAGAAGGCATGTTTAGTAAAAAAATGGTGCTATATCTCGCAAACATTCAAAGGGGTGTGTGTACTATCAGTGGTTTCACAGCCATTACTTTTTCCAATTTAGTTTACATTACAGCCTAATTACAAAATGGATTAAATATTTTTTTCTACACATACACAACACCCTCAATAATGACAACATAAAAATGTAACCAATTTTTCCAACACAAAACAGAAAAATACATGTGAGTTACATATTCACAGGCCATCGCTCTATACTTTGTTGATGCACCCTTTGCAGAAATTACAGCCTCAAGTCCTTTGTGATATTATTCCACAATCTTGGCACACCTATCCTTGCCAGTTTTGCCCATTCCTCTTATGCAGCAACTCCAAGCTCCATCAGGTTGGATGGGACGTGTCTGTGCACTCCATTTTAGGATCTCTCCAGAGATGTTCAATCCAGTTCCACGTCTGGGCTTCTGGCTAGCCCATTTCACTTAGGACATTCCAAGGATTGTCCTGAAGCCCTCCTGTGATCTCTTGGCTGTAGTCTTAGGGTGGTTGCCCTGCTGACAGATGAACTGTCACCCCCAGTCTGAGTTTCAAGAGTCTCTGTAACATTACTTCAGTCATCCTTTCCCTTTAATCCTGACTAGTCTCCTAGTTTCCTACTGCTGAAACCATCCCCACAGCTGATGCTGCCTTGGCATTTTACACCAAAGAGTTAAAGCTTATCTCATTAGACCAGATGAATGTTATTTTTCTCATGGTCTGAGGTGTCCTTTCAGGTGCCTTTTTGGCAAACTCCATGCAGGCTGTCAATGTGCTTTTTACAAGGAGGTTGGCTTCTGTCTGGCACCCTACCATACCTACCTATTGGGGTTGCTGCGAGGTGGCTGTCCTTCGGAAGATACTCCTCTTTCCGCAAGACTTCTGCGCTTTGAAGGTGACCATCAGGTTCTTGGTCACCTGTCTACAAGGCCCTAGACAGGCAGCCTAGGGAAGAGTACTCGGTAGTAGTTACGCTTTTTTCTACTTACTGACGATGAAGTTACGGCCACTGTGTGCTCATCTGGGTACAGTTTGAAAGCAATAGTAACTTTTCTGTAACCGTCCCCAGATTTGTTCGCCCACGACAATTTTGGTCTTGACGGTCTACAGACAATCCCTTTGCTTCATGCTTGGTTTGGTGCTCTGACAATGTAACTGGCAACTGTGGTAATTTATATAACCAGGTGTGTGTCTTTCCCACATTTGTTTGAGGCAAAATGAAATTAAATCAATTTTGAAATAAGACTGTGAAAAGGGTGATCACTGGTGAATACTTTTTCAAATCCACCAATCATATAACCGCCAAGTTTTACAGAGTAATGAACAGAAGTATTATAGATCAGCCACAAGTTTGCTCCCACTGTAAACTATGAGATTGAGGGGCCTGTATGTTTCATCATAGGTCACCATCAACTCATGAGAGACAGATAATGGGGGGGAAAGTAATCCAGGAAATCACATTGTCTGTATTTTTAACACATTTACTCTTTGGCAAATGATGGTGGAAAATCAAGTATTTTGGTCACTATGAAATGTATTTCGTCATACTTTGTTTCTACCCTCTTGTTGGCAACTGACATAGAGTTTCAATAAACTTTTGGGCGAATGTTTTGGGTGGATTTGCATTTCACCCCTACTTTATCAATACTATTATCTAAATGCATACTGTGGTGTGTGAAATATGTCCACCATATCATACAATGTGTGGGTGAACAGAAACCCTATGAGGATACACATGACCTCATTGGTGTACAATTCCGTTTGGCCTCATTCGGGGTACATCCGGCTTTACCTGTGTTTTCATTTTCTCACTACTGTGTTTTTACCAAGGTCATACCTACTTTTGTTATAAACTCCTTAAACATCATGGAACATACTTTTATAAAAATATAGTTGCATCCAACCAAACTCATGTCGTCCATCACAGATTGGATGAACAGACACTAATGAATCCACCAGCACTGTGTAATAATGTATTTTTGGTGTAAATTTACGTTAAGGCCCCAGGGGTAAGTTTTTTTCCCCCATACTCTGTTGGTTGTAAAAAAAATAGTTAGACAAAATTATCATGATGGCTTTCATGGCCTGTAAATTGCATATCATACGACCACTTTTGTGAACAAAATATAAGTTTTCTTCTTTTTATTTCCTACATTGTTTTTATTGGTTCTCACATTAAATTGTTCTTCTCTTTATTCTGATTACGCAGACATCAAATAATGTTATTACTTGACTTTTGATATTCCTTGGCCCCCCTCAAACATAATAATTTGAATATCAATAGTACTATGGAAGGTGCATTTACTTTGTACCCCAGTTTCTCTAGGTCTCACCTTCTGTCACATCTTTTGTATAGAGATGTCCCCGACTGTTTTCGCCCGCCGAACTGTTTTCGCGTTGTAATATCGCATGTTCGCCGTTCGCGCGCGAATACTCGAACACATGGCAAAAAAGTGTTCGCCCCCCTATCTTTTTAGCATTGAACCAAATTTGTGACCCTGTTGAGTCCTCAGTCAGCAGCATAATCCAGCCCAATCAGCACCCACCACCTCACGGACCATCCTACCCTTCTATCACAAGCGCAGGATGAGATGCCATTCACCATCTGTCCTGAGAGAGTGGAGACCCGGACAAAGTGTCTAGTGTAACCCGGGCAATGGTAGTGACACGGACAAAGGTCAGTGCTCACGGAACAGATATTTGTGACCCGGGGCATGGTGGGGACACGGGCAAAGGTGGTGACACGGGCAAAGGTTGTGACACTGCATGCCCATGATGTGACGTCGAAAACGACGCGCAAACACACCTGCCACGCTGACGCGACGATGACGCGAAAACCCTCCCGCCAATGCGCTCACGCGACTCGGCGTCCTGGACTATCATTTTGAAATCTTTGGTTTTGTGCGGATTATCTTTTGTGAAAAATAATTTTTCTTGGGGAGTTTTTTGGCCATGGATTCCCCTCTGTCCGTGTCCATTGTCCAGGTGTTTCAATGCCATGAGCGACGCGAAACCCGCCACGGCGACGACGGCGAAGATGACTGTCGAACAACCCGCCAATGCTCACTATCGTACCGTCGCACCCTTGACCTATCACTTTGAAATCTCTTTGGTTGCGGATTATTGTGTGAAAACAAAATTTTCTTGGGAGTTTTGCCATGGATTCCCCTCTGTCATCGTGCATGTGGGCTCCGGTGTTTGACCCCTTGAAATCACCTTTTCTCCAACACTATTGTGGCCAGAAGGGTCCCTTTGTTTTTTAAAATTCGCCTCCCCTTGAAGTCAATGGCGGGTTTCGCGTGTTCGCGTTTTCGCGTGTTCCAAACTTTTACGGAAGTTTCGCTGTTCGCGCGTTCGCGAACCCGAAATTTGGGGTTCGCGACAGTCACTAATCTTGAGCCTAAAGGCAAATTCTAGTGCATCAGTAGCATACCTGGCAGTCTTCTTTCCGTAAAACCAAATGGCTGACTTACTGAAATGCATTGCTGTACAGAGCAAAATCACTCATTTACATATATGTCCATGATGTATAAAACATCCCATAGTCTACAATGTCTATACTTATTCATTCATGGCTATAATTTAGACATCTTCTGCACCTTTCTAAGGAGGTCCACAGACATGGTATTGTGGGCCCTGGGTACTACCTGCAGTTAGGTTTCAAATCAATTTTCCAATCAGTGTTTTTCATGCTTGTCTGGAATGCTGTTGCAGGGATAATGTTCCACGCATGAAGAACATACCTGCTTTGTGCTGGGCTCCAGTCTTATCCTGTTTTACTGTTCCTCAAGATGAAAATGAAAACCCTTCAAAAGGCCTCCTCTAACTACCACTATAAATAAAACATAGGCGAAACAAAACCCCATTTCACTTAATTAAAACCTATTGAGACATGATGTTTCCAGACAAAACAATCTTGGGGGGTTCACCATCTTGCTAGGATGCATATTTAGGTGACCACATCACTTATACTGCATTACATAACAACTGCCGCTAGGCCTCCTCGCTCTCAGTGAAGAGAGGGAGTCTTAAGTAGGAGTGGCCAGGATTGGCAATCCCACAAGGGCTGATCAAGAAATTTAGGAGAGCAATCAGATAGGACTTGACAAGTCAATTACCTACGATGATAATAGACATAAAAGTCATAAAACTCATACAAAGTATACGTTAATTCATTCTTAAAAGTCACTCTAGGAAATACGGACCATACTCATACCAGGTATTTTTCTTAATTAAAATGTAATAATTTGTCTGTAAAATTCCTTTAAGGTACAGAATATTTTCAAACTGTTTCAAATAGGTGTGTTTTATTTTAATTATGAAACTTCAAGGTAATTCTGGTGGATATCATTTACTATATAAATTCTCATTATACAGTCAGTCTACCATTCATTAAAACAGTCATACACACATCAACCATATCTAACAGATTTGGCTCTATCACCACACAAATGATTTAGAATGAAACAAACATAGTGATGTTGCGAACTACAGAATTGCTGTTCACGCACGGCGAATGCTAACACCGCCAATTTCTTTCTGCGAACATTCCGGCGGACCTGGCAACCGCCATAGACTATCAATGGGCCAGGGCAAACGTTAAAACAAAAGGGACTCTTTCTGGCCACATTATTGTTGGGAAGTTATTTTAGGGGGACTAACACCTAGACCATGACATGACATAGGGGGGATCCATGCAAAACTCCCCAAATAAATGTTTTCATGCAGATAAATCCGCACGACGGATTTTCTACAATGATAGTCAATGATTTATTAATTAGGGTGAAAAAAGAGTTCAACACACCATTATCCTCCCCCCCCCTGCAAGGAACATGATATATTTCTCCATAGAACTATTTTTCATGCGCTGTCATTCCCACCAGCATACGTGTGTCACCAATTCTCCTGGTTGAGGCAAAGATTTTGTATAGAACCCAGTAGACAAAAAAGGTGCTAAACAAGCTGCCTATCATATGAACTCTACAACAATGTTTTTTTTTACGTCACCAAAAAAGGTGGTTAATGAGCCACTCATTACTTTTTTCATTGTTGATGTTTCATTTACTTGCATTGCCTTACAATCAATATAGTACAGTTATGAAATGTCATTTCTTTTTAAAATGGAAACAATATAATATGTCATGAATAGAAATATTATTCCTGGATTATCCCTGCTCCAAGGGATCAAAGTTTCTGCAAATGTTAAAAGATCGGGGGCGGATCCACCTCGCCATGTGTTCGCGAAAATGCGATACTCACCGCGGATAGTTCGCGGGCCGAACATCCGCGACTTCACTAAACACACAATGTGCTTTAACTGCAGACTTTCACAGCTTCTTTTAGAGTACATTCAAATCAGGTGAATGGTGTAGAATTACAACAACAGTTTTGAATATGTGCTCCACTTATAGGGACAAAAAAATGACAGAACAGTACCCTAAATCAACTTTCGCATATTCAAGCCTGTATTGACTGCAAAGGATTTCAACCAAGTATTAAAAAGGCAAGTTTGATTAGGGTTACTTGTTCTGTCATTTTTTTGTCGCCTTTTATCAGTGGGAGGCACCGATTCAAACTGTTGTATTCTACACCATTCCCCTGATTTTGAATGTACTCTAAAATGAAAGGCTGAAAGTCTGCAGTTAAAGCACATTGTGTTTGTTTAGAGAAGTCGCTGGACTGTTCGCCCGCGAACTATCCGCTGTGATTATCGCATTTTCGCGACCATGGCGAGTTGGATCCGCCCCCTATGCTTTTAACATTGCAGAAACGTTGATCCCTGTGAGCAGGGATAATCCAGAAACTAATATTTCTCATTCATGACCATTAATATTGTTTCCATTTTAAAAAGAAAAATGACATTTCATAATGTACTATATTTGATGTAGGCATGCAGTAATGACACTCAACAATGAAAGCCTTAGTGGGCTCCTTAACACCTTTTTTTGGTTGACGTACAAAACCATTGTTGTAGATTTCATATTGATAGCAGCTTTATTAGCCACTTTTTTGTCAATACTGGTTCTATAAAATCTTTGCCTCAACCAGGAAGAATTGGTGACACACGTATGCGTGGTGAATGACAGCTGCATGAAAATAGTTCTATGAGAAAATATATCATGTTCCTCTCCAGAGTGATAATTGTTTTTGAACTTTTTTTTCAACCTATTCATAAATCCCATGACTCTCATTGTAGAAATCCGTCGTGCGGATTTAATTGCATACACCATTTAGTTGGGGAGTTTTGGCATGGATCCCCCTCGTCATGTCATTGTCTAGGTGTTAGTTCCCCCCAAAATAACTTTCCACACTACTGTGGGCCAGAAGAGTCCCTTTGTGTTTTACGTGTGCCTGCCCCATTGAAGTCTAGGGCGGTTGCCAGGTCCCAGGGTTTCGCCGAAATTGCGGATGTCGCAGTCGCCGTTCGTGAACAGCAATTCTGTGTTCGCAACAGCACTATGTTTGTTTCATTCTAAATCATTTTGTGTGGTGTATAGAGCCACATATGTTAGATATGGTGGTTTGATGTTGTATGACTGTTTACTGACTGTTATCTGACTTTATAATGATGAATTTATATAGTAAATGAGTCCCCAGATACCTTGAGTTTTCAAATAAAATAACACAACCTATTTGAAACATTTGAAACATAGATGCTGTACCTTAAAAGAATTTTACAGACCAAGATTATTACATTTAATTAAGACAACTACCTGTTATCGTATTGTCGTATTTTTCCTAGAGTGACTTTTAAATGAATTAACGTATACTTTTTATGAGTTTTATGACTTTTTATGTCCTATTATCATCTGTAGTTAATTGACTTGGTCTGTCCTATCTAGATATGCTCTCCTAAATTCTTGATCAGCCATTGTTGGGGGATTCCAATCCTGGTCAATCCTACTAAGACTTCCTCTCTCACGGCTCGGAGGCCCGAGAGGCAGTGTCCTATGTCCATGCAGTAAGTGATTTGTCACCTAAATATGCATCCTAGCAAGATGAACGCCCCCAGAGTGTTTGTCTGGAACATCATGTCTCATAGTTTTTAATTAAGTGAAATGGGGTTTTGTTTCTCTATTTTTTATTATAGTGGTTTAGTTAGAGTATGGCTTTTGCAGGGTTTTCATTTTCCATTCTTGGTAACAGTAAAGAAACAGGATAGACTGGAGCCCGCACAAATGCAGTGGTTGTTTCCTCATTCGTTGAACATTAATCCCTGCAACAGCAGTCAGACAAGCCTGAAAAAAACTTGATTGGAAAATTGAATTTGAAACTAACCTGCAGGTAGGACCCAGGCCACATCCCATGTCTGTGGACTTAAAAGTGTTGTCAGAAGATGTCTAAATTATAGACATGCATGAATAAGTATATATCTTGTAGCCTATGTGGCATGTTTATACATCATGGACATATATGTAAAATGGTGAGTTTTGCGTCTGTTACAGCATGAATTTCAGTAAAGTCCGCCATTTTTGTTTTACTTAAAGAAGACCTGGCCAGTTATGCTCCTGATGCACTTAGCTTTTGCTTTAGGCTTTCAAATATTATATTCTTCGAACCCAAATTTTCGGGTTTCGCGAACGCGAACGCGAACTTTCCATTCCGTAAGTTTGCGAACACGCTAACACGCGAACACGCGAACCCTCCATTGACTTCATGGGAGGCGAATTTTTAAAACAAAGGCGACCCCTTTCTGGCACAATAGTGTTGGAGAAAGTTGTTTACAATGGGTCAAACACCTGGACAATGACATGCCAGAGGGAATCCATGGCAAACCTCCAAGAAAATTTTTTTTCACACAAAAATCCGCACAAGATTTCAACTGATAGTCAATGGATCCGTCGCATTGGCGGGTTTTTTTCGCGTCATCTTCGCGTCGCGTTGGGGTTTTCGCGTCGCTCATGGCATTGAACACTGGACAATGACACGACATAGGGGAATCCTGGCAAAACTCCCAAGAAAAATTATTTTTCACAAATAAATCCGCGACCAAAGATTTCAAATCATAGTCATGGATCGCGTCGCATTGGCGGTTTTCGGCGTCATCTTCGCGTCGCGTTGGCGGGTTTTCCGCTTCGTTTTCGCGTCACTCATGGCATTGACCGTGTCACCCCCTTGCCCGTGTCACCACCTTTGCCCTTGTCCCCACCATTGCCCGTTGTCACAACTATTGTCCGTGTCAACTGACCTTTGTCCGTGTCACTACCATTGCTGGTCACTGACCTTTTTCCGGGCTCCACTTCGCAGGCAGCATGTTGAATGGCATCTCTCCTTTCTGTGTATAGAGGTTAGATGGTCCGTGAGGTGGTGGGTGCTGATTGGCTGGATTATCCCTGCTGACTGAGACTCACAGGTCACATTTGTTCCAATTAAAAGATAGGGTGTGGAAGAACTCTTTTTGCCATGTGTCGAGTATTCCGCGCGAACGCGCGCGAACATGCGATATTCACCGCGAACAGTTCGGCGGCGAACAGTTCGGGACATCTCTATCAAAGATGTGTACATGAAGCTGAGAACTGGGTTACAAATGTAAATGCACCTTCCATAGTACTATTATATTCAAATTTCTTATTTTGAGGCCAAGTAATCAAAAGTCAATATATAACTTATTTGATGTCTCTGTAATCAGGTAAAAGAAGAACATTTAATTAGAACCATAAAAACTGTAGGAAATAAAAGAAAACTTATATTTTGTTTCACAAAATGGCTATGATATGCAATTTCAGGCCATGAAAGCCATCATGATAATTTGTCTAACTATTTTTTTTTACAAACCATATGGGAAAAAAACTTCCCCTGGGCTTAACTAAATTTACACCAAAAATTCATTATTTACAGTGCTTGTGATTCATTAGTGTCTTTTCATCCATTCTGTGATGACGAATGATTTTGGTGGATGCAATTATATTTTATAAAGTATGTTCCATTGTTTTAAGAGTTTATAAAAAAGTATGTTATTGACCTTGTAAAACACAGTAGTGAGAAACTAAAAACATGTAAAGCCGGATGTACCGAATGAGGCCAAACGGATGTACCCAATGAGGTCATTTGTATCCTCATAGTGTTTTCTTTTCACCCACATTGTATATGGTGACATATTCACACACCACAGTATGCATTTAGTAAATTATATTTATAAAGTAGTGAATGCAACATCCACCAAACACTCGCCAAAGTTTATTGAACTCTGTCATTGCCAACAAAGGGTATATAACAAAGTATTGAGAATTACTTTTCATAGTGACCAAATACTTATTTTCCACCATCATTTGCAAATAAATTGTTTAAAAATCAGACAATGTGATTTCCTGGATTCTTTCCCCCCATTCTGTCTCTCATAGTTGAGGTGACCTATGATGAAAAATACAGGCCTCTCTCATCTTTTTAAGTGGGAGCACAACTTGTGGCTATCTAAATACTTTGTTCATACTCTGTAAAACTTGGCGTTATATGTTGGTGGATTTGAAAAGTATTCACAGTGTATCACCTTTTCCAGTCTTATTTCAAAATTGATTTAATTCATTTTTGCCTCAAAAATGTGGAAAGACACACACCTGTTTATATAAATTCCCACAGTTGCCAGTTCATGTCAGAGCACAAACCAAGCATGAAGTCAAAGGGATTGTCTGTAGACCTTCAAGACAAAATTGTCTTGGGGCACAAATCTGGGGACGGTTACAGAAAAGTTTCTATTGCTTTCAATGTCCCAATGAGCACAGTGGCCTTTATCATCAGTAAGTAGAAAAAGCTTACTACTACCAGTACTCTTCCTAGGGCTGCCTGTCTAGGGCCTTAGTCAGACAGGTGACCAAGAACCTGATGGTCACTCTGTCAAAGCTGCAGAAGTCTTCTGCGGAAAGAGGAGTATCTTCCAGAAGGACAGCCACCTCTGCAGCAATCCACCAATTAGGTCTGTATGGTAGTGTGGCCAGACAGAAGCCACTCCTTAGTAAAAAGCACATGACAGCCTGCACTGGAGTTTGCCAAAAGGCACCTGAAGGACACTCAGACCATGAGAAACAACATTCTCTGGTCTAATGAGATAAAGCTTTAACTCTTTGGTGTAAATGCCAAGGCAGCATCATGCTGTGGGGATGGTTTTCAGCAGTAGGAACTAGGAGACTAGTCAGGATAAAGGGAAAGATGACTGAAGTAATGTACAGAGACTCTTGAACTCAGACTGGGGTGACAGTTCATCTTTCAGCAGGACAACCACCCTAAGAATACAGCCAAGATATCACAGGAGTGGCTTCAGGACAATCCTTTGAATGTCCTAAAGTGGTCTAGCCAGAGCCCAGACGTGAACTGGATTGAACATCTGTGGAGAGATCATAAAATGGCTGTGCACAGACACGTCCCATCCAACCTGATGGAGCTTGAGAGGTGCTGCAAAGAGGAATGGGCAAAACTGGCCAAGGATAGGTGTGCCAAGCTTGTGGCATCATATTCACAAAGACTTGAGGCTGTAATTTCTGCCAAAGGTGCATCAACAAAGTATAGAGCGATGGCTGTGAATATGTATTCACATGTGATTTTTCTGTTTTTGTGTTGGAAAATTTGTTACATTTTTATGTTGTCATTATAGGGTGTTGTGTGTAGAAAAAAAATAATTTAATCCATTTTGTAATAAGGCTGTAATGTAACTAAATTTGGAAAAAGTAATGAGCTGTGAATACACTGTATATACACACACCCCTTTGAATTGTTTGCGAGATAGCACCATTTTTTTTACTAAACATGCCTTCTACTTTGAAGATTCAATTTTTTATTGTAACACAAATAAATATATAACATATAAATCCAGTGCATACCCCCCTAATATTAGTACTTTATAGAGCCACCGCTTGCTGCAAGTCCAATTGAATAGGTTTTCATTTCATCTGAGGAGTCACCTGGGTTTCTTTCTGGCGTCCCTTACACAAAGCCCAGTTCTATGGAGTGTATGGCTTATTGTGGTCATATGGACAGATACTTAAGTGTCTGTGCAACTGGACGAATCCTTCTGGGTTACCTGTGGTCTTTGTGCTGTTTCTCTGATTAGTGTCCTCCTTACCCGGTCTATGAGTATTGGTGGACGGCCTTCTCTTGACAGGTTTGCTGTTGTGCAATGTTCTTTCCATGTACTTCTTAACAACTTTGTCCCTGACTTCTTAAGAGTGTTCCTTGGTCTTCTTAGTGTGATACCTTGTGCTTAATGGTCTTGATGGCTTTATGGGTTTTCAAAAAAAATGTTTTATTCTGACAGATCATGTGACACTTAAATTGCATGCAGGTGGACTTCAGCTTGCTAATTGACAGGCCTCACGGCAAAAGGGGTAAATACAATTGGAATTGCCAATTTCAGTTTTTATATGTTTTTTATGACCAACTTCACTATGTTGATATATAAAATAAGGTTAAGAACCCTTAATATTACAGGTTAGAATGTAAAATACGTTTGCAAGGCACCATGTATGTATATATATAATATATAAAGTTTCACCTAGGGTTATATGCTATAGTCACTGAACATACATTCACTATATGAAATGTTCTTTTTTGTGTTCTATATGTCTGTTGTTAAAGCTTTTACTTGAGATTCTCATGTAGGAACAAAAGCTTTTGTACTGTGCACTGATATCAATAAAATAGATCCAAGCCTCAATTGCATGCTAAATATCTATGTCTTACAGCTATTTTATCTTTTCATCATTTTTATAAAAATAGAAGAATGATGTCATAATCATGGCACTTTGTTACTCTTAGAAAGTGTAGCAGTACAACTTTGGGACTCTTCCTTAGGTTATATGTGCAACCAAAATAATGTTGACTCAAACACAGTATTTTCTTGCTCCTGACAGATGATGAGAAATCATCAAAAAAGGCACTTTGAACTGGGTGCATGAATAATTAGCCTTTTACTTTACCATAATATTGATTATCGTAACAGTGATTTATTGAAAGGGTAATTAAACCGTAATGTAAGCAATACTCAAATATTTACACAAAGTTTAAAATACGACATTTCCCCGTTTAATATTTTTTTTCTATGTTGGCCTATGTTTCCACCCTGTCAATTTCATGCAGTACACACATGCGTTGATTGCCTGCGTTGGGTTGTGTTGCATTAATGTCAATGTGAAGCCCTGCGTCAATATTAACACAACCCAACGCAGGTATGGGATTGCATTGAATGTTTTAAAAATGCATGGTTATGCATTTTTGACACATCAGTCAAGGGAAAAATTACATAAAAAAAAAACTTCCTGTCTTCCTTTTCCACCGCTCCCCATACTTTCAGTTTTGGACCATCTGTGATGTACACACAGCAGTGGGTACATACTAGGCTCTTTAGAATCCCAATAGCTAAGGTAGAAACCACTGAACAGGAGGTGCCTGCTGCACATATTAGGGGGCATTTAAGGCAATACACCTGTAAGTCTATGTAACATGAGGCTTTAATAACCCTTATGAAATAGAATCCTCCATAAACCAACTTTTCGGTAAAAGCTTCAAGATATCTATATACGCAGACAAGAATATATGAGAAATGTGTCAGTATGAATGTAGTAATGAGTAATGTCTGAAGAACAGATTATTTATTGTTTTGATAAGGATATATGTGTTTATCCAAAAATATTGTATACAGCAAATGCAAGCAGTCAAACATTCCATAGTGTTATTTGATATTTTATTTAACCTATTTGAAGCAGTTCCCAAGTTTCTTTAAAAAGTATCTGTTTTATTTCTCGTTATACTTGATTAAACCACTTTCCACTTATAGCTTAAAGTGCAAAAATAACAATAGCTTTTTTTTCTAACTTATCTTACCTTGAAACAAACAGAGGCTGTCATATAGGTATAGTGGCCATGCATGGTCCACATTTTCCATTTGATCAACTTAAAAATCAATGGTTTAAAAATCGATTCCCTTTTACCTGAATCAACTGACCAAAATGATGGAAATGGAACATAAAATCCATCAAGCAGTGATCGATTTTAGTTGATCTAGTTATTTATCTCAATGGTTTTCAAGGTATTTCTATTGATTTGTATCTGATCGTATAATAAAGCATGTGCATAGGACTTTGCAAAGGAATAAGTTTTGAATTGATCACTATGTGTGCCAGTATGATAGATTGATGTTGGACTGTTAGTCAATATTTTAATCGCACAAGGATTTTATTGCTAGCTTAGGTCATAGAAATTAATTGATTGAGGGCTATTTTCACTTTTTACAATGAGGTCAAAAACTGTTTCTGATTTTTGGTGAAACCAGCATGTTTAAGATTCCTTAAGATTCCATGTTTAAGATTCCTTAAGATTCCTTACTTAAGAAAATATTCCTTTGACCTATCATGTCCTGTATGACTGTGGTGAAAAATAATTCAG
>CM070033.1:106390801-106411601 GCA_036250615.1 Ptychadena robeensis | reverse complement strand
TTGGACAAACTTACAAAATCAGTGAGGGGTCAAATAATTATTTCCTCCACTGTATAAAGACATGCTTTATGCCTGATTCTACTTACTTAAATAGTGTACTTCTTTTTAGATATAATTATAAGATGTAGATTTAAAATGTTTTTACATTGTTTCTTGAAATATTACAGAGATTTCATTGACAATTTACATACTATTTGTGGTGTTACATTACTGGTTTGGCAGTTCAACTTTCATCACAAGAATAACTGGATAGATATGGATAAACCTCCCTGGAAGAAAAAGAGTACATGTGACTATGCTATGTTTTTCTGTCCTCCCTCCTCCCCTCTACACATCCTCGGCAGCATCGATGGAGTCGGGGATGTGAGTTGGAAAACCAATGTTGCCTCCTTAACATGGAGGTCAATGGCACCACCCCCAGCCTCTTTCGGCATCATAGATGATGCAAAAAAGGCGGTGCTAAAAGCAACTGTCGAGTTCGGCAATATTTAGTGTGGGCTCGGCAGGGATAGGGGATAAATATCACCAAGTGTAAACAAACTTACCCTGAGTTAACTGTCAGGTAGGTAAAAACTGAGATAAATAAATATGTATCTTCAACCATGTTTTTAGATACTTCCCCTTTAATGTAATGTCTTTACGTTTTTATATGCAAATATGTAATATCACATGCAAAGCTAACACAACCCATATCAAAGTAAAACAAAATGTCACATATGGTTCCTGAGCCTCCTTCTTTTTCTAGATTTATCATTTTATTCACTATGCGTTACAGCTGTTTCTAGATTCTCTTTGACACCAAAACCTCTCAGTCAAAGGTTTTAGTTATTCTTTAAAAAAAAAGTCTGGTCTTTTAAAAAGGAATAGTAGTGATCTCAAGAAAGAAAAAAAAAGGCTAAAAAAAAGCTACCATGACCAGGTCTACTGATGACCATGGAAGCTCTTTTGAACTTGGCCAGCGGATAGACATCAAGGAAATTAATTTGAATATCTGCCACCTCACAGTAAGTCTGAACTCTGTGTGCAATCAAAATCTTTTCCTGTATTGATCATTTTAATAGCTCCACAAGTCAGCCACAGAAAAAACTGCTTTGAACAATATGCAGGAGTCATAAAAGCCACTTTATCCCTGTGAGCCAAACCTTTACAGCTGCAACATAAAGAGACATTTGGAATAAAAAAAAAAAAAATAACTGTTAGTTTAAATCCACTCATTAGTGGAAATGAGCTTTAAGTGGTTCTGTTAAAAAGAAAAAAAAAGGGTGAAAAAACACTTTTCTTTGCATTACTGTTGTAGAAAAACACCTCCCTTAAATAGCTTGTCTCACCCGCTAACTGATTATTTTCTCTCATTTAACTCTCTGGCAGTTCTGCCAGATTTCCGTAAGGTAGGGTTTGTTTGCTTCCTCTTGAATGTCACATATAATTCATCTTGAGATGTTTATTTGCCTAATGTAACTTTTTATTGCCCTGCATTATTTATTTCCTATGTTTGTCAGCTGTAGCGAATGGCATATTGCTTGGAGTCTGATTACCTAAAGTGCCACAGAGCCCGCTTGGCTTTTATCCGCGCAGTACGACTTAAAAACAAGGTGTTTGTCGTCCAATTTCTTTTGTGAGAATTTTTTTTAAAATAGAAAATACAATGAGTTATACTGTTTAGTGGGAAAAAAAAGTGGTGTCACTCATTTTAATTAGCTGTGATGTATTTATTTATACACATTCCAACAGTGAAAGCAATGCCTGTGAAGATTATAATGCAAGGAAATTATAGTACAGTAGTGAATGGAATAAGAGCAGTCAGAAAGTAATTATTTAAAATGAGGTAGGCATTTTGTCCTAAAAATCATATGTTCTAGCAGGATATGTAAATAGTGTTAGTTGTGAAGACGTGGAATACCCTGATGGGGGATTGTGCGCTTTCTACAATTCTATTCTTCTGTAAAATACACCTAGGATCCAGTGGCTAGCGATGTCAATAAAACTGCCTAATACCAATGCTTTGTTAGCTGCATTGTGAGATTTACCACAACTGTGTTGTTGTTGGTACAAAGCTATTGTGATTGGATAAATGTCATCAACAATCAGAGAAAGTCTAATTTCCAACTATAAGAAATTGTGGCAGATGCAAGTTGCATTAGATTTTAAGACCAGTTCATTTTTTTTTTTTTTTTTTTTTTTTTTTAAGATTGGAATAAATGGCATCTAGTGCAAAGGCATTGTAACAATGATCAGGTTGTACACATTCTTACAGTTTATAGTAAAACATAAAATATAGTAAAACATATATAGTAATACAGTTGAAGTACTGTACATCACAATTGCAGTTGGGATGCAAAAGGCTAATAATCAAATCAAAACTTCCTTAAACATGCCTGAACATTCTTTGTGTCTGACATGTCCTTCCAAACACTAGCTGGCCATACACCTTTAGATCACTGTCAGTTATCCTTAAGATCTACCAACAACTATGTAGTACAGTGTCCTCTGCGATTGAACACAGGTAAAATTGACTGTTGAAGTCCCTAATATTACTTGGTTTTGGTAAAACAAAAGGTCTGTAAGGAAATTTGACTGAAAAATCTAAAGGTCTATGGGGACCCTAAGGAGACCTTGTTCCACCAGCCGGTGGAGTGCGCCAAAAACTTCTGTCTCCCGTTCCCCCGACACAAACGCTGTACAAGGTCTCCTACACTTTTGGAGCTGGGACAGAGTGATACTGCCCTTTGTGAGAATCCTGGAAGGGGGTTCATTCTCCCGAGGTAACCCCACGAAAGACTGAACATTAGTGATGGCCGAACTGTCTGCAAGGCGGACAGTTCGGCCGCGAACAAGCATGTTCGCCCATCCTCTCGCCGGCAGACAGTACGGGTGTTCGACCCGCCCCGTTCGCCGGCGAGAAGAAGAACTGTATTCTTCCTCCGGCAGGATCAGAACCTGCGACATTGTGCCGGAGGAAGAATCTTTTCACTACAAGACAGGGCATGAAGCCGAAAAATACCGGCTCGGTACAGGAAGTGACGTCAGTGACGTCACATCCGGCTCCCGTAACCAGGAACTATACGTTCCAGGGCCCGGATGTGACGTCACTGACGTCACATCCGGTTTTTCAAATTCCCCGCCTAGAGGCGGGGGAATTTGAATGTATCCGCGAACAGGCGGACTTCTTTAAAAGTCCAACCCGCCCGTTCGCGGACAGTCCAGGCCGATGTTCGGCCATCACTCTGATCCTATTGGACTGGTGAAGAAGGCATGGGAACAACTGATCGCAGCAGTGCAAGGCTTCTTCCTTGATAAAGCCATTCGGCAAAACATGTTGGAACTGATCTGAAGCACTAAGAGGTGGCCATCCGCCCTTTTTCCCACGTCGACTAAAACCGCTATCTGTAAGGAGGGAACGAGGTGCACCTCCTTGTGGTAGCCCTCGTTCTACTCCAGGAGGCATTTAGGCCAGGGATTGTTTAAATTATGATCCTAAGTACAAATTGTGATGTTTTTTTGTGAAGGCCCATTTCAATTGGGTTTTTCTTGTTTTTACAAATAAATTATATATAAACTGAATTACTGAGAAAGTATTTCAAGGATTTTATTGAAGAACCATTTTTCTGTTCACTTTCCCCAAGAAACTCTGGTTACTTGGTTTGTATAAGTAACTCTTTCATATGTAGATCTTCTTTTGGTTTTAACCCCAATATTTAAACTTCCATTACTTTCAAATACAAAAAAAGCTTTAATAAATCTGTAAATGTTGTCTGCACTGTTGTAAAATGATAATTAAAATTGCTTAACTAAATCTCTAAATGAAGTATTCATTATTTTTCTTTGTATTACCTGTGTTCTTTCTTGGTACCTCTTCGCATATGTTCACAGTATACTGTTTCATACTCTGTACTTTATGTAACCTTGATAATATCTTTCATTTTCTGCTGCAGTGTTCCTTCACTATCTCTGTCTGAGTCGTCTCCTTTCATCACTGCTCCTTGTGATTGTACTTCCAAACCTGTGATGTATTCTGTGTCTGCCCATAACTCACCCTCCTGGTTCTGCATGGTAACAAACACACAAAGCTATGTTTCTGTGCTGTTGAACCCTTGTAAAAGGCTGAACAATTCAGCTAACCCATATGTTTCTAGGGAACCCTTAACACTGTCCTATTTCTACTTCTTAATTGGGAAGCTGCGTCGGTCTTGGAATCTGCACACAAGTTGCAAGAAAATATAGAAAACATTCAACAGGAAAACATATTCAAGGGTATTCTCAGCATCTTTCCATAATGAACATTCACACTGCTATTGCCTCAAAAATCCATCTGGGCTCCTCATCTTCACAGCACATTTTTTTTCCTTGCTCGATAAAACCATTCATTTTCTAGTTTCAATTGCAAAAAATGTAATCAGATTTCCTTAATATGATCTCCATATCCAGCTAAGTAAGCATCCTCAGGAGTGTCATAGACACTGAATACCCACTTAATATTTAGTTTTAACAGCAAACATTATGGCTTTCAATTTAGGAGATTATTCTTTTTGTTAGTTATGTATCATATTTCCTATATCTCACTCTCTAGGTGGCTGATTTTCATCAGCAGCGGTATCATTTTGCCAAGGTTATAAAAATGCCATTTGCTCTGAGACTACTTTCTATTTGCTGATCCAGTGAAGCAGCGGTGGGATCAAAATCATGTTCGGAAAAGTAATTGATGTAATCAGCTATATGCAGCTCAGCGTCTCTGATAAAAAAAATAAAAAAGTTTTAGGCAGTGGGGCTTAGCGATGAAACTTTATTCCTGAAATATAATGTTTTTTTTCCTAGAAATATTGTGCTTTTGAAACTTAATATTGGTGAATGTTTACTCTTGACACAATGTGTGGTAACATTGTTAACTGTCTATTTTCTAGTTTTCTTGCTGGAATATTTGAGCTACTGATTCTATAATATGTCCCTGTTGTCTGTTTGGCATATAAATCACCAGCAAGAAACAATACAAGGCCAAACTGGTTATTCAAAATGAATACATAATATGTTTCGGTCACATTTTCACACTAAGTACATAACACTTTGTTACAGAGCTGTCACGTTGCCTTAAATTATATATCTTATACATAGTCATTCCTTGTAGGTGGCTGTATAATATAACACAGCCCTCAGTTTAAGAATTCTTTCCAGGAATACACCCAAAGTTGTTTATTCTAATGATGTAGCTGTGAGCAATTGTTTTCCAAAGGGGGACCTGTACCTGGAAACCTTTATAATTCTTTCATTGTAGTTACTGTATTTTTTGCCTTAAGACACGCTTCACCTCCACCCCAAATTGTTATATGACGAATGTTTGACCACTTGCGGACAAAAGACTATTCAGCCTTGGCTGGTCTTGAGCTGGGTCTTCCATCTGATTCTCCCCATACTTTCAGCTGATAGAGAGCTGATAGCTCTGTGCAACCAGCCACCCATTGAGTGGGGTAGGAATCCACCCAGGCCAGCATGCCGGCCAGGTGGATTATATGTATGTCTGTCCCAGCTGAGACGGGATAGAAATCTGCTCAGCTGGGACAGTGCTAACAGGTCAGCCAGCAGCTTTGTATGTCAGCTCAAAGCACTAGCTTGACATAAACAAAGATCAGTTCTCTATAGAGGCCAGCCCCGCACGGCTCTGCTCCCACCTCCTTTAGCTCTTGCTGCGCCACATCATCCGTTATAGGCTGAAAAAGAGGGTAATGTTCCAGTGCTGATTGTTGATCTCGGTTATCCAATTAAAGACCATGAGAAGTACATGCAGGACAGCTTTTGCCTAATAATACAGTAATTTTCATTTTTTTAAACCATTGCTGACATAATTTAGTGCTGTGTTACAGAAATACCAAAAATGTGCACATTAAGGCCCTTGTGATTCAAGGAGGACAACCCTTTTGTAAAACAAACTTGGACCTTCACAATATCAAAGAATATCCTTAGGATGTAAGTTATATTACACAGTACCACAGACTGACAAAATGGCTTGCTTATAGTAGAGCAATCAATGGCCTACTAAAGTGATGTATGCTGTATTGTACCATTGGATTTTGAATAAAGGACAACATATTTTAATACTCAGGCACCTCCATCTAGCCTGTTTTTAAGTGGATGACCACTGAAATAGACAACTAAATCAATGGCCTGTGGTCTTCATCCCATCACAGCTAAGCATCATTTACTACAAATGCTTTCCATTTATATTTTTAGAGTGGTCATGCAACACAGTCAGCCTCCATATTTATCACATTTTACCTCAAAAAAGACCATTTTGTATAGATAGATTAACTAGAAACTAACAGCCCTTGTACACAAGCATTTACACGGTTATGTGTGTTGTGCATTGACCAGGAAAAGTCATACATACAATCATTGTAACAGCCAAGGACAGTAAAACAGTACCGCGGAGCATGGAAAACAATGTTTATAAATTTCCCAGTTTAAATCTTTGCTACAGCATAACATGCAAGACATAACAAAAATGATTCACCCATAGGGGTTTAAATACCAAGAGGTGGCTAGCCTCGGGGGATTTTACGTGGCCAGAAACTGTACATATTGCGAAAAAGGGCATAAAAGTAAAATAGCAGCTTTATGGGTCAAACACATTCCAGGTAGAATTACATTTATAAAGGTTCATACACACCATAGCATCAATTATAAAATATACATAATATAAAGTGGGTTGCACATGATAACACAAAATTGGAACAAAAGGGAAGAAAGTCATGTCATACAGACCATGGACCCCCTCGCTGCATTTCCACCCTTTACAGCTGGTCTTCTCAGGAAGGGAAGGATACCCAACTTGTGGTGAGTGGTCCAGTAATGAGTAGTCAGATAGGTGACCATCTGAATAGGCATAATCAATATGTTAGTTGCTAAACTTTCCACAAAAAAATTGTGTGGCTTCTATGCCATGGAGGGATTACCTCCACGGGTATTCAGTATAATGTAACAACAATAAAGTAAATGTTAACATACTTGCCAGGAATCTTGGGCCATTATATCCATGTCGTGTGTTGTCAGGTTGACCGTTTCAAGTCCCTCTCCAATGTGCCAAGAACCCCTATTCACAATAGGGATCTGGATGGGTACTATCAAGTAGAAAAAATTCAGAAAAGTCTGAGAGAATGCAAAGCAGGGGTAAAGTGGCCAACAGGTGCATAGTTCCCCAAACCTACACCCAATGGATTAATCGATTCCCAACCTTAAAGTTGCAAAAGAACCTGGGTTCCAGTATCAGGCTCCTCTACAGTGAACAAAACTTGTCAGACAATACAGATCCACTACATGGCTATATGGTCTGCCTAAACTATGCTGTGATAGAAAAACATAATTGAAATTGCTCTCACAAGTATAGTTTAGGCAGATTATATAGCCATGTAGTGGGTCTGTTTTGACCAACACGTTTAGCTTATTATATGAACTTCCTCAGGGACATAATGTGATAGCTGGAATGATAATAACAATAATGATTGTATCATAGACAGCATATAATAATATCATGTCATGATTACATCCAAAAGACTAGTAATTTAAACTTCTCATATGGTCAATGTGACAAAAAATAGATACACAATGATCATAGAGAGCATACATCGAATTATAGTTACAAATAACCAGAAAGAAATAATCAAATTCTCCTTGTTACTGATTTTCAATACAATCATTTAAATTTTGCCAACAAAGCCCCATCTAGTTTATTAGGGTCCTTTGTGTCCCTTTAGGGCTTTTTTATTTTTCTACATATATTAGTGGTGGGTAGCCCTGAACTGTTCGCCGGCGAACTATATTGCAGGTTCGCAGTTCGCGGCATTTTTTTTTTTTTTCGCGAACCTATGGCGAAGTTTCGTACCGCGCACCCCTATGTTTTTACATTAGTTAAAAAACTTTGACCCTGTTGAGTCCACATTCAGAGCAGACATAATCCAGCCAATCAGCACACCCCCAGCCTCACAGACCTTCATCTCCACCGCCCTATAACATAGCAAGTGGAGACGCCTGGTCACATGCATGTGATGATAAGAAAGGATACAGTTATATAACAGGAGAGCTGCTGCTTGCAGAGTGAACTGATTAGCTATGCAATGTCTAACTACGTTTAGCTCTTCCTCATTGCTCTTAGTTCTGCTGTCAGACGAGAGTCCTGAAAGACCCGGTCAAAGCCCTTTTTAGTGCTAATTTTTTTGCTACCCTGTTGCCTGCTGTGCTGGCATGCCAGGCTGCTGCCAGTGAATCGTGATCCTCAAGCCACATATTACACACAGTGCCTATCTGCAGGCGCATATCTTGTGGCAACGTTGTTACATATCCCAGGATTTTTTCACCCTATTTTAGGGGAATTAGGTAACCTATTGCACGCTTTCCCGTCCCTTACAGCCTTGTCCAACTTGTGTGCCCCACACTGCCACAGGTGCCACCATAAATTAATCTGGTGGCACTTATGTATAAACCCAGAGGATTTTTTCAAAACCTATTTTAGGTAGTAGTACCTATTGCAACGCTGTGCCGTCCCTTACAGCCTTGTCCAACTGTGTGTGCGCCCCACTGCCCAGTTCCCACCCATATACTTAACTGGTGGCACTTGTAACCCTGGGTATTTTTTCAGACCCTATTTAGGGAATTAATAAATTTGCAGGGCTTTCCGTCCATTAAGCCTTGTGCCAACTGTGTGTGCGCCCACACTGCCAGTGCCGCACCCATACTATCTGGTGGCACTTTTGTAACCCCAGGGGGATTTTTGTTGTTTTCACCCTATTGTAGGGTATTATAATATTGCAAAAAAGGGCTTCCTATTCCTGGGTCATTAAAGCCATTGAGCCAACTGTGTTGCCGCCCACACTGCCCAGTGCCCAGCCACATATCTGGTGGTAAGGGGTAATAACCCAGCAATTTTTTGGTACCTATTCATAAAGGGTATTTCTAAAAATACAAAGTGACGGCTTTCCACCATTAAATAGCCTTGTGCCAAACTTCATGATGCCCAGTGCCCATCCACAGTTTATACTGTGGAGGGTAATACCACAGATTTTTTTTGTACCCGATTCATAAAGGGTATTAACTAACAAGAAGTGCACAGCTTTTCTATCCTTACAGCCTTGTTCCCAACTGTCCTGTGCCATCTGTGCCCATTCCCCCAGCCACAGTTTATGCTGTGGAAAGTGTTAACCCAACCCAGCAATTTTTTTGTACCCTATTCATAAAGGTTATTACTAAAAAGTGCACGGCTTCCTCCATTATTCACAAGCCTTGTGCCAACTGTCTGTGCTGCGTCCAGTGCCCAGCCACAGTTATCTGGTGCAGGTAATCCCGCAATTTTTTTGTCCCCTATTCATAAGGTATTACTAAAAAGTGCACGGCTTTCATTCCAATCCATTACAGCCTGTGGCCAACTGTCCTGTGCCCATGCCGCCATCTACAGTTATATGATCTGGTGGAAATGGTAAACCCACAATTTTTTTTGTAGCCCTAATCATAAGGGTATTACTAAAAAGTGCACTGCTTTGCCATCCATTACACCTTGTGCCAACTGTCCAGTTGCCTCACCCAGAGTTATCTGCTGCACAGGGCCCTTGTACGCAAAACGAGATAAAAATGACATCAGAGGCAGACCATGTCCCACAGGGGTCGTGGTGGCGTGATGGTGATATTTTCCCCTTTTGCCCTATAATAATGGCCATGTTCAGAAGGCCACTTTACCGTCACACAGAAAATGCTGGGGACCTTAGTTTGACTGGTTTACACAGGAGGGGACACCCAATCTTCGACATCCAACCACTCTGACCCCTGGGACCCAAGAAAAACACCATCCTCCGCATTCTCATCTGCTGACAGGTCTCTTAGCACCGGAACGGATCTCCCTTTTCCCCGTAGACCTCACCTTCCCTCTCTCCAATACTACACCCCCCCAGGATCCCGCTACACTTTTGTGACCCGCCTCAGAGAGTTGTTTTTCACATCCTTTTGCAGAGGAGATGAGTTGGATGCGCAACCATATTGCCAGAGCAACGTTAAGGTGACATTGACATCCCCCATGCCTCTACACGTTAGCATTACACACATTGCATGGAGTTGCGGTGGGTGATGATGACGATGATTTTGTAGGTAATAACCCCCGCTGCTGCTTCCTTTGCTGAGGTGTCAGATATAACCGTGAAGCGGTTGAGATGATGACATGTGTCCCCCGTGGATGTCATTTGGGTGCCCACACCGCCCAGATAAGAAGAACAGGTGGAAAGTTCAGATGGAGAGACAAGAGTAGGAGGAGTAACGAGTTGTAATTCAGGGGGAGTTCATCGCAGAGCTAGTGGCACAGTCAGGCACATGTACGGCACCTGGGTCAGCCCGCATGCACGCCCATCAACGGCCTGCTGTTGCCAAACCTTCACCAGTATGGCCGTCAGTGCAAAGCTCACAGTGTGGAAATTTTTTTTTGTGTGTCTGTCTGCCGCTGAATAGCATCGATGGCCATTTGCAACCTATGCAAAAGATACTGATTCGTGGGAAGTCCAAAACCCAACCTTGGGTACAATCTTTGAGAAGAGGCATGAATCTCGCATACCAAACGCCTATGGGATCACACATGGGCTACAAAAGCAGCACACACAATCGAAGAAGCCCAAACCTCTCCTCCTCATGTCCAGCCATCGTCATCAGCCACTTCAACCCACTGCTGTCCTCCTTGCCCCCCGTCTCAACTCTCAACCAAGCCACTCACTCGCCTCACACGCTTTTAGCGTCCCATGCTCATCCTGGCCACTGTCAGGTGTCAGTGAAGGACATGTTTGAGCATAAAAAACAAAACAATGTCAACTCGAGTCCCCCCCCAAGCCACCACCACCACCCCCCTTAGCTCGGCGTCGACAGCCGGCTTGACGGACTCTTAGCCGCCAGATTTTACCATACCACAAGCTGGTGGCTTTGGGAGGACCACCAAAAAACAGCAGTGGAAGGTACCTAAGGTGTCTAAATTTTTTTTTCAAAAACGGCAATATCCCCAATCTTTATTCTCTGTGGAAAAGGAAGTCCTGGCATCTCTGGCATAACAGTGTTTGTGTCAAGGGTTCCAATCTGACCACTGAGACCTTGTCTGCAAAGCACGGTTCCTGGAGGGTACATACCCCAAAACAAAATCACGTACACTGCGCATTGGGTAAACCTGCTGACAGCTGCCCAGCATGGAATGCGTGGATCTGCAGCCGAGTTGGCGACACCGCCAGGATTGCAGCAGGCTGCATGCCACTCTTCTACTCCTCCTCCTCAATCCTCTCGGTGAAGTCCTCTTCTCTTTTGATTGCGTATGGCTTCCACATCATCTGCATCCCTGCAGCCCCAGGGGCGTATTTCACATCCGGAATAACGACTGTGTTGTCACGCTGTCTTGGGGCTGACTTGCCTGAAAGCGAAAGCCACACCGCGACAGACTCCTGTCGCCCTAACGCACAGGTGACTAGTGGCGGACCCCGACCAACTGGAGATGGCAAAGTGGTGTGTGACAATGGGAAGCATCTGTTGCGAGGCATTGAATTTGGGCAAGTTGTCACGTGCCGTGCATGGCACATGTGTTAAATTTCATGTGCAACGGCTTTTTGTGGCAGCAGTACCAGGCTTACAGGAGGTCCTCAAGCAGGCTAGGAAGGGTGTGTGCCATTTCAGGCGTTCCGTCAGACACGGCTTATGGCGCAGTTTTCCCAAATTCAGTGGCGAATAAAAGGAACATGCCAGTGAGGGCTTGATTTGCGACAGTCGACGCGTTGGAATTCAATACTCTATGTTTAGACGATGCTCCAAAAAGAAAAAGCTGTCAACGAGGATTGTACTCCCGGGTGTGTAGGACAGGCTTTCTGGGAGCTGGGTTTTTTTTGCACGGTACTGGGATGGTCATGCGCAATGCATTATTAGGATCATGAGCTTTCTTTTGAGAGGTGACAACCTTGTTAGTCGCAGCGGAAGGCACAAATCAGCGACTCATCCCATTTGCCTATCTCCTGGGAGTGCCCTGCGAAGAGTGCTGGATCAGGCTGTGGGATCAGCGAATAGGGAAGGGAAGAGTTATGGTCACCATCAGCACCAGAACCAGCCTTCTAGCACCTTGCTTGACGGACTGCGGCAAGCGGTGTGGAAGAGGAGTCTGAGGAGTCAGAGGAGGAAGGTGGCTTTTGAGGTGGAGGAGGAAGACCAACTCAGCAGGCATCCCACGGTGTCTTTGTGGTCACCTATCTGGGACCCGTGTGTGTACGTGGCTGGGGGGAAGGAACAGACCCTCAATGACATCAGTGAGGAGGAGGGGAACGGAATAGGAAGGGAATAATAGTCGGATCTATCCTCGTGAAAAAGGGGGTTTTATTGCTGTCGTGCCTGTTGAGAGATCCTGTATAAAGAGGATGGAGAACGATTCTGTACTGGGTTGGCCACACTAATAGACCCGATTATTGCAGAAAGTAGTGGAATTTTTACGGATTTTTGGGAGGTCTGAGAGGATGCAAGCAGTTGAGAGCTAAGCTACAACATCTGCTCACACCGCTTTTAAGGGCGATGTTTTTTGTCACAGACAAGGGTCTACTAGGGGAAAGATGGTGATTGACACTGAATCCTCCATGCTACCACGCCGGCCACGATCTCTGATGGAGGACATGCGGAGCTTTTTTAAGTCCTACGCATCGCCACAAGCGATTCGGATCCACCCTGAGAGAACGGACTCGAGACCGACAGATCGCAGACTACTCGCCTTAATGCGGATATTGACCATACTCTGAGAAGCGATGATGAACCCCTTGACTACTGGGTGTGGGCAGATTGACCTGTGCGATAGCTATCCAGTTTGCTCTTGAACTTTTGGCCTGTCTGCTTCTAGTGTCCTGTCAAAAAGGACTTCAGTGCTGCAGGCGGCATAGTGACAGAGAAGCGAGGTCGCCTCGGTCAAAAAAGTGTGGATTACCTCCCACCTTCCTTAAAATGAACGAGGCATGGATTCCGAAGGGACTCGACAGTGGGGGATACGTTTGGCCTAGCAAAGGCCGATTACATCTGCTTGGCCCTAAAAATGGTCCCCACGCTGCATACCGCATACCGACTTTCATGAATCCTCCGCCACAAACTAGGGTTCAAGCCGCCATGTTTCATTTCCATTCTGCCTGGAAAACATAAATTTTGCTGGCCGCTTCTTCTACAACAGCGGCTGCTACATACCTTAATTTGTCTGTGAATGTACATGACAATTTTTATGGCAAGTGTACTTGCCTAATGTTTCGGCCTCTGCTGTGGCTGCATTAAAAACAAGGCATCATGTCCAATTCCCTTTCGTGACGCACCTGATACCGTTGTGTGGTGAAGGGGCGTGCTTGTATCACAATGAAGCGATCACCTCAATGAGTGTGTTGGCCATGCTGGCACACCCCAGATGAAAGGCGATTCTGGATAAATGGAGAGTTTGTGTAATCAGAGTCCAGGTTTGTGGCAGGGGTCATCAAAGGAGATAAGTCCAATCAAACACAAACACGGTCTAAGGTTATCACTCATTGCACTTTATTTCCCATTGACTATAATTGTTAGAATTCCTTGGTGGCGGATTTATTGTGTTAAAAAAAATTCTTGGGAGTTTTGCATGTGATTCCCCTCTGTCATGTCATTGACCAGGTGTTAGACTCCTTGAATCACTTTCCCAACACTATTGTGGCCAGAAATGGTACCTTTGTTTTTTACAATTCGCCGGGTTCGCAAACTTTTGCGCTTTCACGAACGCGCTATTCCAGGTTCGCGCCATCACTAGTGGTGGGCCTTATGACTAATTCCCTGGATTAACACCCTATAGATTGTGTTGAGATATTTGTGGTGTCTATGGCCTCCTCTGTTACTGGGCAGAGTCTCATTGTATTTCCATTTTACACAGTTCTAGCAATATATAGATATTTACAAAATTGCCAAATGATCATAAAATTGTTTTATCTCTTTGCCAAACGATCATTTAAATACCATAGATTGCATTACACTACAGTAATAGTGCATCATAAATAATTGTAACAGGATTTCTACACAACAAAGATGCAACATTAAGAGACACTATTACTGCTGTGCAAAGCTCTGAGGAAGGGGGACTGCTGGACCTTTGAAATTCATTAATTATTCCTTAATTAGTTTTTGCACACTATTAAAACCTTGTACTGGACTTAACATATTTTTTCGGATCATAAGACGCATGTTTTCCCACAGGTGGCCAGGCCTTGGCTCCCCGCCAGTATCCTCACCCTCTCGGCAAGAAGATTAGCCACGGAGGTGGACGAGCTGTCAGATGGTAGACCCACCCATGGCCGAATCTCCTGCTAATATAGGCAAGGAAGATCAGAGAAAGATAGATGAAAGAGATCCCAGCTGCATGCTGCAGCTTTCACACACACAGACACAGCCGTACAGGGAAACCGGGAGACATCTGCAGCCATTTCCCCTAGGCCCCCCTCTTCCCAATGTGTGAAGAAGATGACGTGTGGGCCTTGAAGTGCTGCTTGTGACATCTAGTGGCTGAATTTGGTATTGCATTGATTTGATCAACTACTTTGATTTGAACACTTCAATTTTTTTCAGCTCTAAAAACTGGCAACTTCTTATGAGCAGGTGTGTCCACAAAATACGGTAAAAACTTCATAGGCACTGTGTATTGGCACATTTGATTTTTACATTGATATTTCGGGCTTGTCCCTACATTGGCAGCTGGCCAAAAGATGGAGCGGTCCCAGAGTGCGAGTGGCTGACACAACTGCACAAGCGTCCGGGGCCGCCGTCGCGTGGGGGTGGGGACAAGCCCATAGACATTAATGGAGGCGGCCGCCCGCCGTACCAGCATGCAAGTGGGACAAACCCTAAGGCAACACAGTAAACTACAGGCAAACAACATATGTGAAAAGGAATTGGTTCAAATTAGGGAAAACAGATGTTAAAGCCTATATACTACAAAAGATATTTGTGAACCTAGAAAATCCTAGAGTATATAATAAAAAATACACCACAAGAATTTGCAAAAAAATAATATAATAATAGAATTTCAATTTGTAAAAATAGAGAAAATTGCTTTCCTTAGCTGAAGGACCTTTTTCCCCGCATATTATCCAGAATGTGCACCTGTAGCCTTTGAATTCATCAAGTGATCCATAACAACATAAGCTACTATCACAACATTTACACAGGCTATAACATGAATCACATTAAATAAAATAGCTTTGGCAGAATAATAGTTTCATCACTATTTAGACTGTGAAATTATACATGCTGCTGGATGGACATCTTACAAGCTACTGAAAATGAGACAAGTTGCATATTATTATGAGAGGAGTATCAATATACACTCAGACATCAGCTGTACTTAGAGATAATAGCCTAATATCACTAAAGCAATCAAGCTGCTTGGCAGCATGCACATAGCATCCACCCTTCTCCTATTTATGTGGAAACATCGACAGGTTATTCGGGGCAGTTAATATGGTTTGTACAAACTGGCATGACGCATCTTCTTTAAAAAGTTAATTAAACTAACACCTCCTTTTGCAGCGGTACATAAAGCGGAGGCTCTTAATTTATGCACTACTAAAAAAGTGTCAGGTTGTCTGGCCGCTGCCTACCTGAATTCATTTCTGCTGTCACATAAATCACCTGAGTCCCAGTGCAGGCATTTTACAGCTCTTTATTCCCTTAAACTTAAATGAAACAAGACATAGAAGGTGGAAACATTTAATGCTAGACTTTTATGCATTAAAGGAGTTGTCATTTATTCTATTCATTATGGTAACCCTTTTGTTCCCTAACAATTGGGCCAGGAGTTATTCTCAAAATAAACTTTTTAAAACCAATGAGACTCCCCATCAATATTCTCTAATGCTGGGTAGAGATGGTCGAATTTGTTATAAAAAATTCGACCATTTCAATGATTTCGAGTTAATTGCAAAGCCCCTGAACATGATATCAACACCACACTTGCTGGAGATGTAGAGAAGGGTTAGGGGTATACAACAAAAAAAAAAGTCAAGTCAAAATGTCGAAAATCTTAATTTTTACTTTCTTTTTTAACTTAATTTATGCAAAACCTACATGTACTAGAGCTAAACTTTTTTTTATAAATGTTTCCACAACCCTTCTCTACATCTCCAGCAATTTTGGTAATGATACCTTGTTCAGGGGCTTTGCAATCAGTTCACAAAGTTAGCAAGTTGAAAAATTCGACCATCTCTAATGCTGGGTTGTTCTGTGTTCCATTAGTGTTGAGCTTGAATATTGGGATTGTGAATATATTCGATGAATAGCGACTATTGGAGAAATCGCAAATGTTGCGAATATGGCAGCGGATATTTGCAATGTCGAATATTCACAATATTATGCATTCGGAAGCTTATGGCCATGCATTGCAATCTTATATTTGCAATGCAAAAACAAATACCCCATGTGACTATTCATTTTAAAGGAATCACAATAAGATTATAATTGCAAATTTTCACAATTCATGGCCATACATATCGAATGGAATATTAGTAGAATTATTCGCGACATTTTGAATATTGCCTATGTCGCTCATCACTATGTTCCATGTATGTGTATTTCTTTGCACATGTTTGTGAGTTATAAATCCATTAAAGATGCTTGTAAATTGGAACAGACCTCTAAAAGACGATCAATGATAAGGGAAGATGTGACAACACTATCAACTTTATGTGTCAAATAATACCACCGAAAATCCCCCATAGGCCCTATGTAGTTAGTAATCATTAGTAATTAGTAAACAGTAAACCTCAAGCTCTCTAAACAGTAATGGGCTTTTGAGACACTTTGGTAAATAAAAAAAAAAATATTTATGTTAAAAGGTCTTCATTTCTCAATATGACCATTTCATAAAGGCATTCATAAAAATATATATACATTAATATCACATATATAACACAACACACATATAACAATATCAGATATTCCAACATAATTATATATATATATATATATATATATATATATATACAATATGCATATACACAATAGAAATGCTGCTGGTGAAACCCAGATGTAGATTCCATCAACACATTTCACGAAATCTGGCATAAACCACTGTAAAAATATATCGTCATACCAGCATATATATAGAACAGTTATATTTAAGTGCACATACAAATATCTGATTGGTACATCCCTGGAACTTATTTTTCAAAGGAAGGTATTAGTACATATCAACTCAGCAACATGAAGGTGATATAGTTAGAAAGTAAGAACCCTAGGTTCCTAATAACTCTCCCACCCAAGGACCCCAAAGCCCTGAGGCATTGCTTATGTTTTAAGGGACACCAACCTCAACATGGGGTCTTTCTTATGTTGAAGTATGGCATGGGGCCTGATTGGACTGGTTGATCTATCTTTGACTTTCCAGGTCTGCTTTCAGGCCTCGTATGGACAGAAGGGGGAGTCACATTATCCATATGCATAAAGGGGGTTGTTTTCTCACAGAGAGGGACAGACTGCGACTAAAATTACTCAGGTGGACCTCGGAGGACAAGTGGACCTTTAAGCACCTTGTGCCCTCCCCCCCCCCTCGGTTTTTTGCCTGGTGGGGGTGGTGGTGATTAGTGGACCCTATAACAGGTGGAGTACCGTGTATCTGTTTCTTTCACTTGACCTGATCTTACCCCACCCTTCTGGGAGGGAAATATGAAGGGAAATGTGGACCTCCATATGCCTGGTACCCATGTGGAACTCCCTCTAGCGTGACATCACTGGACCTTTTAGACCACAATTGACATTATTGGACCTTTTTAGACTATGATTGAGTTTTTCTTCGTTGACCAGTGCCTTCTCCCTTATGCTGTTCCACACACCCATTTTGCAGGACACGAGCTTCTAGGTTGACTTTAAATCCAGGACATGAATGTCAGGGCGAAACGCATTGAGATTAATGCCTTTGACCATCCACTTTGAAACTAATGTATATGCATGACTACCTTGTAGTTTGTGGATAATTTGTATTGTATTTTATGGTGCATATATAATTTTTTTGTGCATTGTGTTGTCGTTCTTAATAAATGTATGCCTTTTTCTGGACATTTTTTATTTGATTTATGAAAGTCCCAGGGGCTAGCCACCCCAGATTTGGAATTAGATTGTTTTCTGTCCAAACACAGTTCTTTCATTAGGGACCTCATGTAGTTTTTGGTTTTGCTTTATTGTACTGTAAAAATAAGTAAATAAACAAATGTGTTACAAATACACTATGAGAATGAAAGTTTGCAACATAGTTTAGTATAAAGTGTTTGATCACAATGATTGACTATGTCAGTCTAATAGGTAAAGCTCTGAACCTATCAATTTCAGTGTTTTGTGTTTTTGAGTTATGTTATGTCCATATGTTAAGCCTCACATACAACTTTAGATCACTCCATACAATTTTCGTTAGATCTACCAACAACTATGTAGAATAGGGGCCTCCCTGATAAAATACATAGTTATAGAAAAGTTTAGAAAGGTCCTCAGATTACATGAGATTAGATTCGATTTTTGTGTCTTGTGGATCAAATTCTCAAACTATAGCTGACCCCACAAGTGTTGTAATCTGCCTTCAAATTGTTTTATAATATATAGCGAATGATGATCTGCACAGCTCCAAGACTAATTTCAGAACTTACCAGTTTCCTCCTGTCCCTAACATGTTCCTATTAATTCATCACCATGATAGACTGCCTATCTCTTACTAGGAAGGTACAGAAAGCATGATGAGGTTGACAAGCCTTGGCATATTACAAAAATTATTAGGATCTTTTCAATTCAGAATAGCACACTATTCAGCCTTAAAGTCAAATACTGCAGGTTGCTGAAGGTACTTCATACATGTTAGAACTAAATTTGTTTCTGACAGACTCACTTTAAGAAAAACATAAATTTACAAAATAATTATATCCCTGTTCAGGATTGTCTATTGTGCATTCTGATGCAGATTTGTATCATCTTCTCCAAGAGAATTTGTTCACTTTTTTTTCTTTTCAGTCAATGGTAAAAGTTGTAAGTTAGGATTAAGTTTTCTAGCCAATAGGCCAATGCATGCATTTTATTGGAAACTTTTATGACCCAGGTGTTTTGCTTCTCGATGCATGGATCTGATCCACTTTGATTTGCCTTTGAGGGCCTGTACTTGGCAGTTTGAACAGTTATCTCAATCTGTCCATTTGACGGTGGACAGTAAGGACTGAAAGTTACTGAAAATCATAACCTTTGAAAACCTTTTAAACACTGCTGCCTATCACAAAATTATTTAATACAACTTGTATGCCATAACTTGCTGATCATTCATACCTGGCTAGCAAACTATGACACTTTGTTTATTTAGTCTTAATGTGCAGTTACATATCTGCTGCATTTTTATGCAATTGTGAAAAACTCTGGTATCTGTAGGTTGTAAATATAAACTTTTAATGTTATTTAAGTTACCACTTTGTCTCTTTTGGAGGATGGGAAAACCTTTCCCTTTCTTCCAATAATTTAACATCAGAAAAATAAAAAAACTTTACAACCCTTTATTAGGATTTTTGTTCAAAGGCAAAGCACCGTATATTCCAGCGTATAAGACAACTTTTTAACCCATAAAAATCTTCACATAAGTGGGGGGTTGTTTTATACGCTGGGTACTGACCAAAATGGCACGGCAGAGTTCCATACAGCACATCCCTGCTGTATGCGGGGACTGTATGACAGCAAGGGTGGTGATGTATGGGAACTCTGCCACTTAGAGGCACAGCTTGCTTGGATTGGTCAGCTCTGCCTTTCTCCAAAACTCAGTGTTCTGTGTCTCCAAGACTCACCTCTCTGCTAGAGACACGCAGGGCTGGGGATGGGGGCGGGGATGTGCTGAACGATCCAAGCAGACTCTGCCTCTGAGTGGCAGAGCTCTGTACAGCACATCCCCGCCCCCATTGTCAGCTCTCTGTGTATCAAGCAGAGAGCTGAGTCTTGGAGAATTGGTTTAGTCAGCTTGGATTAGTCCGCTCTTCCTGTCTCCAAGACTCAGTGCTCTGTGTCTCCAAGACTCATCTCTCAGCTAGAGACACAGAAAGCTGAGTCTTGGAGAAAGGGAGAGCTAACCAATCCAAGCAGGCTCTGCCTCTGAGTGGCAGAGTTCTGCACAGCACCGCCCTTGCTGTCATACAGTCCCCACATACAGCGGGATGTGTTGTACCGAAGAGGCAAGAGGCAAGTTGGGGCTCGTCTTATACGCCCAGTCGCCTTATACGCCGGAAAATATGGTATATGATATATATTAATATAACCATAAATTACTTTATTCATTTTCAAAAGTTTAAAATGAAATTTTCCTATTACAATTACACCAAACAGTCAAGCTTCTTCAAACAAAACATACATACAAAAGAATAGAGAAAAATAATACCAGTACTATTTCAATTATTGAAAAGTTTATTAGCTTAGTATGGAAAAATAGCTTTACATTGAAAAAGATGAACAAAAGTAAAAAAACCATTAACATCATAGAAAGTAGCACAATGTGTTTGATAATACAAGTCAATAACAAAACCTGTATAAAACAAAACATAAGCTTGATGCAACATAGGTACAATGTACTATATAAATAGATATGAGGACAATTGTAAAGACCAGAGTCTTTTGAAGAGATTCGTGGCACACAACATTTAAGCTGAAATAGTGAGAGATGGAAGGTGGAAGGAGAAGGTAAACCCCTGAAATTACAAATCATTTTCATGTTGGGACCAAAGGGTAAAGTAGGTTAAGGAAATTATCAGACCAGAATAGGGATGGTGGTAAA
>CM070033.1:106348392-106371945 GCA_036250615.1 Ptychadena robeensis | reverse complement strand
TTGGACAAACTTACAAAATCAGTGAGGGGTCAAATAATTATTTCCTCCACTGTACACACAGCAATCGTCCAGAGATATGATGCATCATATACAGACACAAACACACACAGCAATCAAGCAGAGACATGCATCATATACACACAGAAATCTTCCAGAGACATGCATCATATATAAACACACACACACACACGCATCAATCATGCAGAGACATGCATCATATACAGACAGACAGCAGCCATGCAGAGACATGCATCATATATAGACAGACTGCAATCATGCAGATACAAGCATCATATATACACTCCAATCATGCAGAAACATGCATTGTTCATGTAGACAAACAGACACAATTACACAGACACTACATGCACACTAATTTCTTTCTGGAGCTTATTCTCCCATGGTTCTTGGCTTCCTTCTTGTTCCTCCCCCAGGCTGCTGATTGGCTGAAATTGGATGGGAAGGATGGGGAAACTGTGTGCATTTGTCAGAGGAAGAAGAGAACAGAGCCAATAGGCAGCTAAGTTCTGCAATTCTCTCCCTCTTTCAGTACTTTTCTGTGTTGGCTGAGAGCAAGTGTGCCCACTGCGAGACATAGGTTCACCACCACTGGCGTAGGCTGAGATAGGATTTATCTATCTATCTATCTATCTATCTATCTATCTATCTATCTATCTATCTATCTATCTATCTATCTATCTATCTATCTATCTATCTATCTATCTATCTATCTATCTATCTATCTATCTATCTATCTATCTATCTATCTATCTATCTATCTATCTATCTATCTATCTATCTTTTTTATACATACATATATATGGTTATTTTTGTTATGCTTTGTTTTTTTTCCTGTTTTTTGCAACACTAATTAGTTAGATGTAGTTATGTTTATGTATGACACTAGAATGGCACATCTCTTTATCTTTTTTCGTTTGCTGACATGTAGTTTTATTTTGATGGGGCAATTCTGTTATTACCATGTACAATGTCTTAATGGCTATTAATAACTTGTTACACACTCATTATATGTCTTTAACAGTCTGACAATAATATCAAATACCTATCTATAAATTCTGTATCCAGATGGCCCCCCAAAAAGTAAACAGATGGGGGTAGAGACTACAGTGTATCCTACTGACAGTTCATGAGTTGGGAGCAGCACAATGGATTAGCTAAGGTTACCTCTGCAGGGGAGCTCAAATACTAGGCTCAAATGAGACATAATCCTTTGCCTGTTCATCTTTTCACCCAGGGAGAGGATCAGTGGAATGGAGAGAAAAGTCACAAAAAATAAACAGCATGCAGACATAAAATATATACTTGCTGGGGCCTGAAATTCTCGTTTGCTGCTTTCCCAAGCAAAGCAGATTTCACAGGACAGCTCGAATGAAATATGTTTCCCTCCTTTACAAATGACTTTCCTTTATTCTCTCTAAAACTACAGTGTTCTAGTGAGAAAAATATTAGCATGAGCTAATCTTGGGGGACAAGAAATAAATGGACACGTTTGTAAATTGTGGTTTCCCAATTGTAGGTTTAACTAACCATATTTTTAATTAATAAATTAAAGTAATAATGGCCAATGTACCGTATATACTCGAGTATAAGCCGAACCGAGTATAAGCCGAGGTACCTAATTTTTTCTACAAAAAGTGGAAAAATGTATTGGCTCGAGTATAAGCCGAGGGTGGGAAATGCAAAGTCAGATAGTGGAGTTTTCTAAATGAGAAAAATATAGAGAAAGCACCATTGCCCCTAGGAATTAATCAAACAGGACTCATCTTAGTGCCACAACCTCAATAAATTTAAGAAAACACAGGATTAATAGTATTATTTAAATTGAATTGTATTTGAACTAGTAACTGGCCACCAGATGGCAGTGGGGAGTTTGTTGACATCGATCAGCTGTTAGTCGGAAATCACGGAGAGCTGAGAGAATATATGCAGTGAAGAGGGAAGCTGCCTGCCTGAAATTCAGCATGGTAATTCAGCTTAGGTGAGTGGACAGTCGGCTGACTCGAGTATAAGCCGAGGGGAGCATTTTCTGCCCATTTTTTTGGGCTGAAAAACTCAACTTATGCACAAGTATATATGGTATATTAATGTCAATGCATAAAACAATAATAACACCAAATGTAGTGAAAAGTTCTGTGTTAAGAAAACTCTTAGAAAATATGAGTATGATGTTGTCTAAACTGTAAGTTTACTGTATATTACATTTCTCATATTGTGTAGGTTACTGAAATCATTACAAAAGAAGGACCATGTGTCTCTTTTCTGGCTTGCACCTGTGCCTTGGGTAGCATGTAAAATATTAGTTTTCTTCCTCATTTCCAAAATGCATGTTCTGCAATGTTGGCCTATATTTTGTAAATACACATCACTCACCAAATATCAATCTTACAACAATATTAACATTAAAGACCACACAGATAATTCTTTTGGAAATTGAAGGCCAGGCTTATACAATGCCATAATAAAATATAATATTTCAAAACAGCATTTATAGTACAGTCAATTTCCTACAGGCCTCTGATAATGCCATCATAGAGTTTCCCATCCAATCATAACCGAACCTGCCACTTGCCAAAAACAAACTGGCTCTGTGGGTACCTTCGTGGAGTTTTAAACTTTATCACCAAAATAGAGCTTTACCACTGGCCAAACTTTTTTTTTTTTACAAATATACCTTGTGACTGTTAAATAAACCAACACGTTGATAACACTATAAATTACCAACATTTTTATTAGCGAAGGCCAGTAAAACCTTTTTTTATAATGTTTCATTATATGACCTGTGACCCCCACCTACTCCTTACTGCCCCTTACGCCTTTCATTACCCATGTCACCCATTAAATCACTTTTGAGGCCAGCTACAGTTGTACATATTTACACTTCTGAAACAGTTACACAGCATGGTGTATGTCCTGCACTATGGTTGAACAATGTCTAATATTACATTTTCTTAGTGTGCATCCTTAATGTGTTGTAGGTTTACAATTAATTTGATTAAGTAAAAGTAATGCTATGTAAAACTGAGTAATACTTATCTAAACCTATATATATAAAATATTAACATAAAAAGCAATAGAAATACATTTTAACATCAGTCCCCAAATCTTCTAAAGATAACTTTGTAGCTGGAATACAGAGGATATGAATTCTGGAATACTCAGTTATTCATTGATGCTTAAAAACTAGTTTATATAAGTGCTTTTCCCAGACAATAACGTTTAATTTCATGCTAGTCACTTTGGAAATAAGATATTAGTCATGCTTTAATTTAACTAATTGGCTATTGATTCTTTGAACAATATATCTCTGTCTTAGTGAATTGTGGCCTATCCCTTATGACTCTTTAATAGGAGGAAGCAAACACATTCATATGCAAATGATGAACAAGTCTGTACAGTAAGGGTGTGACCTCTGATCTGAAAGGCGAGGGCTACTGTAATTGCATAAAAAGCTGGACAGTAAAAGACTAACCCCTTGTAAGATGAAAGAATAGATTCTGATTTTATTACGCTTTGAAAGAAAAAAAAATACTTGTCAGATTCTAAATTCTGTAGGCAACATATTTAATATATAATTCCTTGACATTCTCCACTCATTCCCAAGATCTAAAAAAAATGAGATTTAATATGTCTTCTGTAGAACATGATTTGTCATTTAGTGTAGACAAAGCTACACTACAGTTCTGCAGGTCTGTAATGGGACTGGGTCAGGTAGGGGTTAAGCAAGTGTCTTCCTTGTTCTGGGACCCCTAACAGGCACCTCTCTCTCAGGCTCTGTCTCCAGCTACCGGTAATTTCCTGTAGGTTCTTCTGTCATAGTTCCTTATTCCTTATGTCATCACCACTGTAGATCCTTTTATATTTACATCCTTTGGAAACCTTTTTAATTGTTACATTGTATATATCTGCTTTAAGATTGTTTGTCTACTAGGTCATGCAACATATGTTACAAAGGAAACATTGATGAAAAGTATGTTGCAGCATCAGATGTTCCCCCTTTACAGTTATTAAAACTATGAGTATTAGCATTAGGGTGAGTCTTAACCTCCCTAGCACTCATCCCGCAGCAGAGTAGATGGTACTCTAAATTTTCCACCCTCCCATCTACACATCACCAGCATCCTCAATGATGGGTGGGCTGGGAAACCACTGCCCTTCCATTAACATGGAGGTCTATGGTGCGCCCTGCCCTTTTAGCGTCACTGATGGCACAGAAGGGGTGGTCCCAGAATCAATCAGTAGTTGCAGCTGAACAAAGAATTGCTGCAGCTTTCAGGAGCACAGGTAAGTTTTGACGATCACGGTTCGGGCAGAGTTTGTTTTGCAAACAAACTCGCAATAAACGAGGTTTGTCTTGCATTAGGGACGTTAAGCAAACGGCATCTTTTTCATGTGTATCAGTTATATTTATTTTATATGTTTTCACACTTTCTTAAAATAAATCCAGGCCTTTCCTTTGAGGAGGATTTGATCAAACCACCAAACATAACCACTGCAACGAAGAGTAAGGAAGTCGTGGGCATTGGGTTATTTGTATTTCCAATTTGCTAAATAAATCTTCTGGGCTGGAATGGAATGGAAAGGAATTTTCCTGCTGCTTAATGAAACATACACTAAATATATACTAAATCTGAGCAAATATAACTCTACAGCTGCTGTGCTTGTTTGGCGCAACTTTAATCTGCATGTAACTTGCATGTTGGTGTTAAGAATTTACATCTCATTGTCTTTTTCACTCTTAGTTTTCAATTAGAGCAATGTTTTATGTGTATTAGAGGTTTCTTCACCGACTTGTGTGTATGCTCTTTTAGTGAACATGAGTAACCTTTAGCTTATAGTACTGTAGCATTTCCATTGACTGCAGATTTCCAGGAGCCATTCCATGAAATCCACAAGAGAGTAATTTGGAAGATGTCAATTACAGTGAATTTGTAAAGAGTGTTAACCTAGTATGTCTGTATGGGAGGCAGTCAACTTTCGAATTTCACTACCTCCCAAAATTCTGTTATTCTGTGTATTCAGAATAACTTTACCAAATGAATATATCTAATAACTTTCAATTCATGGTGACAGGAACTGGGTTAAGCATAATGGTGTTCATTCCCTTTAAATGTTGACTGTCTCCCTAAAAAGAATTAGCAGAGTACACTGTATTCAGAATAACTTTACCAAATTATTATACCCAATAATATTCCATTCATGGTGACAGCAAATTGATTAAGCATAACTGTGTTAATTCCCTTTTGGTGTTCACTGCTTCCCTAAAAAGCAGTGCCAAAGTACACTGTATTTAGAATACCTTTACCAAATGAATGTACTCAGTACTTTTATGTTCATGGTGACAGCAACTTGGTTAAGAATAACTGTTTTCATTTCCCTTTGATGTTGACTGCCTCCCTAAAAAGCAATGCCAGAGTACACTATATTCGGAATGACTATGCCAAATGAATATTCCAAGCAATTTTCAATTCATGGTGACAGCAACTTGGTTTAGCATAACTGTGTTCATTCACTTTATGTACGAGGAACACAAATATATATTCTTGAATATAAGAAATGTTGTGGGCTGGGAGATAAAATGCACTCTTTACCCTAAATTTGTGTTGAAAAATAGACCATTGCTGTAAATAATCCAATTCAGCCCTCAGATTTTGCAACAATGTGTGTAGACTAAAGAACATTTCCAAATACAGAGTTGCACAGCTTCAGTCCTTGAGGGGCATCTATCCCAGGTTTTGGTCATTTTCCTACTCTTTATATACTTATATGCTTCAAATTCTAAAAAAAAACAGGTCAGATCTGGCCCTCCATAATTGGAGTTGGACAACTAAGGTCTAAGAATAATCATCACTCAGTTGTAGCTATTTTGTCCCGCTTAGTTTAGCTATCATCCAATGTCTAACTCCAATAACTCTAAAAGAAAAGATATAATTAAGGCTTACTGGTCCATTATAAAAAAAATCTCTACTACAGCCATAGATATATGGACTTAAGTGTTGGAGATGGAAAAAGTTTTGTGCTATGTTCAACTCTCCAAGGTTTACGCCCCAAAATAGGTAATTGAAGATTATTTAAAATGTATAACCTCCTTTGATAAATTAGTTCACAGCAGGTGTTACTCTGCTTGGTTGAAGACTTCAATTAAGTTGACTTATTAAAAACATTGTTTTTAATCAGAAATAGTGATATATATTCAATGTCTCTGTTTATTAAACATTATGCAACACTATTTGTTTATAAAACATTTTGTTATTAAAACAAAATGTAAAAAAATGCATAATCAGTTATTTTTTTACAGATACCTAATAATCCCCATGTTTTTATTTTAATCCCTATGTATGTGATTTAACCTTACTTGGTGCTGACCACTATTTGCTTACCAGGCAGATGTTTTCATATGCTTCTTATTCTTTAATTAGAGACATATTACATATGCGCCAGTGCTACTTTAATAGGCCAGCAGTCAAAGCTTTTTGAATAAATCTCCCATTTACTAGATCTGCTCACCGATAAAATGCATAAAGCGATTTCATCACCTAAATGGCAGTGTTACCCACATCTTCTATTTTTTTGCCTGGAATCTCTGTGTTGTGACCTGCTAGGAGACATCTCTCTTATCTGCTAAGTGGCCAATTAGGAGGCAGCTTTCTACAGTCACTAGCTCCAAATATAAAGTTATGCTTGAGTTGGAGTAAGCTCTACGGGTCATGTTTTTTGTGACCCTGTGCTCCTGCATCGCTGTCTTTTTAGATGTCCTCTTAACTATATTTAATGGCTGCCTGTCCTGACATTTTGGCCTGTTGTAAAATAAGAAGATTGTGACTATATTTGTGAGATCATGACAAGTATATCTACTGGATTATGAGATGTCCAGGTAAAATTGAAGTTCACCAAAACAAATTTAGAAGCATAGTGTTATTAGATATAACAGCAAGATAGCAGAAATAGAGCAGTGGGTACATTCTTGATACTGCTTTAGGGCAAAGATCTATATTAATATAGAGCATAGTACATAAACATTGTTCAACTTACCAAGAAGACCCATAGTGAAATCTAAAGTAGGTTATTGCAACACTGAACTTTCTGAGAGGCACAGATTTAAAAAAAGGGTAGCAGGGGATATCATGAAGTAGCCTCTAAGGGCTTTCCTAACTAAAACATTACAAACATATTAGGGACATAACCCTTTGCGTTACAGTTAACAAAATGACTATGGATGCTTTAAAGCACTGTGTACCATTTTTTTCAGACCATAGGATGCACCTTTTCTGCTCCCTGACAGCTCTCCCGGCAAGGAGATTAGCCGGGGAGCTGGATGAGAGCTGTCAGATGAGAGATCCGCCCACGGCTGGTATAAGCAATGAAGAGAGAGATAGATCAACTCCTATCTATATCTCTCTCTGTGTCAGTGGGAGCTGCAACTTCCACTGACACAGCCAGAGAGGGAGAGGAGACTCTGCAGCCATTCCCCCGCTGCCCCTCTCTTCTCCCGGTCAGTATAGAAGATGATGTGTGTGCCTGATAGCACTGCTATTTTTGACATCTAGTGGCAGAAAGTTTGTATTGCATTGATTTGATTCATAGCATTGATCTAATTCACTTGAACACTTCAAATATTCAAAAACTTCAAAAACTGGGTGTGTCTTATGATACAGTGAAACTTATAGTCTGAAAAATATGGTCATTTGCTTGCGCTATATACAAACATCTGATAATAATACACCTTTAATAAGTAGGTAACAATGGAGATAAGGAAAACACTTCAGCCAACACACAATATCCTACATTTTCCTTCAGCAATATCACCACATCCCTATGTTAGGTAGACATGGACACCATTGCAGTAAAAAAATAAATGTTAAGACAGATGCCTTTGTCTTTAAAAATGTTAGATTTCTTTATAGAAGAGCTGTTTAATCCTTTGTTCCCAAGAGGCACTGGTCTGCTGTATTAGCTATTACTGTCACAAGTAGAATGTCACAGGCAGTACATATGGAGCTGCCATTGCTTGGGGAGAAGGTGCAGTACATTTTTTCCTCGGAGATGCCCAGAATCATACCCATAAACATAATTTTGTGCATTAATATTTCATATTTAACAACTTACTATTGCTTAAGTAGACATGAAAATGAACATTTGATCACCTTGCTATTGCAAGATTTAATATTCAGTAGACGAAAACTATTTGAGAAAAGATTAATATATACTGGTTGGCTGATTAGGCATCTTTAGCCCTATTTTAAATCAGAGCAGTTGTGGCAGTTAGAGGGTGAATCTTGGTCTAGAACGTGACTAGTTTAACTCTCATCCAATGCTGATTATTAGCAGACAAGGCAGAGATAGAATCTAAGCAGGGAACACAGAATGATTTATTAATACACCCCAGCTTCCAATTCTGCCTGACATTTTACTTCATCAAACTAATTAAATGCTGGTGACACTGTTTATAGAGAAATGAGAAGCGGTTCTGATGATTTCACATGGACTGTCTGGAATATGCAGGTATCGTTTCCTTTCCTTTACCCACTGCTTTTTCCTGTGGTTATTGGCACTCAAAAAATATGACCAGATGGTAGTGTTGGCATCCAATGTCCATTGCTATCTTCTATTTCACAAAGATCAAAACCACAATATTAGCATATCTAAGTATATATAAGCAATTAATTAGTTACATGTAAACTGCATTAGAAATTACAAAGATCAAAATGATCTTACTAATAAAACATTTTTAAAAGTGCCATGGACCAAGGTTAAAAGTGCAACATCAAGGTTACCTAGATAAAGACATAGATTACATACAATAGTCATAGTCTAGGAATACTAGAACTATAGACTGACTCTTTTATATTTTTTGTCATAGTATTTACAGCTAACTTCCAGCTTTACATTGGGTCCTTTACTTTTATATAGGCTCCTCTTCTTAACGGCAAGTTCGTTACATTTGTTATTTTTCCTGTCCAGCTTTTTTCCTCTTCTTTGATTGGCTGGATTTAGCTCACGGAGGCTCAAATTTACATGTTCCTTTTATCTAAAATGGGTCTGCATGTCAGTATAGTCTATCTTGTAATGTCCCTTTCTCTGACAACCACCAAGGCAAATTGATATGAAATAATACAGGTCTGCGACTAAAAAGCTGCTTGAGTATTTTCATAAAATTTCCATGTATGTTTGTGTGCTCAAAACAAATAAAATATTGAAATAACTCCTAGACGTCATGACTTGCCACAACATGCAAAATGTTTGGTATTTTTTTCATAATAGGGGTTTTTTACACTTCTTTCTCTGTAGGTCATTCTGTACACTTGAAGGAAACCTTGGAGAACTTTGTTAACTTAAATATGAAGACCATTTGTTGGCAAGTGTGTGTGGACTTGAAGATCTTGTACATGCTGCTCGGGCAACAAGGACAGTCGACACTGACAAGATCACTGGACCAAGAAGAGTTAGCAGCCGAGGGTGCTAACAGTTGGTGAATAAAATCTTACCTGAGAAACTTTGGTTCATTTCCATAAAAATCTTCTACCACCTCTCCACATAAAATTGGGATTCATGAAGCAATTCATCAATTTCAAGAGATGGAGGATGCTTCAAATTCTTAGCCACCAAGTTTCCAGACCTGTCAGAGGCAAAATTGATGAAAGGTGTGTTCTTCGGACCAGACATTAGAAGGCACAAGGAGAGTGGGGCCAGACATGTGGCTACTGGAGCCGTGGAAACAGGGGGCTCACTGAGAGTGTGAGGCCCAGATCCGTTCCTATTGGGAAGCTGAACCCAGGACAAACATTTATGTTGGACAGTTGAAAGCCAGGAGGCTTAGCATTTTCAATTGAGTATTGTTTGGACTGATATTAAGTGTGATTTGCTGATATGGACTGTTTTACAAATAAACATGGGCAGGAGCCCTAAAACGTTGTGTGGATTTATGGTTTAAGAGCACCAATTTGAGCTGAACCCCCACAATAGTAATAATAATGGAGGTCATTTTTATATTCAGCGCACCAAAAAACATCAGGATTATGTTAATTGGTCTCAACAGCAACAAAAATTTCTTTGCAGACCTGTGATTAGTACCAAGAACGAGCCCATGGCTTGCATCATGCACCAGGATTTGCCTTGGCTACCAAGCCTAATTTTATACTGATCTGCCACTTCCACTCTACCTCCAATAATTTCTTCCCCCCATAGGACAACTCCTAGGGACTTTGACTTGCTTTCCCAAAGCCAACAAGGGAAAGCTATACAGCACAGGGTTAAAGGTTATGGGAGTTGCTAGTGAGATGCTTTGAAGTCTGATCCTTGTGTTGGCATTAGGTGCATACAATTAAAATTTCTTAAATTGGTTGACACATCTCACTAAACAAACAGTACAGCTTTGCTCTGGTGTAATTTTCATTGAGTGTCGTGTGTTAGCTAATTTAAATCACAGTGATGAAAGCTTCTTGTCAACTGCCAAGTCCTGCTTCTGTCAAAATGAATGATATTCACTCATTCTGCCATTCAGCCTCTGGTATTTCCATTCGCAGTTCAATTTATATTTCCTTTTGTTGCATTTGGGCTTAAAAATGGACAAAATAAAAAGCAGCATTCATCACTAATTAACTAAAATGATGAACACCGTGTTTGCAAACTTCCTTGCAAAGTTCACAAATCACAAGTTTGTGCTTCCCTGCCTGTTAGCAAAAAAATGTTTTTCTGAAACGGTTTTTTATACTTTATGCCCCATAACTGTAAACCCAAAGAGATGGAAGTTAATTGAAAAGTCTCTAAACAAGGTTTCATCACCAATACTTTTAAGATGTAAAAATGAAGAATGTCTCTTGCAGCCCCTCCTCTCTCTGTCTATCTATCTCTGATGAGGCAGTGCTGTGGCAGGGTGGAAGAGCTGACAGCTTTTGGGTAAGTACCTGATCTTGGCTCTATATTAAAATACACATTGACTTTTTCCATTGTAAACCAATTAAAATGCCCCAGCTCATGATGTTTGGTACTCCGAATTAACCCTGAATGCCTCGTAGAAAAAGATGGAGTTTTCCATATGCTTCCAGGGAACAGCAGGAAAGTATATACATTTTTTAAGAACATGGAGCACTAGGTCACCATCATACCAGCTTAGAGGCATGTCAAACTTATTTTATATATAATATATATATATATATATATATATATATATATATATATATATATTTATAATTTTTTCTTCAATCCACTTTAAATTATGCAATTTCTATATGTACTAGAGAAGATTTTTTCTTTTTTTGCAATGTTTCCATAATCCTTCTCTACATCTACAGTAGTTATAGTGATGATAGTATGTTCAGGAGCTTTGCAATTAACTAACAAAGTCAGTTATAGTCAAAATTTCAAGAAACGTCTTTGACCTTCTATATTAGGACAGAAGCATGGTTTCAACATGTGTTTGCAAATCTAGAAATAAAGAACTCACGTTAATGAAGAACCTTTATTTTCTTATGAATTGCTGTGTTTCTATTCCCTGTTCTGCAAAAGACCCGTCTCAGGGCTTGTAAAAAGTGCTATGCATGAAGAACTAGCTGAAACTTAGATAAAGTGTCAGTAAAGTGATTAAACTATTTCCCTGAAAATAAGGCATCCCTCGAAAATAAGACATAGCGCATCTTTGGAAGCAAAAACGAATAGAAGACACTGTCTTATTTTTGGGGAAAGACAGTATTATCACTTATGAGGAATGTTGTAGTCAACACTGCAGTTAAAGAGATTATCAAGCCTCAAAAAACTTTAATAATAATCACTGTTATCACTCAAAGAGCACCAGAGTAAAAGTGCAGCTATTTTCTGTCAAAACTTTAAAACTTCAATTTCTATGTTCAAATACCATTGACATGAAGACCAGTGACAGCCTCTAAAGACAGCAGTATAAGTTACAGCCATAGATACAGGAGGAGGGACACTATTTAGATTTAAATATTTAGACAAAACTAAGCCCTCTTTTACAGCACAGGGAAATTGTTATGAAAAAATTGTCTTTTAACTATAAACTAGGTTGAATGCATGACGCCTGCTTAGCTCAGGTGGGCTGCAGTGCCCAGGTGACGCTGATCAGCCCCCTGATGGGTATAATGGAAAGGAGTATTTAAACACACTATTCATTGCCATGATGTAGGCATGCCGACCAGGAGGGTTATCCGTGACAGCACATGCAAGCTAATTCTCGTAGAGGTGAGGAAGCTATTTGTTATTATGGATCTATTCGACTGTAAATGACCATTTAAGACTCATGATTATTGTATGGGGGGTGAGTTTCCTCCTCTTTATTTTATCACCTCTGGCTTGGTCACTGGTGCAATTGACTTTTCTTACTATTATGTACAATTGTTCTCATTATATACCATTAGATATTAACATCCTCCTCTCCCAATATTGGATGACATGAGTGAAGACGGACCTCTCCACCCATAGACAAGGCCTGATCTAGTTTTACTCCCCATTTACCGGATCTCTTCTATCAGTCCCTTGGCCAGTGGGGATACTTTCTACCCGGTATCAACATCATGGTGCTGAACAATCCCCTGGGCACCTAGTGCCCTCACATGTTGGGAACCAGAAAATTAGGGTATGTGGATTTTCTAAATAAATGAGATGTGATAAACATATGAGAATTGTATTAAGTAGACATGGGACGATGTCCCTCTGTGATCAAGTTATGTGAAATTGATTCTGTATATATAGACAAATATGGATGGAACCATTGATTTGACTCATGTAAAAAAGATTTCTTCTCCCTTCTGATCTATAGGGACAGGAATCTGTATGCACAAAGCACTTTTCTGGCCTAAATGCACTTTTTACATGGCCAAATTACTCTCCTGAGGAAGCTCTATTATGAGCGAAACACGTTGAGAGAATCACTTTGGACAATCGACCTATGACAGACCAGAAGTGCTGGGCATACAATGTGTTTTTTTACTGTTTGTAATGTAATATGAATTGAATTTTTTAATCATTGGTTTAGGTTGTGGATAATTTTTTTATGATTTATTTATAGAAAAAAAATTTGATATTTCGACCCTAACCCTTATTTAATATAATTTGCCGTTTAAGTCCCAGATGCTTGCTACCTCTTTTTTGTTGGTGTGGTCTACCAATGTCTTTTTCAAAATTATGTATATATATTTGGGATGTTGGCAAAATATCATGCGCGAAGGCTGTGTGCCCGCAACTTTTAACCAATAATGTTCCTATTTTTCAAAATAACAAAAACAACTGTTTATTGGTTAGATTAAAGTTTTTGTGTTGAATTGCAAGCCCGATCGGGCAGGGTCCTCTACTCCTCCTGTGTCATAACCTGTACCTGTGTGTTATCTTGTGTTGTCTAGGGAGTGTAAATATTATTTTTACCTAATTTCCCAGTTTTGCATCTAACAGTTCCTCCAAACTATCTATGTAGCACCCAATCTGATCCATTGCAAGGTGATTTAGGTAGGTTGTGACAGCTTTTTCTAGAGGCAGTTGAAGATCTCAGGACTGGCATGTTTTATGTGCATTCCATACATTTCCATGCAAACTAGCCCATTGGATAGTATGTGCATGATCTGGTCCTCAAGCACTGCAGTTGGATTAATTATATACAGCTCAGTTGGGTAAAATAGAAAAAACATGCTTTCATTTCCTTTGTGGAAGCTAAGGGGTTAGGCTTGATGCAGGGTGGATATTGTCTACAATGTGTTCTTTTTTGCAGAGGTTAAGCAGCTCAGTTATAAACTCAGGATAAAGGAGGATTGGAAAATAAATTGGAGCTTTGATGCTTTTTTTTCTATTGCACACTCCGAGCCCTGGGGATATGGACCATAATTCCATATTTACAACTTTTGTTCTTTGCACCTGCTTGCTTGGCTGTCATATGGCAAAAAATCCTATCTCTGCTGAGTTATGTGCTGTCTTCTGCACTATTCTTACATTCATTCTAGCAAAATATTCTTCCAGCAGGCACGATAATATGGTAACACATCTATGATTTAACTGCTAAAGTAAAATGCTAAATTAGTTTGACTCCTAAATAAAAATGTGTTATGGTGGATGTAAGCCAATCTTGCTCATATTTTTGGACTTGTCATACAAAACACTTTTTTTTAATAAAGGTCAATTTTTAACTTAAAATCTATGTAGCGGACTCTGATTTTGTAATTCACTGACAATAACTTCTTTTATTTTCGCACTTTTGGTCTGATATATATCAAATAATCATAGTGTTTTATCTGTGGGACAGTGGGTAAAAAAATACCTGCTGATATTTTCCTGCATGCATGAAAGAGTTATATATATTAGGAGGGGAAAGGTGATAATAAGGATAAGGTGTCCTTTACAAACTATTAGATAAACTATGTATTAAACTAATACTAAACTATTACTATGAGGTAGAGATAATCCCTCTGGTCAATGTCACCTCAGCATGCATTCAAGCTTTATAGCACGCACCCCCGTCGCACCCCCCACTGTTTTGCAATGGTTTCAAAGGATCTGACATATATCTGATAAAGGACCTTCCCTTAAGGGAGCCAAAATCTGAGTTCTGTTGGTCTCAGTCACTCCTCCAACTACTGCTCATGCTTGGTTTGAGACTCCACTCTCTTGTGAGGAGCTCACCAGCTGAGTTTTAAGGGACCCTGGACTCCTCCTCTCCTTCCCTGTGTCCCCTTCTTCTGTTCTTTTATCTATAATATTTTCCTCTACTTATAGCTTTTTGTTTCTCTCCTCTAGACTGTCTTACTTTCTTCCTGTTCTACTTCATCTTTTTCTTTTCCCTTACTGTTTTTAGACTGTTCAGTAGTTACCTGAGATCTCCTTGCAATGTGGCTGCCTATGTAGCGCTGACTAGCCACACTATTGGCGTTTCTGCAGATGCCATTACTCAAGCTCAGGGCCGCTATCAGAAATTTCTGGGCCCCATACTAGGTAATTTTTCAGGCCTCCCTTCCACTAGCACCTCCACCTCCAGCCCCCCAGTCAGCTTCCTGCATGGTAGATTCTGCTGCAGATGGACCTCCCTGTTCCTGATTGAGCCTCCGAATAGCTGTCTCCATCCACAGGTCACTAGCTGGCTTTTGGTCAAATGTAACTCTCACAGTACAACACTGTTTGAACCCCAGATCTCATACAGTGCTTTTCTCTTATCAGATTTTACTCCTTGGCCCTAATGCCACGTACGCTATAGGATCCGCTGGGTTCCATCAAGCCTCCATTGCATTCCTATAGACGAGCATTGCTGCATTAACATCAATGCAATGGAGGCTTGGACTAGCGGATCCAGAGCTAGGGACATGGAGCTAGGGCCTTACATAGGCCTACTCTGACTTTCAACCCCCAGTTCTCCAACCCACAAAGTCCAATATTTTGGGGGGGATTAGTAATTTACATTCCCAATTTTCCCTATGTGCAACCTTTCAATGTTGGCAATCTAAACAAAATAACTTTTACAGGTGTACATGATAAAATTAAGTTTTTGTACAGATATTTATTGTGTTTTTGAGCTTTAACCTTAATCTCCCTGCAATACCAGTTTTAGCCACAATGTCAGTAGTGAGCACTTGCTGTCAGAGTAGCAGCACATCATCAGATACTTTCACACACAGGGGAGGAGAGGGGGCCGGGGGGATGCTGTGGTTCTCTCCCTTCTCTGGCTGCTTTCAGGGTAGCAGGGGTCTGGGCAGCAGACCTTCGGCCCAACCCCGGATGGTCGGGCCCGGGATGGGAGTGCACCCTGTTCCCCCCTGAAGGCGGCCCTGCCCAAACTCCTGACATTAGGGATGTGTATCCAATAATCTTCATAAACAGCAACAACAGACCTACTTAGAACTCTGTTCACTCCAACAGCACCTGGAGAATGCAATGGACGCATGTTGACCTGCAGGAGACCCCCTTAACTGCTATCCATCTCCCTTTGATTGTTTATGTCTATTTTTTTCTTTTGTACTGTATCTGTACTGTTTGTTGTTATTTTCTGTACTTCATTTCCTTTCATTCTTTGATATCACTGTTTTTGTAAAATTTAAAAACAGTTTTTTAGGCCTATGTAAGTTTGTCTTGAAGTATGGGTATATTTAGGTATGTATTAACTTTACAAGCTTACAATTTCATTACTTTGAATTGTAAAAACAGAATTAGTATGAACAGTAGTGTAACTGTGATGAATGTGTTACAATTATTAAAATGCTTTCTGCATATGAGCATTGTGTCTTTGATCTCTATGCAATTCTCTTCTAGATCCAGGGTTTCAGAAGGAGCCAACAGCAGGACTCACAAGAAATCACTGATGTCTATACAGAAACAGAAAAATTTCTCCGTCTGGCTTCTGTTCAAAGATGAATGTTGGCGAAAGGAAGGGTCAGTCTAGGACATTAGTATCTTTGTTATATTTCGATTCCTCTGACTGGTGTAAATAGGATATGCGTCCTAAATTTCTGTCACTGTATAGTAAATACCTTTTAAATCTAATTTCATCACATGGAAAAGCACCAAAATGAAGATGTAGGATGTTAAAAGGTACACAACTGGGCAGAAGAGACTACTTGATTAGCAGCTTATTACTAGAGATCACCAATGTGAGATGTAGAGAAGGGTCGGGGGTATACTACAAAAAAGAAAGTATGGCTCTAACACAAATAGTTTTTTCACAAATTAAGTTCAAAGTCAAGTAAAAATTTTGAAAATAGGAATTTCGACTTTAATGATGAAACCATTTTCATATACAGTCCATATATACAACATTAATTACAATGGGTTTTTAGGCAAGGGTACATAGTCAACTTAATAGTATATATAAAGAGACATATTCCAGCATAATCATTATTTTTCTTTTCTTTCAACATGTTTCGACCTCAGGCTTCATCAGGGAGGGGGATTCTAAAAAATAAACCTATGCATATTAAGATCTTAGATATGCAGTCAGCTAAGTTGTTGGACAACATTAACATTGCACATGTCACATATGCCTATATATATGGTTTCCTTTTAACAAAACATCGTGGTATGTCATATAATGTCATAAAGGTATCATAGTACATTCAATACTGTATATATACATATAAAATGATTGATTAAAATCCATATATCACCTCTAGATTAGTTCACATCTTTACTAGGTTTCCTCAGTGAATATGAGAATAATTAATCAACAACATACACGGTATACACAAATCTTTAGTTGTAGTTCCTAGTCAATTATCACTGAGAACATTGTTAGTTGGTATAGTGTAGTAACAGTACAAGTACATCAATAACATACTACTTATATAGTTGGGAGGTTATGCCGATGGGCATCTCCGCGCACCCGAGGCAAAAAAACGCCCAGCTCGCCATGCAGGCCTCCGGTGGTGGGGCCAAGGGCCCAAACAGACCCCCAACCATGCCACGTATCAGGTCAGGCTCAAATGCCTCCAGCCCTACTGTGGCCTCGGATTCAGTGTCTCCAGGGCCTATAAGGAGGGGAGAGAGAGATAGGGGGGAAGAGCATCACCAAAGCAGGAACCACTCATCAGGGCCACCCCAAAAGGAACCGAGCCGACCGGGTACACCACCACTCAGGCTGGTGCTTACCTGGTCCTCCGCTGAAGCCTCACAGTGGTCCCACATAGGCTCCTCAGCCACACTGTCCTGTCCAGGCAGGGGGGATGGTGGTAAGATGGTAATGGTTCAGGGTGGGACCAGGATGTGTCCCAGTCAGATCCCATCCATAGGTGCGGCCCCTGACATAGGCCCTCGCAGCATGCTTTCCCTCCCCCCACATATGTATGGCCCAAACACCCGGGATAAGTGGCAACACCTGAGCCAGGACATGATCACTTGAGGGGATTGCCATCTCTGGCGCCAAGCCCCTTTCCCACAGGCAGACCCCCCCACACGCACCACACCTAGGAACGGGGAGGGACCAACCCATGGGCCAGGGGCATGGCCACGCAGCGTGTTCCTGCAGTGTGTCCACCCTCCCGATGTGGCACCCACCCAGCCAGTCACCCCCGATGTCAGGGGGACAGCCCGGAAAGTACTTCCGCTTCAGCGAAACCGGGAGTCCCCGCCTTTATGATGCAGGATGCATGACGCGGGAGAGAATCTTTTTTAGATGGCAAATATAAAAATTTAAGTTAAATCGAATTTACCACATTTCGACCATCTCAAGTGCCATAGAGACATTACTGGGGTAAAAGAAACTAACGAGTGTCAATGGGCTTTTTTTCTCAGGGAAAAGGTGGTGGAACTCATCACACCCCCCCCCCCCCCCCCCCCCCCCCCAACAGAGAGAGCTACTCACTCTGGCAAATTTTTTGGATTAGTAATTTACAATGTGACACCACTATTTGCAAACTTTCATAGCTATTAACCTCCTGGGCACTATGCCCGAACTCAGTTCAAGGCGATCAAACTGTGCCCATGCCGGGATCGGGCACAAATGGCGCCTCTCCGTGTGCCTGCGGCTCTGTAGAAGAGAGACCTCCAGCTTAGTTTCTACAGCAGAGCTGCAGAGGGTGTGTCCTGTACGGTGTTTTGATTGACTGGGGAGGACGTATCTGCGGGAGGAGCTACAGGAAGCAGTATCTGCTGCCTGTTACCCTCACATTGGAGAGGAGGAGCAGGGGGAGGGTGGCGAGGGGGATGCGAGTCTCTCCTTTCTAGATGTGCAGGGAGCACAGGTCAGAAGCTGTGGGGCCAGTCTAAAAATAGGTGGGGGAACGCTGTGCCAGTGCATTCCCCCAGAAAAAAAGGCGATGAAATGTGATATCATTCAGGATAGAACTTTCATTAATTTGGATTTGGTAGATAAAAAGCACCACACATGAGGTCACTCTTGTGTATCAGATACCATGATGCGATTCTTCACCTGATATATGCCCACAAAACTTCTGGACACACCTTGGGTGTATGGTTTCATACATTGATGTGTCTGTTGATGTGGACTATATATCTTCTTTTCTTATTATACTGGGTTTGGAGTCCATTATGGCCTATGTTTGAGGAAGTTCTCAGCTTGATGGACAATAGGATTATAATGAAATCTAGAATCATGTTTTCTCATGCAAGACAGATCTGTCTTGTTGTTCTCCTTTTTTTCGGTTTTACATTCTCCAGCTTTGATCTTGGAACATAGCTGCTCACTGTGCCGAATTAATCACTTCTTCACATACCATAAAAATAAATGGTGGTACTAAGATGTCTGCTGCAAGTCCCTCTCATTTTCAAACCATCCTGAAACTAATAGAGAAAGGAAAGATTCTTCACATTCTTTCGCAAATCCTGCTCTCCTACAGAACTTGTAAAGTAATTTCTGCTATAACAATTGCTTAAGCCCCCCACACACGTTTCCAATAACTGGCGATCTCCTGTCATTACGCATGGTGGACCTGCCAAGAGTTTGCCAGTCACCCTTTGTGTACCGCCACTGAATGGATTTCTCAGCTGATTTCTGTCCGAATATCACTTTAAGCTTTAGATTAGCGTACAATTTCGCTGCAGAATGACCGCCGTGAGCATGCACATAGTCAATCTGCGGTGAAATGGGCTGCTAATCTAAATGTGTATGGCTACCTTTAGAAATAATTGAGGTAATTCTAGTGCAAAGCATTCGTAACTCTATAAATAGTTTGCCTTTTAGAATGCAATTCATTAACAATCTTTGCTCATCCTCATCTTTCTAGTGACATTTCCTACCTTTTCTTCATTATCAGATTCTTTCATAATGAAAACTTATGTGTTGGGTATATTTGTATTACCCATGAGTGGTGATGACATTATCTGATACCTACACCACCACTGTATTCTGCAATGCCATCGGATTAATGGATAGCACATGCTACCTGCTGGTACATGCAAAGGAAGATAGGAGTCCAAACCTCCAATCAGTACCAAATGCTTAGGAGTTTGACAAAGGCAGCAGCACTTGAATAAAGCAAGGATAAGAGACATCACCATTACACAAGTGAATGTATCACTGATTTTATTGTTGTGGACCTTCAGTCAGATCATTTAAAATTATCTTTAATTAGGATGAATGAATCCATATTTAGAATAATGTTATCCAACATTTACTTTTCATACAATTAGTTTTAATATTTTCCTGTAGTTTCCAAGCAAGATATTTTTTTCTGTTTCCTGTTTTAATATAACATTTTAAGAAACCAAATCTACAATTTCTATGCTTCTACAGAGGAAGACAATAAATAGCTCAGATGGCACATAGATCTGCCCAAGATATGTTCTTGGAGTCATTATTAGAGGATACCTGGGGTTTATGGAAGGTAGGTAACCCGCCCAGCATTTCATCATTTTCAGGACAGAGAGTGGGGGAGTGCCTGTGTTGAAGTGTAAAGCCGCCCATAGACGGCGCAATGCTGGGCCGATTCCGCTCCAGAATGACCAAGCGTGATGATGTCATGACGCATGGCCGGTCGTTCCGAGAATTGGCCGTGCACTTTTTGTGTGCCAGCATTTAATTTGGATGGGGACGCTGGTCATTATTACCATTTGGAGCCTTCCTTTAACTATTTACTGTGCTTGTTGGGAGTTAATTTTACTATTGAGACCCTATAGCTCTTATTCACAAGCTTAGCATTTTATGACTTTGTTATGTTATCCGTTTTCCCTAGAAAGACATGCTGCCAGTAAAATCTATCATCTGAGCTCTCAATTACAGCAACACCACTTTGCTGTGGGACAGAAATGTAAAATTACTTATACCTATCATCCTTCTGCATGGTAAAGAAAAAAAAAGTTTATTATTTTCTTTGTAACATTTTACTGAAATGTAATTTAATTATATATAATCTAATCAACTACTTAAATTACAATTTACTTTGTCGACACATGTAAAGAGTGAACTGATTTCTGAATGAATGAATATTATTATCCTGTAAACTATAAACTGTCTGGAAAACAAATTTCGGGCTGAGCACCATGTGACTAGGATTTAATTCAAATAATGATTATTTCATATATAGGTACAGGAACAAGTCCAAATAAAAAATTGTCACTGCATTTATCTCTATAACTTGCTTGTCACTGGATTGGGACAGTATTGCCAACACTACTAGAAAAGGCAACAAAATTGATACCGCCAATGATGATGCTAACGGAAAAGATTAGTGAGCTAAAAGTGAAATGTGACAGGAAAGACAAGTTAAATGAGCATCTTCAGAAAGTCAAGATTAGTCAAGCTCTCTAATCAAGCAAGAATAGGTGAAGAATTAAGCTCATGGCTCATGACAAATTGCTGGTGTCTTCTAAAAGCACCAAAACTACATTTTTAGAACCTCTGAACCTGTCCACGTTACGTCTGTGTGTTATTAGTACGTATTCCATTATGTTAGGACTTGTTGTAACACCCTTGGAAGTCACAGTCAGTAAAAGAAAGATTCCCATCTGCCATATGAGTAACAGCTTGTATCTGCAATATTACAGTAGATAGAAAGCAACATGCAGTTTTGTCTGCTAATCTGTAATTTTCTGGTTACATAAATGCAAATATACGCCTTGGATCAATTAATTCTGTGGTGGAGTCAGATGTTCCAGCATGTCAGGGATAGAAGCTCCATGGCAATCGGAGCATCTCTGCACTACACATATTAGACAAAACAGTGTAATAGTGATTACAAGAATGGAATTTGACAAGTTGCTGAATTTTTTCAGGGTGCTACACAATCCTGTGTACAAGCTGTAAAAAAAAAAGAAAAGTTGTTGCAGCCAGGAATCTAAGCAGGGCTTACCAATATCCTGCAGTCTCTTCTAACTATTATTTCAATGTCTTCAAAGGAGATGAAAATACATTCTGAACCATAGTGACGGTCACCATACATGCTACAAAATGACTTTAGATCTACGAAATTGTACAAAGAAATTGAAAGGTATGTGGTAAGCTTTAACCTGGTGATGGTCAATAATCATGGTAAAGTTTAAGCATGCCATATGGGGGTTATTGAACATAATGTGCATTGGGATTCAAGTGGAAGCAGAGATCTTTGGCTGAAAATTGAAAAGTTAGACAATCCAGACAATTTGTATGGGATCTGGCTTTGCTTTCATTCAGGGCTATGTAAAAGGGCTTGCCTGTAGATTTGTCAGATAATAGATGGGTTGCAACCCCTTAGAACATAATCATTAAACTCTCCCAGGACTTGCCTTGTAAAGACAATAGTCAAAGAGACCATTGAACTAGAGATGGTCAAATCTGTTGACAAGCTGATTGCAAATCCCCTGAACATTTTATCATCACCAAATTTGCTTGAGATGAAGAGAAGGGCTGTGGAAACATTGGAAAAAAAGTGTTGCTCTAGCATGTGTCGTTTTTGCATAAATTAAGTTCAAAGACAATGTCGAAATTTCAACTTTTGACTTGACTTTGAGCTTCATTTTTTTTGTAGTATACCCCCAACGCTTCTCTACATCTAAAGCAAGTTTGGTGATCAAACCATGTTCAGGGGCTTTGCAAATAAACTCAAAATCTCTAAATCATGTCTAATGCATGCAACATAATGCATGCAAAAACTACATTGGCCGGTACCCCAGACAAGTGTCAGTGTGTCAATTCTCAACTAGAGGTTGAGAATTACTGCAATATACCTTTCCTTTAATAAACATGTATTGTTTATGAGGGCTAATTATTAATATATTGGATATTAACAGGAATATACAGAAAAAGAAAAAAATACTTATAAATCTGTACATTATTAAACAATGTCTACATCTTTAAACATCAGGATATTTCCCAACATATCTAATAGAATAAGACATTAGCTAAAGCAAGTTTGCCAGAGAACTTGACAGTTTTTCATTTGTCCCCCCAAACTATCAGCTAAATGTGAATTTCAAACTAAAAAGACTTTTTGATAAGATATGCACTTATTTTTAACTTTCTCATCCTTCCAGTATTAGTGTTATTGGCCTTTAACTTATTGTTATCTTTCTATATTTCTTGCTGCGGGCTTACTGACAGCATCTTGTTTCTGCAGTGAAACTCGGTGACTTGGGCACACACTCTGAGCTTCTCCTCTTGTGGCTTCTTACTTAAAAGCTTCTTGGTCTGATTAAGAGCCTTTCGGCAACATAGTTAGAAGTCCTACAGACAGAGACTTTGTAGTTAGCTGTTAAAAGCCCTCTGCAGAAGAATTGCAGTTATCAAAGACAAGTCTCTTCTTTGTGCCCCTGTGTATCCTTTCACAAGACTTTTCTTGTTCAAATTTGAGAAGATTTCATTTGATGAACAAGTGAAGACAACATACAACTTATAACTGCAGTAGATGATAGAGATTTAAGAACCTACATGTTTCTTTTTTTATTCTTCATGACCAACTACAGCATATTCACTATGAGCTTAATAGTTGGTTTTAAAGGGAAATTTACTGAGCGTAATACAGGTTCTCCAATCACTAAACTCAATGTACAATTCTTGATCCTTGGATATCGCTGGCTCTAGTACTAACTTAGACACTAAAAGTAACAGCTTTTGGCAGGGGCAACGCATATACAGGGAGTGCAGAATTATTAGGCAAGTGGTATTTTTGAGGAATACTTTTATTA
>CM070033.1:106326935-106348292 GCA_036250615.1 Ptychadena robeensis | reverse complement strand
GGATGATGTGGTCAAAATACTCATTTGCCTAATAATTCTGCACTCCCTGTACACAGTGCACCAATAATAAAAACGTTGTCAAAGTCCTGGAACTTGATAGATATTAAAACATTTGTCTACAATTGAGGACGTTTTTCCTTTTCATCCAAAATAACGATAAATCTTGTCATATGGTAACCTATGTGACATTAAATGTCATATAAAACACACATCTGTGGCATTCATTCTTAAATAACATGTAAAAAAAAAACATCTTTCAGGTCAAATATTATTACACTTTGGCCCTGAGTATAACACCCTTGGCTTATGGTATAGAAGATCAGAGGGAAATTTTTCTACTCAAATGTATTACCTCCTGGGCGTTTAGCTATTTTTATTATTATATTACAATTCTTGGTTATTTGCGTTTCAGCTTTTAAGTCCTACCACCTTTAGTAATCTTTAACTTCCTGGGCATTACGCAAGTGGCAGGCTTTTATAAAAAGCACGCCTTGTAAAATGCTCCTTCGATTTTCTGCCCATTTGGAGGTGCCCAGTGCGATTCCGGCATCACTGGTAGCACCTGAATTGTGCTAGGAAAAAGCATCACTGGTGATGCTATCAGGGGCAAACCCGGAAGGATAGGCATGTACACCAATCCAGAGAATCGCCAGGGGAAATTTTTTTTACTTGATCTTTGTACATTCTATCCAGTAAGCCTTTTCCTTCACATTAAAACTCATTGCATTGCATCCTGTCTCCTTTAATTCAGCTGCCTTATCTGGTCACCCCTGACAAACTGTCTTTATAAGATTGTGTCAAACAGCCTGCTTGTTTCCCAGCTTCCAAAAACATCCCCCACGCTGGACAGTGGAGATAGTGGAGCTCCTGCCTCTTTTCTTTGATGGATGCCTGTTGTGGCCAACAAGAATTATGAACAATGAAAAAATGTATCTGGCTTCTTAAACTGCCTCTCCTCCCATGAATAACCAGCTAAAGGGGGTCCTAAGTCTGATGTATTTTATGACTTGTAGTTTATATTATTTTGCTCCCTGTGATTGATTGGAGTATGGAAGTAAAATTAAGGTAATACAATGTTGCTAAGAAGAGCTCAATTAAAGTTAACCTATAACCGTTACCCTATGTGGACAAAGCAGGGCTATATTCAAGTACAGAGCATACTGTATCTACAACTAGAGCTACTGCCTTGGGGATTGGGCAACCATTTTGTTCCCCACAAAGTCTCCACAGTTGCTCTACCAATGTTATTCTATTGATAAATAATAGTTTTCTGTTGAGTAGGACCCTAAAAAGAAATGCTAACAGGAAAAGAAAACTTTTTGTTCCTTCATGAACTTAGTTTATGCTATTTTTTCTTTCCTAAAACCATTAACATTGAAATATTTATAAGTAAAAATATACATGCAAAATACATACATATGGCACATAACGATCAGAATTTTATGTTTCCTGGCATAAGCTTGTCACTTTAAAATATTCACATCCTGTATATGCTGGCAGTAGAGACAAGATTATTTTCAGCTTGTCATTTTCATTTTAATAAACAGTTTAATGATAGTTTTCATTTTAATTGTAGAATATTATACAACATAGCCTGTGAATATTAAAGGACAGCTGTAATATGCATTGCCATTTGTTTCCTATTCGTAACACATGGTGTGTTGAAATACTGCCAAACAAAAAATAAAAAGAATTGAGAAAAAAAGCAGAAAAGGGCTGATCTTCAATTAACCATTTTGTTCTCGGTTTAAGAAAATTTCATCTGAACTCAAGGCAAACAGTGCAGTTGAAATACATACTTACTGTGTAAGTGTGTACTGTAAAACCTGCCAATGACTTGTAAATTGGTCCAGCAAGACATATCATATACACACGCACCTCTCTAAAGACTACACCATTAAGTAAAATGGACTGGTTTTGCCTAAAGCTGGGAACACACGGCTCAATATAGGATTGGTCCTGCTCGAAAACAGAGATGGCCACATTAGTTATGGGCCAGATAGACGGCGCTCAAAGTGGCTGTCGATCTGGCCCATATCTATGCGTGTGTTGCCTGCTTTAGCCTCTAACTGTACAGGGAAAAGCTCAACAATGCGGCTGTACCCCTTGTAGCCATTTTCACAACTATGAATTTCAAAGATGAAAGGTCTGACTTTAGTCTAGGCGGATGTAACTCGCCTTTTTAGTTAATCTCCCTAGTAGTCAGTGCTCCCCAAGCTTTTATCAAGTAGTATGGTCTTATTGCCTTTATATACACTGCATTGCTACTTACCCTGCATTGTTGGGCGGGGGGGGGAGGAGAATTTCAGTATCTGAAAAAGATAAATAGTTTTATTAGGTAAACAGTTAGAACTGTGGAGATTAATGTTGTGGTTTATAGTGATGATCGCGAATATTCAGATTCCGAATATTAATCGCGAATATCGGCAATTCGGAAATTCGCGAAGATGGTGAATATATTGCCGAATATTCGCAATTCCAGATATTCAGGATTTTTTATACATTACACACGCCTCTCAATGCAAGTGGGCGAATGGGAAGGCTGCAACAAGAGCTTAGCAACACCACAAACAGTTTTTGAATCAAATATTGGGGTGATGCGAATAGTGCGAAAATTGTCACTTTGAAAATTCGCACACAAATTCGCACCATGTTAAACATATATTGTGCACGCGAAATTCGCAATAAAAACTGCCGATATTCGCAATAAAAAAAAAACCCTGTAACGGTATCAACCGCCAGCGACGTCCTTCTCCCGTGACCTCCAAGCTTCTGAGCAGCTCTTACAAGAGCTAGTGGTATTATAGCTATTCCCTACAACATGAGACGAGGCTTCAAGTTGAGGGTAAGAAGTAGAACTCTTTTATTGATAGAATGCTCAGCCTTATATACGAATTCCCCATGCCGGAGCACCTCCCCTGGGGACCTGATGGAGAACTGTGGGCGACAATACACAGACCACTAGGCCCACTCCCACCCGGTCTTCCCGGCATCGGAGATAACTAACTCAGACATTCAGTCTGTAATACAATCAACAAAACTGTAACACCCCATTGTTTGTAAGCACTTTCAGATAGTCCACACAATGCCCCAACATCTGAGAGAAGTTTAGACCGGAGACAGTCTACATCACACATCTCTCCAGATGGACAGAGTGGTTCTGTTACACCCCCGAATATTGCCGAATGCGAATATTTTCCGAATGTTTTTCATAAAATTCGTGGCATGCCGCGAATACGAATGTTGCCTATGCCGCTCATCACTAGTGGTTTAATATGTAACACTTGTTTAGGGATATTGATCTTGTCATATACAATAGTTACATTTGGCAGGACACCATCTTAATACATCACAGGGCATATCTTACTGCATTTTAAAAAGACAAATAGGCAATAGTAGTTTAATTTTATCATCTGCTCCCTTAAAGTTAGGTGTTACAAACTGAGACACAAATATCACAAAATGCCTCAACTTTGCATTAGTGAAAAGCATACCTAAAATCATTGACAAAAATTTAACAGTCTATGCAATCACTAGAGATGCTTGTGAGATATTGATCAGCTGAATTTGTAAATTAATTGAAAAGCCCCTGAAATTTTTTTCCCAAAATCGATGGTCATGTAGGTACTTTTTTGCATAAGTTAAGTTCAAGGTGCAAAAGCAATTCTTTTTTAGCAACAAATTGCAACAACTAGTCAAATAGTGAAATTATGAGGCCATATCTAAGAATCACAACCACATCTGGTCTTGTCATATCAATTTGTCACACGACAAATAGTTTTGAGGCTTTATAATGGATGTCCTATTATAGAATTGCTTATCAAAAAGACCTTTTAAAATATATTTTGGAATTTGAGGCATACTTCTTGATCAGCTTCACTGGTAACAGTTGTGATGTTGACAGCAGAATGAGCAAGTATACCATATTGACTGGTTAAAGTGTGAAGGCATACAGGGTAATGGGAATCAACATTCAGTAAATGAGAGAAAGTTGAGAAAGGAATATGATTCACTAGGAAAACCAGAAACAAGAAAATTACAAACAGAAATTCCACAACAAACCAGCAGACATCTTACATTCAGTTATGACCTAACACAAGATCCCTTATATATTTAGAGAGAACATCTACCCCACCTCGTGCCAGTCAATTCGTCCTTCATGGATTTCCTCCTGGAAAAGAAAGCCCAATCTGGATGTCCTATGATATTCTTAGGGAAGAAATATTTCAGGACGTTTTGTACATCACTCTATTGAACCCTCTTACTAACCATATTGTACCTGCAGTGCATAGAAATGCACAGACACATGGTGATGATGTCACTGTCTCTAAAATAAAGCATGTAATGGCATTTGAAAGCTTAGTAAAGAATACTACTATTGCTAATGGCCCCCATACATGCACAGATATTAGCGGCTGACTGATTAAAAACGATAAATTTTTAAATCGTCGACTGAAAATTGGTGCATGCCCACATGGTCCGATCAACTAAATTTGATCGTAATTATGAAAAAAATCGATCAAAACATGATCGGACATGTTGGAAAATTTTGATCGGGTGAGTACAAATTGAGTACAAATTATTTTGTAACCAACGGATTTTGATCGTTCATGATCATTTGCATACTAATACTCCATTGTCATCAAATGACCATGCCCTCTGTACACAGCACTTCCGATTGAAAAAATAATCGCCCATTAAACTATCAATTTCATGGACGATCAAACATAAAAAAATTTTGATCAAAAACAAAAAATCAATCAAAAACTTGTTATTCAATGTGGAGTATATTCTATTTTCCATCAATCAATCTCCGATTGTACGATTGAAATAAGTTGATTGTTTTTAGTCTGTCAGACACTAAAATCTGTGTATGTATGGGGGGCATTAGACTAAGGGTATATTACCACACCGGTTTGGGCTCCTTCGACACCCCCTGCGTTAAGCGCATTCCTTGACATGGATGTTGCTGTAGTGCAGGGAGTGTTGATGGAGCCCATAACAACGTGGATATTACCATTACTAATATTAGCATGTTGAGGCAAGGAATAACCAGGGAAGGCAGATTAAACTTTATCTTGAAATGTGTTGAACTTGCTCAATGTAATACACTGTAAATAAAAACTAAATGGAGAATATATGAACCTATTTTTTACTAGTACAATGTATGACATTTTGTCTGATGGAAATAAATCTTTTTGTTCTGTGGACAACTGAATATGTATTGGTACCAACTTCAAAACTGTTCAGTTTAAAAGCATAACAGAAGCAAGGCTATCGTCATATAGTTTTACTTGGACAAGATTCTGTTGCCATCTAGAGTCACTCTCTGGTCATTTGTTTTTGTAGGAAGTCCCACTACCTAGCGTTATTCTGTAAGCAGTTTAATTCCACTAATGGGTTAAAGCTCATGCTGGCGGTGAACCGAGAAGGGGTTATACATATTTAAACAGATGCACTACAGGTCTGTGAAAATGGGATATAGGCTGCTGAAAATGGGGGCCAAGAGGGCATAGAAATACTGTGTTGTGAAATAGGATAAGAGATCATTGGATAGAAAAGAGAAAGCAGTTATACAGATGCAGCAGAAGAGAATTAAAGGAGAAAACAGTGAATGGAATACAGAGGAAAGCACATTGATTAACACAAATGACCGAAAGCGTCTTCAGTTTAGATGAAGTGCAACCTCACAAAAATATTCTGCCCTTGAGAGTCTGTGACATCCACTGGTAACAGAATTAAACATATTCAAAGGAAAGCATTTGTTAAAAATGAAGCGATAAGCTAGGGAACAAAAACACAATCAACATGTATAAACTGCATTCCTGTTATTTTATCTTTATTTCTCCACAATATGCTTAGTACTATACGACTGTAAAGTATTTACCCTGTCGGCTATCCTGCATTGGTGACCCCAGGGATCGCAGACAATTTCAGAGGAGCTTGCACAGCAGGCATCATGGCCGGAGTGTGTCTCCCTCCCATGGGATCTATTCTGCCCCAACTACTTTCCCTTACAGATGTGCTCAACACGCCACCCTGCTGGTGGGATCAGTTTTGGCTAAAATATTGTTTGGCCAAAATATTCAATATTGGCATGTTAATTCAATGTTATGAATAATTACAAGATCTGCAAATTCAGTGGCCACAATGGTTCATTTTTTTGTTAAGACAAATTAACAACTGCAGCAACTACATCATCAATACAATAGGACAATTCAGTATGAGAGAAATGTTGGCTAAAGATTAGAGATGGTCGAATTTTTCGACTAGTTGAATTTGTGAGCTGATTGCAAAGCCACTGAACATGGTATCATCACCAAAAGATGGAGATGAAGAGAAGGGTTGTGGGAACATTTGAAAAAAATTTTTTTTTGCTCTAGCACATGTAGTTTTTGCATAAATTAAGTTCAAAATCAAAGTCAAAATTTTGATTTTTGATTTTTGAAATTTTTACTGGATGTTAAATTTCATTCATTTTTATAAAAAATTCAACCATCTCTACTAAAGATATTACTGTCCTCCTTTACCTGGCTTTCTTAGTTTCAGGTGCAGATCTTAAAGTGGTTCTATACTCAAAATAAAAAACACAATTACATTGACATAATATTCATCTTTCAGCAGTTTACATTTGGGAAAACTGCAACAGAATAAAAAAAAGTACTTAACTTCCTCACTCTTAGTGCCAGCATATTTAGTACTGTCGAAGATAAGCTGGTTCCGCCCATTCTTCAGAAATGCCTCACTTTGACGATGGAGCTGTAATTTACTAAAACGGCCACTAGATGGAGCTTTGATTACATTACATTTCATCCTGCAGAGGTGAGGCTGCCATCACACGGGACTGGGGCACTTGTTACACATCATCTCAGGTGCAAAACACTGCCGCAGCAGGACATCAAATAGTGGGAGGGGCAATCCCATAAAAGTTGCCCCTCCTGCTGTTAGAAATATTTTTTCTTATTTCTGAGCAGTAATTGCCCTAGCTATTGGCAGTGCTGCTACCAATAATGTAAAGTGCCCTGTTAGGACGAAGGTCCGCTTTAAACAAACATATACTGCAGTTATGTAATTCTTCCAACTTTCTTTTGACTTTTAAGGGAATTGAATATCAATGAAGCAAAAGTTGATATATGTAGCTTAAGACTTCACTGAAGACATTAAGGTAGCTAACATTAGTAGAATCAGCCTGTATTGTTACTCCATACAGGTTTCCTTTGGAGTTCAAGTCATCCTGCCAACAACTATAAACATTAAGCTGGAAAGCTGCACTAAAACGAGTATAACGACCTCTAAACAATAAAGCAACACAAATAGTCTTTACATTGGCTGAATCATTCCTACAGTACAGGAGTACATTAGTGTTGTCAGTTATAGCTATGTTAATCATATGCTTCTAAAATTACAACAGTTTTTCAGGCAGTTTAGCAAAACGTGGTGACGCAGTATACATTATAAAGGAATAAACAACTACAACGGAAAGGAACAAGGGAGTTATTGTTTTAGATTGCTTAAAAGTGGGTAAGCAATATAGCTGGGTAATAGGAAAAAGTCAGCAGGAATACTGGATTAAAGAATAAGGTTTAACAGTGGGATCTGTCTAGATTACATTACAGACCACTTGTAAAATCTCCTATTCTCTGTAAATGGATGCTGGCACAAGAAATACATTTAGATGGATAGAATAGAAATCAAACAAAAGAGCCACGCATAACAATTACTGCAGAACAGTTTATGTCTGTACATCTGAAGTCTATAGATGAAGGTAATTATCATGGTGCTCTAAAAATAGATTCTAATTCAGCAGAAAGAAAAGACACAGCAAATAATATAGGTGTGCATGTAAAATACATCTTACATTTGGTGTATTTTGTTATTGATTCTGAGAAGGCCTCCTGGACAGTTATTAGCAGTTTAAAACTTGCAAATGCTCTTTTGGTTGGATCTTACTGCTATGGTCATAACACTTCCTTTAATAGACCTACGTGAAAAAGTGCATGTGAAAACATTTCTGCACTCACCTCCTCCAGTCCCAGGAGCACTTCCACCCTGATATCCAAAACCAACCACCCAAGATAACACTACCACATTCTAAAGGTTTTTAAATGTCCAAAAATCTTAATTAAGAAAATGTCAAACATAACCTTCTCCTCAGAAGAAGCTTCAAAAGGTTGTGTCTGACATGTTATGTATTTTCTAAAAAAAGACTATTTGACTTAAAAAAAATGATTTATCACTTAATATGTGATCAATGTGATAATTTCTCCAAGATAAACTGAACCAGGTCAAATAGTAGAAAACTATAGTGAAACAGTTCAACATTATGCCTACTACAATCTTCAGACATTTTGACTTAATTAAGCACTAGAGATGGTCGAATTTTTAAAAAAACGTTTGACCATTATGACGATTTCGAGCTAATTGCAAAGCCCCTGAAAATGGTATCATCACAATAGTTGCTGGAGATGTAGAGAAGGATTGGGGATACACTACAAAAAAGTATGTCTCTAACACAAATAGTTTTTGCACAAATGAAGTAAAAATTTTGAAAATTGGAATTTCGTCTTTGTTTTTGAACTTAATAAATGCAAAATGATGATACCATTTTCAGAGGCTTTGCAAATAGCTCACAAAGTTAGCAAGTCGAAAAATTAGACCATCTCTAATAAGCACATAGCTGATTCTTCAGGTGTCTGTTCCTTTAATAATATTATACACAATGATTGCTTCCATCACAATGATCCTTGACCCACCGACATGACTCTTCTTGTGTCTGCCATCACTGCAGTACAGTGTAATAAACTAAGAGGTTTTCCCCTTTTCTATTGGACAATTAAAACTGTGCACATAAAATGCCATGATGTCTGTTTTTGCAATAATTAAAAAAGATGTTAGAAATTTCTAATCATGGAACAATACTTGTAAATTTTGAAAAAAAAGAAAATGGAAAATAGTCAACCAGTCTTCTATACCAAAGACAATGCCTTGGAAAAAAGGCAGGGGGGGCCCTATGAGGGTAATGGTCTGTAATTAATGTTGTGGATGTCGATTTTTCTATTTCTATTCTATAATAAATTCTGGAATGTTTATTCAGCTTGCGGATACTTTGAAGATAGAAAGATTCAACCTTTTGGAAAGTGGTGTCAACTTCCCAGAAGATATTAGTTTATGTATACGGCTATAAAATATTTGGTATACTTTAAGGTACATTGCACTAGGTCTCAGTCAGGGTAAGGCTTCACAACAGGAGGACAGAAAAACAGATGCGGAGAGCATGTGTTTTTCTGTCCGGTTTCCCTGCAGTGCAGTCACGGTTTCCCCATGGGTTTTCACCACTTTTTTTTTTAGTCCATCATTCTATTGTCAATGGGCTAAAACCTACGTCAAAACTGTGGGCGATTCGCATCCATTGAGTTCAATGGAAGTGGCTGACGCAGGCATGTATTTGAGCCACAGAATAGCCGTGGTGCAGTGCCAACCGTAGAGGAGTAAGTAGAATGCATGTAATGTGTGTGTCTCTGTGTGTCAATGTCTCTGCCTGTGTGTAATCTGTGTCTCTTTGTGAATGATAAATGTACTTTTATATAGTTGAATATAGATGAATGTTTCTGTATATAGTTCAAAGTTTGAGGGTCATCTCACACTAGTACTAGTAAAAGAAACTGCAACGCAAACAACACTAGTATAAATGGGCCCTCAATCTGAAACTGTGTACTTTAAATGGGGGAGTTGATAATGTTCCTATCTAGAAAAGGGGGGCCTGCAGGGAAGGTTTGGGAACCACTGCCATACCCTTATGTCTGTTCTCCTATGTACACCTCTCTACAGTTAGCAAGCTACTTACCCTCCTACCAGCTATGATCTGTCTACATTGCAAATCGAGTTGTAACAGGGACTTAAATATAAAAAGAAGAAAATAAGAAAGTAGACATAATAAAATAAAACTTTTACTTTAAGGAAAATTCCAAAGCTTGAAAACCATATACAGTACTGTAGCTAAGCAAAGAGATTGCTGCTGTGTTTGTCTGCAACGTGTGTGTAGTATGTTACCTATCAGAGGAAAGCAATTTTCTTTTCTAAGTACAAATTAGAAGATATGAAATAGTGTTTGTAAAATGACTTTGCATTATAACATAAAAGTGAAAACACATTATTGCCAGCTTTGAGGATTTAAACAACTTGAGATTAGACATTCAGCTGTGGATGTACTGTATTCTGTGATGTTTCACAGAGCACCAGAATTACCTTGGAGTCACCTTGAGGCACTTTTCCTTCTATGTTATTTCAACCACAAATGTTATGTTGTGATGCATAAAAAGAACTAAAGATACATCTACAAGTTTATTTTGTTTTGTTTAAGTTTACAATATTGTATTTCTGTCATATATTTGTACTTTATATTACCATACTCCTCTTCTCTTAAAGTGACTTTAGTTCAGGTAGCAATTAAATAGTCAAGCTAATCACTCACTGGTGAGCAAATTTCGCTGAGCATATATGAATATTAACATGGACAGATGTTATCTGAGAGTAAAAACATAGAACTATCTGCTTGTTCCTGGTTTAAGGGTAATGCTCCACTAAGGCAGTTTGGGAGAGGATGCGGACGGTATTTCAGCCACGGACAAACCACTCCCATTACCCCCAAGCCAGACCCACGGTGCAGTGCGGACACAAAAACTTTTTTTTCGCAAAGAGACCCAGATTACACACAGGCAGAGACATTGAACCACAGAGACACACACATTACATGCACTCTACTTACTGTCTCCTCTACGGTTGGCTTCCTGCTTGTCCCTCCCATCAGCCCCCTAGTTGCACCCCCCCCCTGGAAAATCTCCACACCCAGTTTGGGAACCACTGGGTTATGTTAGATGGGTCCCAAAAAATCCTTCTATTTTAGTAGTGCTGAGCTCACTTATGCCTTCAGCCAAGTGCACATATAGTATACAGCTATTTTCCTCTTGCTGGCAGTGCACAAAAACTATAGCTCCATGGAGTAGAGAGCTAAACACAGAAAAACAACCATGAAGGTTATGGTTAGAATGGACTAAATGAATCAAGTTGTCTGTAGAAATGCTTACATGTGATGCTGAACATGTTATTCAATAAATAAAAAAGAATAGGCAAGAGACAGCTTGACTTGAGAGAATAGGTCTGGATGACACTTGGTGTCACAGTACATCTGAAATAGTTCTTATTAATTCAGTCATAGTATATTTGCATTAGTAAGATAAGCTGATGTTTTGTTTTCTGACATCGAGGATTTTTTTTTTGTCAAAACAGAATAGTTGAAAGTAGTTGCTGTAATTTCTAGAGGACCTTAAAACATGTAACACTTTTTAATCCAACACAAACCACTTTACTCTTGATTTCTTCATAAATGCACTTTGCAAAGATTTTAAAAAATGTTATTGAAATCTTCAAATTTTTACCAAACCATAACCAAGAAAAATAGACTGCCCGGAGCCAAGCGCGCTAGGCGAAGGGCACTTGACTGGGGCAGTCCGGGCAGAAGGGGCTCCCCTACGGCGCGCGTCTATGACATGTGGGTGGGCGGAGCCTCTTCAAAATTTAGGGCGGCAACGGAAGGGGATGGTCCCCTTTCGGCCAGAATCTCAGGTGAAGAACAGAGTGGTCCTCACCATGTCTGGTGCCGCCTGAGATTATGCGCTGGAGGGTCTTTTTGAGACTCTCCGTGAGCATCTTGCCCAGCACGGTGCCGACTGGGTGAGGGAGCGGCTGTCACAGCGGGCTCCCGCCCCCGTCACTCTGGCCATGCAGCCAGGCACCTCTGGTGCGATTAAGCCCTTCTGGCTCACCTGCTAGGGTGCAGTAGGCGCCAAGTTAGCCCATCTCCCGCCGATGGGAGAGGGATCGCATCCTACATTGCCGCTTGGCGAGGGGAGCGAATCTTCGGCAAGGGCTGCAGCGGTTAAGCACAAAGGTGACCGGTGGATTCCAGATGGTCCTGCTCCCTCCCTCCTACACATGCGCCATATACACCTTTGTCATTAGCTAACATACCCAGGGAAACGTCGGGGGAGCGTAGCAGCGGGGTGGGGGACAGTGGTAGGTCAGGCGGGGGGGGGGGGGGGGGGGGGGGGGGGGGTAGTTCGCGCCCACCTAGCTCTGGCAATTTGGTGGCTTCCTTGCGCCTGCTGCTTCAAACCAGAGGTGCGGGAAAAAATATATTCACCCTCCTTCCCCTGGAGCGGGAGCGGGGGAAGGAGCATAGGAAGGAGGAGGACGACCAGAGGAGGAGATACAAGCTCATCCCTCGGACATTCATGAACTGGTTACAGGCCTTTTTGATTTTTAGTAGTATCTTGGGCGAGCGCAACCCAAAGGTGTGCAAGCCCATGATGTGCTACATTGACAACATCATGGATAGTGATGAGCGACTAGACAATATTCGAATTCGCGTAATTTCGCAAATATCCGCCATAATATTTGATTCCATATTCGTAATCTCGAATATCTGCACTTACGACATGAATTGCGATCTACAAATCGCAATTGCGATCACATAAGCACAATGCATGCAAGTCAATGGAGCTCGGATATTCGACTGGGAGAATATCCGTCATTTCCGTTTAAAAAACCGCATTGCGAATATATAATCGCGATCCCATTTATTGCAATGGATCACGATTATATAATTGTGATTATATAAGCGCGATAAAATCGCGATCACGCCGGATATCCGATGATATATTTGCGAATATTCGCGAAATGGCGAAATAGCGATATTCGAGCTAAATATTCGAAAATCAAATATTCAAGCTCAACACTAATCATGGAGGCTCATCGTACGGCATGGATCCGCTACGATGAGCAATTCCGCTAGTCGCTTGGCAATGCGGCGCTGGCCTGGGATCATAAGGACATCTCACTGTGGCTGCGTTTTATGAAATCCCCTAAGGTGCGGTACCAGTCCATGTCTTCCTCGCCGTTGCCTGCTTCGGTGTCCGGGAGCCAGTCCTTTCCAGGGTCGGCCGGGGGGCAATCTGCGGGCAAAAGAAAGGGGTCTGTTGGGCCTACAATGATAATTCCTGTAAGTAGGGTACCGCGTACAAGTTCAGGCACTAGTGCTCGAGTTGCGGGGGTGCGAGTCACCACTTATCTCGGTGCGGCAGAAGTCCCAGGCCGAGGCACGGACGGCGACGATGCTGGAAAAGGGGAGGACGCCGGTGCGCGTAGACGCGATGGCTCCGGAGTATCGGCGGTCATGCACTATCCTTAAGTCGGCGTACGAGTTCCCTTTAGTGCTGTGAGACAAAATGTTCAAGGAAGTTTCCCTGGGTAGGATGGCAGGCCCCTTTTTTCCCCCCTATACCAGACCTGGTGGTGTCACCGCTGGGTTTGGTTCCCAAGAGGGACCCGGGCAAATTTCGGATGATCCATCATTTCCTACCCGGCAGGTTTGTCCGTCAACGATGGGATCCCTGCTGAACTTACGGAGGTGTCTTACGCTATGTTTGACTCCGCCCTACAGCTGGTGAGATAATTAGGACAAGGGGCCCTTATGGCGAAGGTGGACATTGAGGTCGCCTTTCGTCCCTTGCCGGTTCATCCTTCTAGCCAGTATCTCCTTGGGTGTACTTTTCAAGGTGACTGGTTTGTGGACCAATGTTTGCCAATGGTCTGTTTCATCTCCTGTTCCTTTTTCGAGCATTTTAGCACATTTTTGGAATGGGTGGTTCGGCGTGAGTCCGGCGTGGAATCATTGGTTCGCTATTTGGATGATTTCTTGTGTGTGGGCCCCCCTTCTTCCCCAGGGTGTTCCCGTTTGTTAGGGACTCTGGTGTCCGTTTTTGAAGCATTTGGGGTCCCCCTGGCGGCTGATAAGGTGGAAGGCCCCGTTACTCGTTTACAATTCCTGGGTATTGAAATAGACTCGGATGCTATGCTCTGTAGCTTTCCCCAAGTGAAGGTACATGACCTGCGCGATGCTTTGCTGGTTGTGTTCGCTGCTCGCAAGGTCACCCTGCGTCAGCTTTAGTCAGTCCTGGGGAAGCTGAAATTCGCCTGTAGGATTATGCCGATGGGGAGCATATTTTGCAGGCGATTGTCCACCTTGACGGCGGGCGTGCGATCCCTGACTCACTTCATTCAGGTGATGCAGGCCGTGAGGGAGGACATCAGGGTGTGGTTGGTCTTCCTGGAATGGCATAACGAGACATCAGTCTGGCCGCACCGCCCGACCCTGAACTCAGTTGTTCATGGATGCGTCAGGGTCCCTGGGATTCAGGAGTTAGGGTTGACAAGCAATCTTGCATTCCTGGAATTCTTTCTAATTGCGGTGTCGGTTGCTATTTGGGAAGGATAACTTGAGAACCACTCGGTCGTGTTTCAGTCGGATAACATGGCAGTGGTCTCTACTATCAATTCCCTGTCAGCAAGGTCGGTACCTTTGGTAACCTGGTGCGCTATTTTGTGCTTGCTGCTCTGCTTGCGCGCAAACATCGCGTTTCGTGCAGTTCATGTGCTTCTTCGGCGGTCGTTGCTAGGTCTTTATCTGCCCTTTCCTTCCTGTTTAAATTTCGGGGGTAGGTTGATTTCACTAAACACTTCCTGGTAGTCCAAGTGGTCAAGAGTTTCCGAAGGCGGGGGTGGTCCCGGATCGTAGGCGCCTGGTTACCTTTTCCTTATTGGCTCAGTTGGGTTCCCATTTGCTCAGTGTTTGAGCAATGTGCCCACCCAGAGGGGACCCATTGTTGGTCCACCGGGATGGTGCTTTTTTGTCTCGCTACCAGTTCGTGGCGTTTTTTTAACGGTGCTTGGTCTTGTCAGGGGTCGATGCGGCAGCATACGGGACACATTCTTTTAGGATTGGGGCCACTACAGAGGCGGCTAGGAGGGGTATGGGCCCAGAAGCTATTAAGAGGATCGGCAGATGGGAGTCCGGATGCTTTCGTAGGTATGTCCGCCCCCATCTGGCGTAACCGAGGACTCAGGTGGCTCCTGCCCCCTTCACCCCCCTTTCTCTCCCCCCTCCCCCTTTCCTACGGGGTGCTAGGGTTGGAGCCCTTTTTTTTTGCCGGTGGCGGGTGCTTTACCTTTTCCTGTCTGTTTTGTTTTGCAGTAGCCCATAGATGCCAGGTTTGGATCCTCAGCCACAACTACATCCACTGGGTGGAAAAGCATGCCGGCGTCCGTCCGCAAGGTGACCTTCTGGGTTTTCTGAGTGAGGAAGTCGACCTGCACTGGATGGGAATCAGGGGATTGAAGTGGTCACGGTTGGTCTCGCAGTTTAATAAAGTGGCGCAGTTAATGGGTCCCCCGGACATTGTACTGGTGCACGCCGGCGGCAATGATTTGGGCGGCTTTCCAGTTTACCACTAGTGATGATTGCGAATATTCGGATTCCGAATATTAATTGCGAATATCGGCAAATCAGAAATTCGCGAAGATGGTGAATACGTTGCCGAATATTCGCAATTCCGCATTTCGCAATAAGAAGAATATTGCCGAATGCAAATATTTTCCGAATGTTTTTTAAAAAATGCCGCGAATACGAATGATGCCGCTTATCACTATTTACCACCTGATAGAGCAAATGCGGAGATTTTTCAGTAGGCTCCAAAACGAATTTCCACGGTCCGTTTTGGTTTGGTCAGCGATAGTCCCCCACCTCCGCTGGCGGTCCGTGATCCCCCACGCCGTTCTCAACCGGTCCCGGATCAAGGTTAATATGGCAGTTCCCAAGCACCTACACTTGCTGAAAGGGGTTGTGGTTAGGCATCGTTTGTTGGAGGGGGAACCTGGTTACTATAGGAAGGACGGGGTGCACTTGACTGACCTAGGCTTGGATGTTTTCAACTTTGGTCTGCGGGAGGCATTGGAGCGGGCTTTTGGGATGTGGCGTAGCATGCAGCGTTCGTCAATCGCCACATGCAGTGGCGGGTCCTTGGCAGTGTCCTTGGGGTTAGACATGTGGGGAAGGTCGGTGGTGATGTCCCCATGGTGAAGCAGTCACTTTGTTAGTACCCTGAGCATGTGTAAGGGTCAATGACCCAATGGGAGTTTGTTTCCGGGAGGCGTCAGGGCGAATTTTAGTACCCACAGAGCTCGTAAGGCTGGTGGCCGGTACAGGTGGGTTTCGAGTTTGATCATCGTTAAGGGCACTACCAGGGTCCTTTTCAGCAGTTAATCATAAATTTTAAGTTAATGGACCGTTATTTATTTATTAAATTACTTGTATAATGTGTTGGTATGTTTGTAATGCTGTGGCCTTTAATACAACCACTTAAACCAAACAGTGTGTCATGTTTTCATTTGTAGTTAAGAATTTAGGTTAAGAAGGTTTTTCATTCAGGTAGACAGGGCCACTTCCTCCATCGGCCTTGCCCAAGTCAAAGACCTGCATTAGCTCATCACTAGTGTCACTTTTGTCACCTTAAAGTCCTCTGTACAGTGATACCAAAGAATCAATATTACCCCTGAATCCAATGAACCAGAGTAGGTATAATATAACAACATTAAAGATTTGTTTTTAGTAATCCACTTTGTGAACATTGGACAGGAAAGATATGCATAAACCATATGCATATAAAGCAGCATAATTTGCGATCAGTTTGTACTCAGGGGCTTGCACTCAGGGGTGGCCCTAGGGATATCAATTCCCTGGGTAAGCACCCCTTCTGGTGGTGCCCGTCTGATTAGCATCTCTTGTTATAAGGGGGGGAGCTTGCTGGTGACTCAAAGATTTATGGACTCCTCTACAGACGATCTTCTCTCTCCTCAGGCAGCTGTGTGCTTTAAAGGTGGTCACAGGGGGGGGGGTTCTAATGCCCAGGTGCCACTCCTCAGCATGATGCCCCCCTGGGCAACCACCTATGTTGCCCCTATCTAAACCTCCATTGTCTGACCTATGTGCACATGTATGTTTTTTTTAGCCCCCCTCCGCACGGAAGCCGTATCACCAGCCAGCCTCTATGGAGAATACAGTTTTCAGTGTGATTCCCCAGATGTGCCCCTTTGAAGTTAACCCTCTCACACCAGAGAAGAGAGGGTGCCAAAGGGAATTGTACTTTATACAGTGATAACTGTATCCAATACAATTCAAAGAAAAAAGAATACAAAAAAAGAATACAAAACACATTTCCAATTGAATTAAAAATTTATTAAACACAAAATATAAATATAAGTACATACTTTTGAAATCTATCATACAAAATAAGTATTTTAGAGATTTTATCATTCAAATGATACCTTTTATTATTATTTTTCTAACTGTAATTTGTTTTACATAATTGTGTGTTCAAACATTAATATATTCAAGATGTCTTCTAGACCCTTGTACGGACATATTTTGGTAAGTTACAGGCCTACAACATAAAAAAAAGTGGTGTGGTTTTGCTGTGAACAGAAATCTGGACGTTAATATTGTACGTTTTTTTAATATACTAAGTTTCCAAAAAAAAGAGTCCTGCATATTTGTGAGTAGTGTGCTTTTTTATTGCATATTGTAGAACAATGGCCTTCATCAAGGCATGGCATGTTCCTCGAAGGATTCTACCTATGCATATTATGATAATGAAACAATATTTAGCAGTTTTGATCTCTTTACAGTGAGAATTTGTTGACTTCACAAAGAAAATACCTAAATCTCTGATATTGCCCCAGCGCTGGGAGCAGATAGCAATAGTAAAGATTATGCATCTCTGTGTGTGTGTCCTTTCTTGGCTCACCTTTTATAACTGGTTTTAGATGAGAGAGTTGCAGAATGTTTATGCTAAACCATGTCATGTAAATAGTGGATTATGTAGAGATAATGTTGCCACAGAATTAAACATGCAGAACCTTGTTTTGTGCCTAGATCAAAACACAATTTTATCTATCGCCTAAGTAGCAGAGCTTACCTTACAAAATACCATCAATGTGGTTAGATTATAATTCCCAGTAAAAGGCGAAGCAAATGTTCTAGAATTCTTAAATCATATAAGATTTACAATAACAGCATGCAATAAAACAAAAGAATATTCTTTCTTTTATTAATTCCTAGTGTTGTAAAAAGTTATAAAAGTACAATTAGCTGCTTAGTTTTATGAAAAAAGGAAATCAGCATGTTGTCCTCCAAATTACCCTTTCTGTGTGGTACAACAGATGGAGTATCAGAAAAGGTCAACTTCTAATCTACCTTTTATTATAAATGTCCAATTCCGGGGCAATGTATTGTGCAGCACTTTACTTAATCAGTAGTTTAGTGTTTAATTACACAGTGAAGGGGGAAGTGAAGGCTTCTTTTTGTCCTCTGTAATAGAATGTGTCTGGTGCATCTGGTTAGATCTAATAACAGGGATGTGCAGAGCAAGTTGCCATTTAACTCTTACTTGACTGTAACACTTACCAAATAGCCTATCTTTTTAGAATATGATATCATGAAGGGATATTTCTACCAGGGTCGTTTCTAGCATTTGGGGGGGCCCTATGAAAAATTGTCGCCTGGGGCCCCCTGTCTGCCAGTGGGGGGGATGTGCTAATAGGAGAAACTGCCCTGATTTCAACCATCAGTAAAGTGTAAAAATGTATCTAATTATTTATTGATATGCTATCTGTACATGCTTAATATAAATTTCTATAAAGATGGATCAATTTCCCTAGAGGAGAAAGAGTTAAATTGTAATAAAATTAAAGTTGATTTCTACCAGGTTCCACTAGGGGGAGCTCTGGCCTAGGCCCGTTTAATTCCCAAGCGCTTTTTGCTCTTTGTTGTTCTCTAGTGGATGAAGGTGGAGGTAAGAAGAGGCATTGTTCTCCATTCCCGCCAAGGTGCAGGACCCAATAAGAGCACAGCTGCTCCATGTCAGCAATTGACAAAGTTTATCACTGCTTTGGTAGGGTTCTACTAATGGACTAGTAGATATTAATCAGGGTGATAACAGATGTATTAGCAAATAAGGGGCTCATTTATAAAGTGAGGAATATGCTCTTTACCCGATATTTTGCATAATTTAACATTGCTATTCTCCCTATTTCTGAAATTGGATTAGTGAAATATAATGCCAACTTTTCAGAGTTTAAAACATTACTACGTTTATTGAGATGAAAGCCCTACAGAATTGTCTTGACCAAACTAGAACTTTTTCCTCCAAAGCTAGCAATGCTTTAGACACTACAAGCAATTCACATGGAGAGGTCCTCTTGTCAGACACAGGATTCAACATCAGGCTAAGGCCCCCACACAAGTAGTAAGTGAGGGCCGTCAGATGAGCCATGGAGTGCAGCGTGACATCATCACGCTGCACCCTGCTGCTCAGGGTATCGGCAGGCACCGTTTGTGTGTCAGCTATTAGTTTGAACGGGGATGCCGGTTGATGTTCTCTGCAGCAGCGTGATGATGTCATCACGCTGCTGTCAGATATCAGAGGAGCTGAAGACACAGCAACGGACATCGACCATAATTAAAGTCATGTCCGATATCTGTCACAAATCGCTGTGTCACCCAGCGTTCAGTACCCCTAGATGTGCCATCCACCAGTTCAGCTGCTTTACATCCCAGGACCAGGACCTTTCGGAGATCAGCTCCCTCTGCTGGTGGAAGTGATGCTGACACATGATGCATTCCTGCTTCCTCTCCTGGCTGATACCTATTATCACACACCTGGAGTGCTGTCCAACCAGATCACCTGACCTGTGTATATCAAGAAGTCTAAGACAACAGGGCGTTGCCTGAACAAAGAGTGCTTTATGTCTTTGACCCACAGGTTCTGCTCCTTCCTATTGCCTAATAGTTGCCGACCCCTGGACCGTCTTCAACCACCCCGTTTCCCGCCTGCCCTGACTACCGTCTGGATACTGCGCCTTCGATATTCTGCTGTCAGCCGCTGCCAAGTAAGTGTAGCTAGGGACCGCAACCTGGGGGCTCCCCACAGCAAAGTTCCATCATTGCTTGCGGAATGGTTAATACCGGTGGCCTCCTTAGACTCTTCGCACTGGTTTATACTTGTTTGGTGGCATGGTGGGTCCACTAATCTCGTGGTTCACCCGTGACAATATCCCTGTTTTCAAGCAGAATTGATTGGTCACGCTCGAAAACAGGGATGGCTGCATATAATATCGATCTGGCCCATATCTACACGTGTGTGTCCAGCTTAAGTAGTCATAGTACCCACCTGGTGTGGGACAAGTTGGGATAATACAAGTAATAAATGTAACTTACGTAGAACTTATTCTGATGCAAATTATGAGGATTCTAACTACTGATTTTGGTAGGATTGTCAGAAGCTATGAGAATAGTGGTTATAATAAAAACACCTGATTTTGTTATGTTTGTTATTTGGATTATACTAAATGTGATTACGTTATGACACCACTTTGTCATACTTTGTGTCCTGTGTTTATCTTGTTTGTGTTTTTAGTAGGGTAAATACCCTAGTGTCAAGGTTTTCGCCCTTTCATTCCACTGGGGGGAAGTGGCTTTGGTTCACCAGTACTTAAGCAGGAATCAAAACACGAGGAAGGCAAGTATGTTTTTTTTTGTGTACCAGTTTTCCAAGATGTAAACTTCTGAGTTTACTACTACCTTTAATGACTGTACCACTATAAGACTGGCAGAAACATCCATACTACTGTCCTTTATCATCACCCTTCAACTTTCATGTCCAATCACAGAACAATGCAGTGTTCAACTCATACAGCAAGCAAGTAATAAAAGCAAGCTCATAAAAGAAGTGGTGTCCGCAGCAGCACCAGCCAATACATTTTAATTAGCATTATGGAAATGTTATTCAGCTGCTGCATCATGATAAGGTACCATCAATGGAATCTTGTAAAAATAGTTACATTGTGCTTAGACAGCCTTCTGCTCCCAGGGTATAATAAAGAGACATAACACTTTGGATTATTGTGGCCCAGACTAACCCGGTTTGATGTTTAGGTGCTTTCTTGGCCATCCAAAGATATATAAATATTACCTTGTACAAAAAGCCACTAGGTAGAAATTCTATAAGTAATTCCCAGGAGATGTAAAAGTTTACTATATGGTTTTGTGTTTGGTTTGGTGTTATGGTTTTATGTTTTTTTAAGTATCTCTGATATATATCAATCAGTTGGCCTCTATATAATCTTTAATATTAATATATATATACTTATATATCAATTAATATTCATATACTTAATGTCCATGTATCCTGTAACCCCTGTACAGATTAACTTCACCCAGTAATGTTACCCAGTTACATAAGGAGTTGACTACAAACCTTTATGTCAGGTCATCTTCAAGGAGCTTTCCTTGATCAGAATTGTATCAAATGTCTGCCTGGAATCTGAATAAATCAGAACTTGTTCAGCATTGACTTAAGCTAGCCACACACGGGTAGATTCCCGTGCAATCGACCACCAATCAATCAC
>CM070033.1:106311073-106325107 GCA_036250615.1 Ptychadena robeensis | reverse complement strand
GTTGTGTGAGCCGTTTTACCGTACAATTCATAGCCTATAACCTTCAAATAACAACGCACGGGCCAGAGAGAAGAGGATGATCACGTCATCGCCCCACACTCTTTACCCCGCGAAATAACCGGTTTTATAACAACAACAACATTCCGCAAGATGATCTTGTTCTTTAGATAAGAACATAACTAGACCCACACGAAAAAGCACTCTGAACGTGCGACGAAGATAGTACATGGATGTCCAAGAGTATTGTAAAATACCCCCTTACCCTCCGAGAAGAGCGCCACCAGTGGGTCGCCGCGAGGCAGAGAGAACGGACACTGAAGCCCAAATATAAGCAGTAACGCACGAATCGGCTGACACATGTTGAATGAGGAGAACAAATGCATAGACAGATGATGGACATACAGTCAGGTGAACTAGAGCATATAGTATTGTACATGATAGGCTGTTCTCCGTCCCACAGCAACGTTGAATCTCCGTCTTCCGGACCTCCCCCCCCCGTACAATGTAATCTTGGTCTTATCTTATCGCGTTGAGCGCCATAAAATCTCCTTTTTCTGCAATACAGCTTGAGCCACCAGTCAATCCAATTTTGTGTCTTTTCAGTGTCCTAATTTTCCCAAATATCCATTTAGGATCGCCACCTTAATAAAAAAAGAAAGGGCTGCAATGCTTCGTAACCCGGCAACTGAACCCCCAGCAGAAAGCAGGTTCGACACTTAGAGCTTGGAGACATAGACCATTTCTCTTACGTAGCCTCAGCGCTTTCGTCCAATAGCGCCACGTGCCACCTTCCACGAATGATTCCCAGCCACTATCTTTCTTCACACAGCCTGTGCTTTTGAGCCCTGCTGCCTTATTACTCCTTGTTGGATAGTATGCCGCTCCCACTACATGCTAGCGCCTTACGATCTGTCCATCTTGCTACACTACCGCTGATCATCCCCATCTCTTTGCCCCTATTACTAGTGCCGCCAAGCCCCCCACTCACCACCCACCGTATATGCTCAGTCCCCCCCGGTATGCCCACACCTCTCCCTCTCCTCCCCCTCTCCTCCCCCCCCTTTTTCCCTCTCCTCCCTTATCCTTTTTTCTTCCTCTCCTCCCTCCACTTCCTCTTTCCACCTTTCTTTGCCGTGTTCGGTGCAAATCATGTAACCTCCCCCGTTGGTGCCACATTGTTCGAACTTGCGTAAACTGGCCCATTGTTGCGACTCCCACCCGACGGCACTCCCCGGCGCCGTCACAGCCTTTAACCAATTCTTCTTATCCCTCCCTTTGGCGCAAACTGCCCCACGCATAAGATTACACCATGAACCAATAGCTTCTGCTCGCAACAAACTAGCACTATATCTTGCGAAACTTTTAGTTACAATTAAACCACCCTCTGGCACTCGACCGCGCCGCCACCAACGAGTTCACCGCGGACACCACACTGCCACCGTTATCCGAAGGCTGAAAATTGAGCGCCCTATCACGCTAGCAAACGCCCCCCAAAACCACTGCCACGACGCATCCCGGCCCGACAACTCACCAAGGAATGCCACATTCCTTGTCCACCACAGACTGCCCCCCCGAGCGTGCAGGCCAACCGGCCCTCGAACACCACCTGCCCCCCAGGTACGCCCCGAAGCCCACCGACGCCGGACTCCGGGGCATAAGTGAAACAGCTGGAGTTCAACCACTACACAACGGCGGAGCGGCCACCGCAGAAATGCAAGTTTACGTGTCCAGAAACCCGTAACCACACACCTGAATGTCTGGTTTCGCCACCTTAGTGACCGAATGAATATGATGTGGGCACGCCGAACCCCACAAGTCAGATCGTCAAACGGCGACAAACAAAATAGACCCATAGGCATGATCCGACAGGCGAAATTCAACTTGCCGCCTAAATACGACTGTAACTGCCGAAGCGTTACTTTGGTGGACGAACCGAACAGGGACAGCAGATTCACGTAAATCCAACACTTGTCAGCTGGTAGCCTGCACACCATGGCATCAGAGTCAATCTCAATCCCCCGAAATTTGTGATACACGTAAACAGGACCTCCAGTCTTTTCAGACCGCCAGGGGAACCCCAAAAAGACTCGAAAAGTGAAATCAAACAACCGCAACAGTGCTCGCAAGAGGGGAACCAGCCGGCCCCAAACACACAAAAAATCGTCAAAATAGGGCACAGGGAAGAACACCCCGCACCCGCCGACACGCCCTTCCCAAAAGGAACTGAAAAGCTCAAAGAGAGAGCAAGAGATGGAACCAACCCATCGGAAGGCGACCGATCCACAAACCAGGAACCGTCAAACCGACAACACCCAAACAGACAGTTGACTGTCCGGGTGAACCGGGAGGAGGCGAAACGCCGCCTCAATGTCCACCTTAGCCATCAACGCCCCCTGGCCACACTCCCGCACTACTTTGCAACGCCGAGTCAAACGAGGGACTTGCACCGAAGCCAACTCCGCAGGACCCGTCATTAACTGAAAGCCGTGCGGTGTAGACAGATGGTTGCAATCATCCTGACTTCCCTGGCTCCTTTTTAGGAACCAGGCCCAAGGGAGACACCACCAAGTCCGGACAAGGCACCGACGTATACGGGCGGCCGACATTCTGCCGAGGAAACCTCTTTCAGCAGTTTCTCGTAAAACGTCAGGGTGTTGATACGCCGGCTGCCAGGTTGGAACACGACACAACATCCGCGGGGACGATATGTAAAGACAAGGGATCCAGAAAGCCATAGTAAAGCCGTACATACAAAATCTGCCTGCCAACGCACCGGAAACTTATTTAAAACGGTGCCATCGCGCCGACGCGTACCGCGGTCTCCCTTTTCCCCCCTCATCAGTGGGGCTTGGCCCGCTCGCGAGGGCGCTGGAAAACTTGGGGGCCGGGTGATTGGTCCCCCCGCATCCGAGCACTCGTGCTTAAATTTACAATTGACCCCACGACCCACCGACAACGGAGTATTAAATTCCAGCAAATGCCTTTCTTTTGCGCTGCATGCAGTGGGCTGGCCGGCCTGCCCGCCGGCCCCCCAGGAAAAGAACTCCAGAAGGCAACGTCGCCGAACTGGCCGCGCCGCCCCCCGTGCCGGCACCTTGGTGGCCTGCATAAACGCGCGACCCAAACATGATTATCGCGATGCTCCCACGTCCATGGACGGACGGACGGGACATCCGCTGACGAAATGCTCGTCATTACCGGAGCCATGCCGATCCCCCATACATCCTATACCCTCAAAAATCGCATCCATGTAAGAAAACATACCCGCACCAGTTCAGGATGTTTTTCCGCCCACAATACTACCAAATACGAAAAACGCCTGCAACCAGTTAAAAACGTCCGCGGAATGAGGCGATAACGCCTGCGATCCTCGTCCCTTCCTTCCTGTGCTCTTGACCTTTTCCCAAGCAGGGATGGGAAAGCGCTCAATGGGCAGCAACGGTAAAAATGCCTATGTATTCAGTTTAAACAACCGATCCTTCAAATCTGCTTTACAGGCGCCCCAAACGGGCCTCCAAGCAAACATAGGCCAACCTTTAGCCACATCGACAACTGGAAACGGCTTATCCCTCTCACGCCTTTGTCCAAGTCAGTAACCTGAGTCCCGGCAATCCGCACTACCCAAAGTGGAAGGAGGCGAAGGAGGCGAAGGGGCCAAGCAGCCCCCCCCCCCCAGCACGCTACCCCCGCTACAGAAGCCACCCACATTGCCTGCGCCCCAAACCGCCGCAGGCCAGCCTGCACCGACTCCAAGCCATTGCGAAATGATCCATGAGTGCTGCATTGAAGTCAACATAGAAGCCCCGTTCAAACCCCTACCCCCGCTAACAGTGTCACCACCCCCCCTTCAGACAAATCAGTATAACTATCTCTAACATGCTGGAATGCCTGATAGTGAGGAACTAACATGTGGTGCATATTGGAAGCATCACCCCAGAGACGCCATCGGGAACACGGTAAGGTCAGCCATTCCGACAAGGCAGCCGCTGGAAGAGGGTCCGGGCGTGTCCGGTTGCGGGGTCGAGCTGTCGTGCATGGTCTGGAAGGCTGGACATCAATACGAATCCCGGAGGCAGCTGAAAAAGGAAGGGACACAGATGCAACCCCCCCATCCACCAGGCGGGGAGAGCTGCGGGCGAACGCGAAACACCCCCTAGCACACCCCACCGCATATCCTGATCGCAGGCGACCCTTGCGATCTCACAAGTCCAGCCCGGCCGTGCGCAGGGGAACGAGCATCCCTGCACGACCTGGATACCGACACCAGGAGACCGTGCCGTTCTACCCCCTGGACGACTACCCCTCCCCGAGTGGCGAGTGGCTGTTCCCATCACAAACAAAACCGGCACCAGGACCATCCAGCAGGGAGCCTGCACCTTACATGTACCCCACTAGAGGCCTCACCGCAGGCCCAGGAAGCAGGAGGGGGGGAAAAGGCTGCCGGGGAGGAAGGGCTGATGGAGTCAGGCCTGGGCCTAGCCGCGCCCCTGGGTGGTGTAGCCTGATCCACCGGCGACGGGCCCTGCAGGACTACCCTTAGGTGATGGTGCCGCACGCCGGCGATCTGGACCGCCGGAGTGCTCAGGATGCGTAGGGGGGGGGAGGAGGGGGCCGCTGGTGGCAGGGGGGGGTAATGGGCTCTCCAGGGGGGTCGAGGGGGGGGTGGCGTGGGAGACCTATGGCGGCGCGATGTCCGCGCGAGGCCTCGGGCGGTGCGGGGGGGCGGGGTCGAAGAGCGCCGGCCGTTGGTGGCGGCCGTGGGCCTCATCCTCAACAGGCTCAGCCGGGGAAGGCGGGCGGCGGTTTGCTCGTCTTGGTCTAGGGGCGGGGGGCTGGGACAGTGCTGCGGACCCAGTCCGCGCATGCTGCTCGAGCTTGTACCCTACCTGGCGCCAGGAGCGCCTCCAGCGATGGATCCAGTCCCACGAAGTCCTTCTCCAGCGATGTCTTCGTGTCTTGCGAGCAGAAGAGGCCGGACGTCACGTCCGGTCCTCCTCTTCAAGGGTCCTCCGGTCCGCCTTCTTGCGTACTCACGCCCTTCTCCTGGCAACTTCCTCCCAGTCAGGCACCCGTGCGCCAGTGCCTGGCTGCGGGTGTTAATACCAGGAATGATTTATAAAGTTAGATCATAGAATATTAGACAGGATAGTTTTAAAAAACATTAGTAAAATGATAACCTACAACAGGAAAAAAATATATTAGAAAACTAGAAACACAAATGAGCAAATGCTAAATTTTCAACTCTGTGCAAAATATCTTGAAAGCACTGCCAAGAGACATATTTTTAGCAAAGCCATATTTATGATAGAACTGTGGTGATCAGCCAGCAACTATCATGAATGCCTCAGGGTACTGTTCTTATTGGAAGACTTTAGTATGCTTTTATTTTACTTTATAGAGACTCTCATTTAGGACAATCTACAATCTCTACAACTGATTCATTCAGTTTGAATACTCTAAAGTATAAATTAAAATCTGAAACTTTCTTTGAGACAGAGAATGTATTAAAGCAGAACTCAAGTCATACATTTAAAAATACTACATTAAATGCAATTTTGCAGCATAATAATTTACATTTGCATTAATATCAACCTCCATTATCCCTTATTTCCTACCTTTAAATCAGAAAGCAGTGTCCCTTTCCTGACATTGCTATGAAGCCACAGTGTATAAATCATAAAATAGTTGAATGGCGTTACGAGTGCTTTGGCACCTAAGACAGTTCACACAAGTGTATTTAGCTGTTTGCCTGAAGGTCAGCTTAAATCTAAAGTGAAACTGACAAGGGTTTTAACCATTCTCTGCTTTTTTTATATACCACTTTTCTACTCTACGAAAAGTTTGAGATTTCGCTATACTTTAGAGCTAAACTCCAGCAAGAAATTCTTAGAAACTTTGCAGTAAGTCCCCACCTTGTTTTGATCTAGGGGGACACAGAAAAGAAAATATACTCACCAGCTCTTACTTTGACAGTGTCTTTCATTGGTCTGATGGTTAGAGATGGCCCCTTTTTTCGACTAGCTGACTTTGTGAGCTGATTGCAAAGCCTCTAAAAATTGCTGGAGATATAGCGAAGAGCTGTGGAAAAATTTGAAAAAAAAAGTTTTTTGCTCTAGCACATGTAGTTTTTGCATAAATTATGTTCAAATTTTTACTTGAATTTGAACTTCATTTATTCAAAAGCTATTTCAGTTAGAGACATACTTTTTTGTAGTATACCCCCAATCCTTCTTCACATCTCCAGCAAATTTGGTGATGATACCATATTCAGGGGCTTTGCAATTAACTTGATTTTTCAAAAAAAAATTCGACCATCTCTACTGGTGTTACAGGTCAGAGTGTGGCACATCCTCTTCTTCCCCTTGTAGTGTACATCCAACAAGAGAACATAGACATAACTTCATGTAGCTGGAATTCAAGGCTATTGCTCAAAGCACACCTGTGCTCAAACTATGGGCACTGAACTAGAAAGCAGGGAATGATCAGTGTTTGTTGTGTTCAATGTAGATTGATGAATGAAGAATGAGTGAGCTTCGCCACATTACATACACAGGATGCAGTGATCACCAGGCAGGTCACAGGCTCAGAAGTTCTGTGATATACAGTGCTCTGCAAGGTTTGTAAATGGTTAATTCAGTTCAAGTGTCTGGAAGCATGCAGTACCAGCACCATGCCGCACTTATAACCGATGTATGGTATTGTATTGTAAGTCAGTGAAGGCAGTGAAGACAGCCATTTGTCTGCGGATGTATTTTCTGATCCGACCCATGCAGCTGTCGCTCCAGGCAGCACGGGTCTGATTGAAAAGCTACACAAGGCGAGTCATATTTTTCCCACCCGAGTCAGGTTTCATTTGGTGTATTCCTTTATATTTGACAGTGTTGACGTCTGTGAAGATCCTCTTGCTGCAAGATTTCTTCAACTGTTTAGTGAACTTTTTAGATTACATTTCTCTCTGGTGCGCATAACATAAAGAGATAACATAGGACTGATTTTCGCCTATGCTTACCTTTTTACGTGTTCAATGGCACCGAGGCTTAATCATAGAATCAAGGTGCCTGTGTGTAAAAGATGCTCTACACTTAAGCTGGGGTATGGGTAAAATGCATGAAAGAGGAAGGAGCAGCTTCAGGAGGTACCTGTAATTTCCACAAGAGTGGGATCTCACCAAAGATGTCTTTGATAAATCATGTTTAGGGGAATTAGAAAAAATTTTTTTCTTTCTATTGGATCAATGACAAAAATAACTAGTAAAACACCTAAATAAGTCATAATATCTATTCTTATACATGACTTCTAAAAAACAATAATATTCATTCCTCAGATTATTTATTATAATGATCCCCAACTTCAGGGCCATGTCAGCAGTTGTCTTGTGTCAATTATGTCACTTTACTATTGTTTTACAACGCGTATTATTCTGAATTCAATAACCAGTTAATTGAACCTGTTGACTGTTCCCTATCCTACATTTTAACTTTCATAAGGCCCCCATACACCTTACAATCTTACCATACAATTTGTGTATAATCAACTATTTTTTCTACCAAAACCATGTAATATGATGAGCTTTCTAATCCTTCCAATCACTATGTATTCTATCAGGGAGGACCCAGCACTACATAGTTCTTGGTAGATCTATAGGAGATTGTATGTAGTGATCTAAAGGTGTAAGGGGGGCTTTAGGTTTGCTTTTTGCTTTCCATACATATTTTCAACCAATCTGAAGTGAACAAACCCCTATTGGCACAGGACCTTACATAAGAAGGTCATCAGGACAACTGCCGTAGTTACTGCCTGGTCTTATTCTACATTGCTCACTGCCATTATCTGTGATTAACCAAATTTTGACTGCCAAACTGGTAAAACTCCTATACCTACATCCATCAATGTTTCATTTGAAAAATAAACAATCTGGTGGAGTTAGGTCCCAATTGATTCAGGTGATTAAAAATAAAATTGACTAGCCTGTAAATAATCGGCAATGTGCAGTATTAGACTCACATCAGTATTAGACTTCTAATAGAACACACGTCTCTGCCATTTTAGTTTGTATCTTACTCGTTCTGTTTTTTTCTGTAAAATCTTGATCTCTTTCGGTGATGCATTATGATTGTTAATTTGGGTGACAAAATAGTTTCATGTATTCTTGCTGTTATTCTTATGCATATGGTGTCAGATGTTAATGCTCTCCCATGATTGACAGGTAATCAGCAGACATCTGTACTAAAAAACAGAGAATGAATAAGTCTGTAATTTTATTTCTTTGTAATCCTGCTGTGTGGGAAGCATAGAAATTAGCAATCAGTAAGGTCAACTTAGAGCTGGTAAAGTGAGCTGTTAGGCAGTTTAACATACTGATCACTCTGCTTGTGGATGAGGGGGGAAATCTCATTGCAAAAGATTGCTGTAACATTTTACCCTCTTCTGAGAAATCAGCTTGCTTGCTCTTCATATGTAAGTCAAATAAAGGAGTCCTGAAATGTTTATTGCATTCCATGTGAGTATTTGTCCACCAAGGGTGTGTTGCCACCTTTTACTATTCATATGAGTGGTCAAAAACTGGTCAAATACTGCTTCCAACCACCATTACCCAGCAGCCATGACATATCATGTTTTGCCATGTAGTTCTCCATAGGGACAACATGATGGTGGTTGACAGCTCACCACCCACACAAAATTTCAAATGTGAATATTGCATTATAAAATTAGTTAGCCCTAACTTGGTATTAATGTTTCATCTCAATCACCTGCATGTAATACTCTTAGCTCCAAGCCAATAGCATATATCTCAGCCTTTCAATTAAATTATTTTTTAACAAAGTAACAACATAAACATAGCCCCCCCCCCAAAAAAAAATGCAGTCATCCAGAAAGTGATTATCTCCTGACATCATGCATATAGACTCTCTTACGGTCTCTCTTACGGACTCTCTTACTGTCTTTACACTCATCATACGGTTATGTATGACATACTTGCATCATGTTTACTCCTTATTTTTGTATATACTTATTATGCATTTGTATTACATTGATGTACTATTTGAAAAAAAAACCCCTTCCTTTTTTTAACTTTTGTATAGGTCCACCTTGTTGAAGCACATGAGGATGCAGGTCAGGGGCTACTGACTTACCCGTTGGCGGTGTTCTATATATATTTTTTATGTCTATACTTTACTTCTCTTTTGCAATACTCACTGTGAGACCCCCACTTTAGAAATAGTGTGTCACTTTTTTCACCTGGACCAGGGACCCCCTGTGTGTGGCGCTCTCTGCTTCTTTTTGGGGATGCGGGCGCGCGGGGACCCCTCCGTGCTGGTGCAGGTTGGGGTGGTTGGCGGGGTGAGGTGACCCCCTAGCGGTGCGTATAGCCTGCTGTGGGTGGCCTTAGCCTGGCTGACAGTTCTCCCCCTGCATATTCCATCCTGGCTCCCCTCTGCCGGGTTTACTGAAAGGGGAACCGATCGTATGGGGCACAAGGCCCCTGATTGGCTCAAGCATGGTGGGCGTGGTGGGGGATGCCCTCGGATGCAAGTGGTCTGACAGAGTTGGGCCATGACGTACACGGGGCTCCCCCAGGCTCCTCCCACTTAATGCCGTCCCGGACAGGGCCGGGTAGAGGTGGGGGTGGACTACTACGGGCGCCTGCGCGCGTCAGGGCGCACTATAGTGACGTCAGGGCGTGGTGGACGGGCGCCAGGGACCGGGCGGCGGGGGGTTATATAGGTGGGAGTGTGTTTACACTCCTATTTGATGGCGGACCTTAAGGGCAGCGTGTAAGGTATGCTTACTACTGACTCATATACAGACTTTCTTGCTGTGGCACCAGTGTAATTAAATATGTTAGCAAAATGTTTATACTAATAATCCTCGCTCCTTCAGGGTGGCGGCGAGGCTTTTTTCAGCTGTGACAGGCTGACTATATTTGGATACAGATTGGTTTATTAGCTGGGACAAGCAGCAGGTATTATTTGTTTTGGCATATCTCTATAGCATCACATGGAGATGGCACGATCAACACAGGTTTAAGGTTATAATACTATCGTTTATACTTGCAATCAGGGGGCTTGGACTATAGGGTACTTATAGGTGTTCCCCCATGCACTCACATTTCTTCTTGCTTACCTTTCCTTTCCTTCACTGGTTTCCCCACACTTAGGTTCCTGCTCGGTGTCTTCCTCCCCCCTCTTTCCCTCTTGCTCTTTCCACCTTTTTTCCTTCTTGAGTGGTATTTGTTGCTATACATGCGGTGTTTTTTATTTGGCCCACATGAGGCTCTTTTGTTCACTACTTTTGTGTCCTTTCCTTTATTATCTCTTTCCTTCTTATTTTTAGCACGGCCCCCCAGTCACTAGCCATGCACACACACACATTCACATACACTCAATACAACACATAGTCTACATCAAAGCACAGATTATGGGGCAATCACCTCTCATGAAACAGAGCCGTTATCACATTTGGACTCACATTCATCACATTTTCACTCACATTCACACTTTACCTTTTGCTTCACTGTCCCCCCTAATTACCTCTTTCTGACTCTACACAATCTTCACATGCACTACGCACTTCCCTATCACAACACACACACACTCACTACACATACTCCCACCCAGCGGTCTTTTCTGCTTCTAGTCTATAACCTTTTTCCTTGTTCCTCTCATTTTTCCCCTTGCCCCTTCTTTGGTTTTTTGTTTTTCCCTCTCTTCTTTCCCCTTTTCTTAAGTACTTTCCTCCCCCCTGTATTGCTATAATCCCCCTACTTTTCTACCTACAGTTACTTAATTTACTTGCAAAGGCTTGGAATTGGCCCGCCTTATTCGGCCCCCCGTTCCCCAAAAAGAGGTGCTGCGCCGGACCTGGGGCGATTTGGTCCAACTAAATATACAGTTTTACCACAGTGGGTATTAATGATAGGTCAAGTCTCTAACCAGAGAAATGGCCATATTTACATAATATAAATCTCCTTTAATTAGAACACCACTTACCGTATGCCAATTCTTTCTTGCATCCTCAGTGATGATATGATTCAAGCTGGCCTGCATATGTATATCTCCTGAAGAAGCGAGTAAATCTCGCGAAACGCGTCGAGACTAAAAGAAGACATATGTTTTCCTTGAACTGTATTGTTTATTAACAAGAAGTGTTTCTGCTTATGTTACTTTGCAAATGAATAATATATGTACATTTATTTGACTGTGTCTGTATACGTTACATAATTCTGTTTTGATAATACATTTTTTGCCGGGAAAGTCCCTCAAATTGGTGACAGAGGGGAAGTGGTCCCCCCCCCAAGTCACACAGGGTGCAACCCTATTTTTTCTTTTGACTCTCTTGAATAGTTCAGAAACTCCAGAGAAAAACAGTATGGATATGAAGAGATTGACTTGTGAAGTGGGCAAGCACCTGAATAACAGATGCACATCTTCTCTTTGATGACCTAGATGAACGTCAAACAATACACATACATAAATGTGCTCACACCGACCACCACTCTTGGGCACAGTATTGGACACTTATGGAGTAATGTAGGCGGTATGGACATGTAAGAGGATTGGAAGAGTATGTAAAGTAAGGAGTGAGTTCAAGCATATACAGACAGCACATGAGCCCCTAGGCCTCATCCCACCACTTCATTATTCAGATGTTTATTTATCTACCCATGCATACCATGAATATTAACGAGTAAATACCCCTTGTTAAAATTGTAGGTAAAAGAATTCATTTGTTGGAAGAAAAATATAAATATAAAATAAGGTTGGTTGCATAACCATAAACGAATAGTTTGTTCAAGCTATTTTTTTTTGAAGTCAGAAAAATGCACACAGATTATAAAATCCAACTTAAAAAAAACCCAACCTCAATTTGACTTCATTTGTTGAATTTACAGAATAAGCTGTCTAGACAGCATGTCGGGATGTCAAGCTGTCCAAGGCAAAGTTCTTGTGCAAGAGAATTTATGGAGAAAGCACATGAGCAGTTTGACCTGCGGATTCGGTTGAACTTCCTTGATCGGCTGGTTAGGATAATTTGATGTCAGTTTCAGTGTTGGCTAAAAAGGGCCTGCCATTAGAGTACTACTTTGTGATTAAACGATTAAACTGATCATGTTAATATCATGTAGAAGAACATGACTTCCATTTTGAAGTTTCTCTATGGCAGCATGCAAGATTTTCTCAGAACAGGTTTCTTGTAAAAAATACCTGTCATAAAATTAGAAGTGTGACTTGCTCTTCTGACCTCCATTATTTATTAGGTTTCCCTGGAAGCATTTTAAAATACAATGGTTTTGCAGAATTCCCTTTTCCATTTGACTTTCTTTGTGGTCTTTTTTATTGCTGGGATTTAGTAAAACATTTTAGCTCTTCATAGTCATTTCCCTGTTTGTTCCTTTCGATAAAGAAAATATTAGGCTAGTCACTAGTCTCATTTCCAACTAAAACTGATTGACCTTATCTGTGTAACTTATATTAATATTTCCTGAATATTCAAAAATATATAGCCAAATAAAGCAATATCTATCTGTGAAACGTATTAGCAAAAATCCCAGCAGAATGCAGCAACCTTACCACTGCCAAACACATAATGAGTAAAGAAAGACTAAAATCCTATTTTTCTTTAGATGTCTCAAAAGATTTTCTCTTGTTGCTTTGATTTTTTTAACCTGTAAATGCAATTGTTTCCAAAAGTATGAGCCAAAGATGTGATTATAAAAACATTATCAAGCTCGCAATAAAAAAAGAGTGTGAACCTTGCTGACAAATAACACACACAACAGACTGAGGCTATGTCACCACTGCGTTTTGTGATATGTCAGGACCCCTATGTTAAGGCGCAGTTCTTGGAGGGGGTCATCCCGCATCCCATACACTGCTCTGTTCAGACATCCACGGATGCCTGAGGTTAACGTACTGCACTACATTAACCCCTGCATCGGCAGATCGGCTCAGCGTTGTGAGAACAGAGCATCCACCGGGCAGGTAAAGTGTATGTGCTCTGTCAGGACCCCCGCCAAGCACTGTGCTAAATTTAGGGGGTCCCGATGGTTTACAAAATGCTGTGGAGATATAGCCATAGTCAGGTTTGGGTGAAATCAGTTTTCTGAATGCATAAGAAATGTCAAAGCTGAATCAGGTGGCTTGCTCTGGCTCCTACAGGGTGGTAAGCCACCAGATCACTTCTAAAGACCTATGGGCACTTCCAAAGGTAACTTAACTCCTTGCATTAAAATTATGAGAAAATCAGTGGCCATCCAGTATCCAGTAACATTCCCCTGGATTAGCATTCCCAATCCGGTACCCAGAGAGTAAAATGCATCAACCATGTCCTATATGCATCAACCTTTGTTTGATTGACTCTCAGTTTGATTGATTTGTGAAAATCAATGTCAATCTAACATTGATTGGTGTTACACAGTGTCAATAGATGCCTTACATCATAGTGGCAATATCATTATAATTGTGACTTTTGCAAAAAAAATTATAAAATTTCTTCTTGCTGCCATAAAAAACTAATTTTGTTAGTAGTTATAAAACTCACTCAACATGCTTGGATTTCTTTTGTTTTGGCATGGCTTGAGGCTTAAAATTTTATAGAAAATGAAAGCATAGAATGCCAAGCCTTAGGGTGAATAAAAAGTTAATTAAAAGGGAGTTCATTGTGTAATTTTCAGTAAGGCTAGGACTCCACTATGTCAAAATCCCAGGGGTTTATGAAGCACTGTCCACGCGTCCATTGATATTTAATGAATGCATCTCCAAATGGGATTTAGAGATCTGTTGCATTGTTAAAAAATCAATGTGGTGCCCCATGTTGACATTAACACATAACAAGAATGGAGCATCAGAAATTATGAGGCAGGCTTTTTCTGGGGGTCGGGAGTGTCCCCCTGTCCGCGTGCCAGGTAGGGGGTCACTTGCAGTAGAATTCACGGACACCAAGCGGTCTTTTGACCGCAATAGTAACATTACACAACCGCCTGGGGTCTCTCCACTTTGCCTGTCTTTTTCCCCCTCACTCGTGGCTGTTAGT
>CM070033.1:106299286-106310973 GCA_036250615.1 Ptychadena robeensis | reverse complement strand
TTAAGATTACCTAAAGTATTTGCTAAACATCACAACAGGTCAACACTCTCACAGTCATTGCTTTACTGATGTGCTGAAAAGGTTTTTTTGGTTGCGTTAACTTAATGCAAGGCATGCACTCTCATCTCATTCCTGGCACTGCAGGAGCTAAGAACAGATCTGGAAATATTCTAACTCCATCATACATGTACAAGAGTTACATCACCAACGGCAGCCCAATGGAAAAAGATGCCAGAAGAACATTTTCATGAGCTTGAACATGACAGTGTTTGAGTCTATTGAAAGAAGACAAACTAATTGATAAAGCTATCAACGTGTTAGGGCCGTAGAACCCTGGCATGGCTTTAGTTTGCAGGCTAGAACCCACTCCATTTCCTTCCATCCTCGCTGTGCAGTCTGCCGGACTAGGCAGATTGCACAGACAAAGCCCTTGTTGTCATCACAGCTTCTGAATGTCAATGCATGCCAGGTTTTTATGTCCACCTCTTGTCAGCATAAGGAAATTTAGGTAGTCAACTTCACCAGTTAGCAAGCCTTTAGAACTTCCTTCCTTATCTAAGCTTAGAGGATGCAGGCCCTGCCCCTGATTAGAGAGGATTGAAAATTTTGATAGTAAATTTTCTGTCGAAATTTTGTCTTTTTTGTCGAAATTTCTACTAGTCGAATTCTGACAGGTCATTTAGATTTTTGATAAAAAAGTAGAAAATCTTTGTGAAAATTTTACTTAAGAAAACATAAATGTAATCATGCAAAAAAATGATTACATTTTAAAAATATATATATCTTGATCCCCGTCTCCCACCCTATGGAATGTGTATAAAGGTCTCTTGGACTTCTTAGACAATCCAAAAGAGTTAAAATAACACATGTAAAAACACATAAAATCCCCCCAAAATCTGTAATTAAATAAATTATTTCAGATAATAACATGGAACGACCCCAGTACAGCAATAAGCACATAAAAAAACACATGTAACATGTAACATGTGTAAAACACAGTAAATATTGTTAGGTGTAATCATAAAATAAATGATTACAGGTAAGGAGTATTGGGACGTATTAAACCCTTACTCCTTCCAAACCATTAACCACAGCATGGAAATATTAAATTTAAATCAAAACACAGTAAAATATTGCTGTAAAAATAATATTTTACTGTGTTTGTACAGGTATTTGAGTTAAAGAGCTTATTGTGGTGCTGGAGTTAATGGTTTTGGAAGGAGCAAGGGGTTAATATGACCCCTTACTCCTTCCATGTTATCTGTAATAATTTATTTAATGATTACACCTAACAATATTTTACTATGTTATACACATGTGCGTTTAATTAATTCGCTTATTGCCCTGCTGGGGTGAATATTTTTTTAAACCCAATATGACCCAATACTTGTTCCATGCTATTATGTGTTATTTAATTCATGATAACATATAAATGTGTATAGGGTGTTTTTTTTAAGTCTGAATTTGTAAGCAACATCCAGTTTAAGCTAAAAATACTAGCTGTTGAAAGTTTTACAAATTTTTACTATAAATAAAGATAGATATCTTTTTTAAAATTCCACTATATGACTTTGCCAGTTAATTACAAAGCCCCTGAACATGGTATCTTGCCTACATTTGAGGGGGATACAAAGAAGGGTTGTGTGGGCATGCAAGTTAGGAGGGAGGGAACGTTATTCCAGGTCAGGTGCATTGTGAAATCGCTTGCTTGAAATTTAATTTTAATGTGTGTATGCAGGTTGGGGTTGGGGGGTCTGACTTATCTTGGGCACAGGCAAGAGAGGTCATAAGGAAAAAAGGTTGGGAACTACTGACCCTAGTATAAGCACCACTGCTTCAAAGGCACAATTCTTATGTAAAGTCTTTTGTCTATATACCCAGAGTAAAATATCCCCTAATTAATTTATATTTAAATGATATTATTTGTATAAAAAGAAAAATCTGAATAGCTAATTGGGACAAATTATATTATGTAAAATTAAATGAATAGATAATGTGGTTAGGAATAAATAAACTGAAAATTACACAATTAGAAATGTAATCAGACATTTTGGCCACACGTCCCATTTGAAAGGATTATTTCTAATCATTTTGGTAGTGCAGTTTGTTTGAATTACACCAAAATATAATCGAGCCAGTGATAGCAATAATCATCATAAAAGTCAGACCCAATAGTTTATTTTTCTTTAAACATTATAACATTTTGTTTTGCTTTTTTGGGGGGACATATTGTTTATTTGTAGTGTTACATACCAATGTATTGAAAGCATTATTCACTCAACATTTTGCAGTACACATGTTTTTATATCTACATTAAACCACTGAAACTTGAGATTGGAATTCAAATTCAATACTGTGGATGGTAAAAGCCCCAATTTTTATACAGCACAACTTTAGTTAGTTAAATAAAATGAAAGAACACATGCAATGAATAAAAAATAAATGTAAAAAATGCACTGCATTTAAGCGTTCTATGCAATCAGAATTTGTCTCTAGTGAAGATTAAATTGTGAAAAAGGAAAAAAAAATTTTGGTCCAATGTACTCAACCTTTTTTTACATATTAAAATGCATACTGAAACTTATCACATATTATTGAAATTTTAGAAGGTCTAATTAGTAAAAATGTCTGCTAGGTTGCATAAACTTCTCCTGTGTCTCTAATATTATCCACTGCTTGGGTTCATGTCGGCCTGTGTGCTTCATGTCTGAAGCAAACCCATTAAGTGAATCAAAAAATCAGTTTACAGTTGGAGCCTGTTCCTAGAAGAATAATAGTAGTGCAAAGTGTGCCAATTCATTGGAAGATGAGGGAGGTATCACTTGTCAATGCTAGCAGTGTTCTCTGTGACAACCACTATTAAATAGGTAAGGTAAACACATGGCAGAGAATCAAATATGGGCATTAAAATTTCCCATTTGTAAACATGGGGGAAACAATTAAATTTTTGAACATCAAAGTTCAATGACAATTTACAATGATGCCAACTTTCTGTTGAGGAGGTTTTGCTGCTAGTTTTTAAAACTTTGTCCCTGCAGAGAAATTTGATTTAATCTTTCTTAGTTGGAAAGTTGGACATTCAGCAAACTTTTTAACCTTCAGTGGAGATTTTAAGCAAAATTCTTTTCAAACAGTTGTCAAAATAGAAATCCAAAACTATATGCATATGAGTATTGTTTACATGTGTGATTTATATGGGGTTTTGGCATAGACCCCAGACAGATTTGTAACAAAGTGTCCTACAGTCAGGAGTAAGTAATGAAATGTACAGAATCCGTAACACTGAGTGTAGCAATAAATAGAATGTAATATATAATACAAGGATCAGGCTTAAGGTGAGTGCAGGGGTCACGAGTAAACATCTACCTCCACAAGGAAGTACACCCCATTAAAAGTAGAACATTTTCCAATTACTTCAGTAAGCCAATCACCAATATCACTTGAACACCAAACTCTCTGTACAACACTCTACTATTCCACCTAATTCTCAGATGCAGTGTCACTAAAAGAGGGAAATTGTTCTTTCACTTGTTCATTGAAGGTCAAATAAGAGCATGGTCTTTGCAATGGCCTTCAATGAGCTCTTTTTACTGAGTAGATAACATAATGGGTAACATAGAGGGCTAGAAACTTAAAGGTTTCTTCTATTTCATGTTCCCATCCTGGTGGGATTTTCCATTCTTTTCTTGGCACCAGCTCAAACATTAGAAGAAATCCTCCCAACAATTATAAAGAGCATTACAACTCTCGCATACAGTATTTGTTTGCATTTGATTATCATTTATTGAACCATAATTTATGTTGGAAAGATTTAGACATTTTGCATTAAGCTTCCATTTTCGTTTTAAAGAAAAGTAATCAAATCAGTATTTTGTAGTGTGGAAGAAGTTTAGAAGACAGTTAATTAAGAAGCCAAATACAATCCTCCTGCCAAGTTGCCATTTCCCAAAACTACACCCAATCAAAAAATTTCCTCCCTGGCACATTTGTTAAGAGGTATTATAAAGCACATTCATCAGATCAGAGGAAATTGTATTATACACATTGATTAGTTAACAACATTAGAAAACAGATGGTATCTGAAGAAGTACAGAAATTATTATTGAAACATTTTTAAGACTTCGTAACGAGATATAAAATTATTTATTACACCGTAGAAAAAGATGCAGTTTTAAACAAACAATGGCCAAAGAGGATGGGTATGTATTGCTCTAGATTAGATCCTTAACCAATGCAAATTTCATGAATAATCAACGCAAGTTGACCTTTAAGGGTATAATGAAATCAACAGAGCGAAAAAAAATAACTTTGACTTAAAATTTGTGAAAACTTCATATGTCACCTTGTTCAAATATAATTTGTATTCAGATTGTTAGATCAGTGTTGACTCTGTTACACATATAGCTATGAGTATCTTTTTATACTTATTTTTTAAACTTTGGGCAAAATCAAGCACTGCATGATAGTGTCGGTTGATTGCATTAATAAAAGATATTGCCATTAGATCCATTATGTTTCTATTTTTCAAAACAAGCCAAGCTGCCCAGCAATGGTGTTAATTAGAGGGTTATCACTGTCTACTTAAGTTTCTTGCACCTTTTTAAAATTTGTGAACAAACACATAAATATTAAAAAGCACCAAGATATTGCTAAGTGATGTACATTAAATAGACAATGAAAGACACAACTAGCTTACAGACAAGTACAAAGTATGACAGAATATTGGTTCTTGCTCGAAAATCCCTGAGGCTGAGGAAGCTCCACTTTCACTAAAATACCTGCATTGAACGTGCAGTGCACAAGCTACCCATTGACTGCGAAGGGGCTATGGCAGGACTATCTACACAGTGCGTAATAGCCCCTGACCTGTTGGTCCAAGCCTCGGTAGCGTCATGAACGCATTGGAGACTTGACGTATAATGTGTCCATTGATGTCAAAATACGTTAGTTATATGGCAGCCCATTGATTTAAAGGGGCCATGTTATCTCCTGTGATATGTAGCACTGCTGATAACGTGCCCCTAATGGAGGGAAAAGGGGGGGGGGGTTTCACCCGTTGGATGCACTGACGTCAGTGCGTAGTGTGGAGCCTTAAGTTCTGGAGGCAAGGCTTTCATGAAACACTGGTTGAGAATGGCTTATAACAAAATTACTTAATGGCTGCATGTCAGTCCTGAGGAGTGGATATTCCTACACAGCAAGTTTTCCCATACTAACAGTAAGGACAGGGCCACAACAAAAAATTAAAAAAATTGATTAAAAAAATTCAAAGTGTTTTAATGTCCATGTATAAGTCAAATAGGTAGAGAATCACATAGGTTTGAGGATCGAATAGGTTTCAAATGGTTTTCTCCTCAAAGGCACCGCTTCCGGCTGAGCTGAGCATGGCTGATGGATGTGTCCATTGGGTGTTCTCAAACACAACACAACCTCGACATGCATTTCGTATGTTCTTCCTCAGGGGGTCATTAAACTCTAATAGGGGACCCAAGCATGCCGGGTGTGTGGGTATCACCATCGAGCTAGTGCACCTTCGAGCCACAGAGGGGGAACGGGGGGCCACTGGGGAAGTTAACAAAAAGAGTTAGTGATCTGGTCATTGGATACCAAGTATTCTTACAGCCTATGCTGCCTATACGTGAATTCGAAAGAGTGGGGGAGCACTGCTTACAGTTGCACTAAATGTTCCCCCTCTGCAGCTCGAAGGTGCGCTAAACTGATGGTGATACCCACACACCCGGCATGGTTGGGTCCCCTATTAGGGTTTAATGACCCCCTGAGGAAGAAGGCACGAAACACGCATCGGGGTTGTGTAAATAACTTTAAGGCATTTACATATCTATCCTCCTTCATTGTTACATATTATGCAAGTATCAGTTTTTCTAACCCTTCCCTTTTTTTTAAAAACAAAAATGTTGGCTATAGGCGCACATAGATTCAATTAGCAAAAAAATAAAGCTTGGTTCTATTTAAGATTTTAATAAGCTAATTTGAGAACTTTTAGTCAGCTTTTGTTTAATGAGTCGGAAAGAAGGAAGATAACCATGAAGCAAAGCGTGCATTTCAACCACTCTCCCAGGGAGGTGTTGAATAATATTTCCAGCATAAAATTAAAAATGTTCCAACATAAAAATATACTTGAAAAGTGTCATGGGGGATGAACAGAATGGAGTAGAGTAGCAGGGAAGTATATTACAAACTACAACTGATTAAAATGTATCAAACTAGTTGTGCAATAATGATACTAAAATTAACTGGACATAAAGAAGGACATTGGCTATGGCTTGTGGGGGAGGATTGTTGACATCCTACATAACCTAAAGATTTTATTGTAGTTCCACACAGTGTACCTACTGTAGTGCATCCTTGGTCCACAATGGCCTCTAATTCAACTGTATATTTTATATATATATTGCATTTGCATTATTAACTGTAAATAAATTATAGTTTAAAAGTTCATATTGTACATTACTAGAAAATTCTATAGATTAGGTTATTATATTATTTATCTTGTAGTAAAATAATTAACTGGATTGATCAATGGGACAAGCACAGAAAATATCTGAATGATGCTTTAAAAAAGATGAGAAGTAATTTGTAGCCAACTTTTGCCTTTGAGTTGTTTTTTAAGAAACGTTGTACTTATCTGAGTTCTCGTATATAATAATTATTGATATTGTCAGGTAGATGCTCATGTAAATATAGCAAGTCCTTTGCTTTAGCTAATATCTCTTCTTATTTTATTATCTCTTATTAATTACATTAATGGACTGGACATATGTTATTTTTTTATTTAAAGGACATGGTAAAAAGTGTGTAGATAGAGTTAAAGCAGTAAAAAGAAGAGAAGAAGGTTCATTCTCACAATAGTGCCCATGTTTTTTAATATGACTTCAAATAAGCTTAAAAGATGGTCAGGTGTCCACAATTCTTGGGTCATACTGTATAATGTAGTTTTCATAGCATTGTGAAATGAATTTCTCCATATATTTTTAGAAAATCCAAGATAATTTTTGTATGGATTCTGGTACCAGTGATGTGCTACCTAAATTCCAGTCCAATGTTTACTGTGATTTGAAAGCCAAGTGATGTTGTTACACTTCCCATCTATTGACTGTAATTAGTGAAGGCCTAAAAAACTATTGTGGTGGATGACTGAAGAATTCTTTCCCTGGTGAAGAAAACACCCTTCAGTTGGCCAGATTAAGAACATTCTCCAGGAGGTAGGTGTATGTGTGTCAAATTCAACAATCAAGAGAAGACTTCACCAGAGTGAATACAGAGGGTTCACCACAAGATGTAAACCATTGGTGAGCCTCAAAAACAGGAAGGTCAAATTAGAGTTTGCCAAACGACATCTAAAAAAGCCTTCACAGTTCTGGAACAACATCCTATGGACAGATGAGACCAAGAGACCAAGGGAGCCGTACTCACAGGCCAAGACATTTTCCAAACATATACTTTGATTTATTGAAATTTAAAACCAGCTATGTGAAAAGATATACATCATGTCACCCCAAGTTCAAAACCCCCCTCTGACGCGTTTCCCTCTAAATATAGAGCTTATTCATATATCAACTATAATACAGGATAAACAAATAGTAGACATGTGGACCTATAGGAGATTACTTTATTGCTATGACCTAGTAAATCAAGGTAGAGATGCAAGGTATCAGGAATGCTGACACTTTTTACAATAATTAGTGACAGTGATTTGGAATTTGTAATAATTAGCATAACCATAATTATCTTGATTATAATTGATACACCAGCATGTAATACACCAGTCCTGCTTAGAGCTCTATCCTCTGTTAGAACACAAAGTTATGTTTTATGTTCACTCATTATTATCAGATCAGCAGCACTTAGATGCGGTTTATCACCTGTCATCCAAGTAATTTCCTGATTTTCTTGTTTTTTGTTTTTTTTACAACAATAGACACTTTTCATATAACTTACAACATTAGCTGTCTAATTCTTATTATGACTTCAGAATTTTTTATTTGCTTTGTTGTTGGATGAACAAATACATTCAGCTTCAAATTGCATTGTGTTCTTTGGAGTTTGAAGCTACAAAAGTAGAACAATATTCATATTACAGTGAGAAAAATATGAAATAATAAGAAAGACAGCAACAATGAGTTGGTAAGTAAGTACATTTAAACTGACAATAATTAAAAAAAGTGTCACAACTGTACAGTGGAGTGACTAGATTGGAATAGGGATTCCGTAGACCCATGGAGCACCTCCTGGAAATGGGAAATTAAGTTTTAAAAAAGTGGAGTATTGGGGTATATACAAGTGTATTCATAGGTTTAATAGTCCTTCCGTTTAGTGTACAAATCCAATATGTTAATTAAAGGTTTTAATTAGGAGAATGTCATTATTTAAGGTCTGGTGACAGAAGTAAATAATTTATTTAATGACTAGTGGCATAATCAGCGACAATGGGCTGAAAGGACTAAATCTTTGGGCCCACCTAAATTTGGGCACATGATATGAATCCAGAGAGGCATATAAACACTTTGGGACAGGACAAAAAACAAAAGCAAAAAAAAAAAATTCTGAAAACTTTTTTGTTCAGTCATATCCATAGCATACTACATTGTTCCACAATTTAAAGACTATATACTATACATGTGTTCATTGATAAATGCAACGTCTGAACAGTCTATGCATTTCACCCTTATAAAGGGTTCCTCAGGACATTGCATTTCAGATAAAGGTTTGTAAAACTTGGCAGCGCAATATATTTGTTAGCTAATGAATCATATATTAGCTGGTTGGGGTTCTACTGTTGTCTACATGGCAATCTTATGGTATGAGAAAGAATTGCTACCCCCATCCAGGGCACCGTGAGCACAGGGGTGCCTGACTGGGGCGTGATGGGTCAGAGGAATAGTGCAGTCTGGCAGTGATATAGGCAAAGTGGGATGAAGCCACTTGGGGGTAAAACCTGGTGGCAGAAGTGGATCGGATATTTTGTCGGAGAGAAGACCCTCACCCTCCCTCCCTTTGCATACAGGGGTCAGGGTGAAAGAGTTGTGGTTCAAGGACAGTTTACATAATGTGTTTGGTTGAATGGTATAATCTGTTGGCATTTGTTGTTTTTCTTCCTCTTTGTCACAGCAGGTCCTTGAGAGTGTCCAGGAAGATTTGGATGGAGGGACATAATCAGGGTGACACGCTGGGGGTAAGGCAGTCACCAGGTTGGGAGAAACATTGAGCTCTTACAAGGGTCAATCACCCACATGGTTTTTGGGAACATAGAGTTGTGTGTTTTCCTTAATTTTCATCAAAGGGGATGGGCACCATGAAGTACTTGGGGCCGCACAGACCACACTTGTTAGTAGAAAGAAAGATTTCTCCCGGTGTACAGCCTCCCTCTCAAGCAAAGATTATCGCCAGCCTAGAAACCCAGGTGCTGGGCCACGGAGGATCAGCTTATCCACTCACGAGCAGGAAACAAAAGGAATTCAAAGATGGCTTTGATCTGCACTCCGTTGTCTTTAAAAATCATTGGCTTTATTGAATATCACGTAGATACATACAAAAAACAGACAGGGTCCCTCCAGGGAAAGTCCCCTCTGACGCGTTTCACTTGCTGAAGCGTATTCATAGAGAGAGGGATGAGCACCATGAAGTTTGCTGTTAGCCCAAATCTTTACAAGTATTTTAAGAACATTAGAAAATAAAATTATATTTAAGACATACAACCTTTCCCTAAAAAAAATCAATCTCTCAGAGTATTCTCAGAGATTTGAGGAAAAAAATAAACTGGCCTTGTTCTGTTGTTTTAAACTGCTGTGAGAAGTTATATAGTAAAAAGAAACATAATACTTAGAATAATATTTATTTTAGAAATGATAGTCCAGTGCGACCTTATACAACAAATAAAATGTAGGCCAATCAGTGGTGGCTACTGCATGACCAGTTTAAGGCAGAGCAGTTCACATCAGTTTGATCTCTCTTATTTACACTGGCCAATGCCAAAAAAATTCAAATTGTAATAAGGATTAAGGGATAAACTACTGAATATGTAATAATGTGGGTTCTTTATATGACGCTTTTGGTAAGAAGAAAATATAATATAAAATACAAGAAGAAAGTTGTTTGTCAGTATAATTTGCATATTTATTTATTACAATTGACTCTGCAGTAAACAACAATTGCTATAGCTGGTCTTTTTATGTCTTGTGCTTATTTTTTTTAAATATATAAATAAACCTGTTGCTTAAAATCACAAAGAAAACTGAGTTAATAGACTGTGAAAGCGAACTTGTTCTAGGAAAAAGTGCATGTTTTTAGGGCATTGTGAGAGAGAAATTGGCCCAAGTCCCCATGGAAACACAATGACAGTTAATCAGAATTTCTAATATAATTACAGGTCCCAGAAATTAAAACAAAGCACACCTCCATTAAAACCTCACTTGTTGTAAATGATTTGCTTGTTTAATTCCCTTTCTAAGGCTCATTTGCCTAAAACGGGAAACTACTGCTAATTGCAGTCTGTTGACTGTATTACTGTTAACTGCATGGCCAGTTTTAATCTCTTATTTTTCAGCAATTTTACCACGTATAGACAATCTTTGCAGATAATGGATTTTAAGTGGGGTGACTGCTAGAATAGTATTTGCATAACATTAGATTTGACCCTGAAGTTTGAACCTAATCATAGACAAAAAGGGAAAGGTGAGATCTGTAGGCTGATGAAGTTTTATAAATTATGTGCATATGAGCTTACGTAGTTTGGTGTCCAAAATCAACTTCATATGAGCTTTTTTCAGCTTCTAATTGCTATTAGCCATTGTGATATCACCATATAGCAAATCTAAAATGCATAGGTGTAAACTGTTTCGATTTAAGCAGTAGACTAGTCCAATAAGTATCTTTTCTAATTGTCTGAAGACCTTAAGGTAGCCATACACAGCCCGATTTTCGCCTGATTTTGCAGCCGATCAACCTCTGTGCGCACTCCCGCCAAATGCCCAGTGGTCACTCCGCCAAAAATGGGTTGGGCCCACCTGGTGAGATCGACCAGGAATCTACTGCATGTCGGATCGCACAGTGATACATTACTTTGAATGGGGACAGCAGACATAGCACAAGAAACGGCCCTGGGCAGGATGGAAGAAAATGTTGGACCAGGGAAAAATGAATGAAGAGCCAAGGAAGAACAATGTTGCAGAAGCTTCCACCAATTATCAAAACTGAATGTTGTCCTTTGTGTAAAAAATACTCAGAATATGTTGTAGCACTACACTAATAATAGAAAAAAAAATCCACAATAAACGTTATTCTCAATATGTCCTAAGATAAAAAGAAAAGTGTGATGTGTGAACTGAAGTGTAGCAACAAATAAAGGACAATTGAATTGAGCTTACAAAAATGATGAACAGAAGAAAGGAGGTTTCTAGATAAAAGACTATATAATGGTTATGGATTTTCACTGTAAAGCTGTGCATACACTTTTAAATTTTCTATACAATTGTATAAAAGTCGATCATATTACATTTGAATCGTTTTTACTACCACATAATATGATCCATTTAAAAGAGATTGACTCCTTTCCTTAGGTATGTGCGCGTAAGTCTGATGGTATAAAAATCGCTCGAAATACCAAGAAAACCTGTCAGTAGTGATGGCCCGAACTGTTCGCCGGAGAACTATTCGCGGCGAACATCGCA
>CM070033.1:106275886-106288384 GCA_036250615.1 Ptychadena robeensis | reverse complement strand
ATTTAAGCAACTTTATTTAGCCCGAATTAACTCGGGCTAAACACCCAGAAGGTTAAGCGAATACAGTTTTAAAACATATTAAAGGCACATTATCTTTATACCTATACTATCACAGGTGAATTATTCCCCTCCTAAACTAGGGGGTACTATCCTTACAGGGTAACCTATTGTTGCCAACAGTACAACCCAGCTAAACTTTTACTTTATTTGTCTTCAACTACATAGGCAAAGCCTATTTAAGCAAGACTGTACACTATGCAAATTCCATTATTTGTGCCAGCTATACTAATAACCTAACATAAAGCATATTTATTGATTAGGCATTAAAGTCAATTAGGGAATAATGTAATAAACATAATATAAACCTTTCTTTGATGCTAAATGTTCGCTTAATTTTCTAAACACTATTGTGTGTAAACAAAGTACGGAATCTGTAGAAGTCAAACATATTGCAATTTAAAAGCAAAGTCAGCAAACTCCTACAATTCACTCTGTCTAAAGCTAAATATGTTGACTAAGAGCAGGCACCACACGGTGCCGGCTATTACCTTTCTTTTCTAGAAAATCCTCTATGCTCTGTGTGAGATTACTTTTACTTTGTTACTGATGCCTTGAATTTTTGATTTTGTACATTAGCCCTGCCAACCCATGGTGCTAAGCTTTCCCCCAATTGACCTCCTGCTAAACCAAAACAGTGTTCAGCTTAAAAGTGAACTCCGGGATAAACAAATAATGTCTAAATACAAAGTCATGTGTATTTAGTTTTTTGGGGGTTGGCTTTGTGTAAATTTTTGCTTGCTCTTTCTCTTTGTGTAGAAGCCCCATTATCCTGGCTGCTGCTATTTTCCCTGTGTAGGGTGACTGGCCTTCTTTTTGCAATTTCCCTCCCATACTTTAATTCTCTGCTTACTAGGCTATGTGCAGCACATTAATTCTGTCACTGTAACTTCATTTGTTATACACAGAGTGGATTTATATCCATTGGTACTATTTAGCAACATTTTGAAAATGACATTTGGCTTCAAGCATCAACCTTCCAATAAGGTAGAAGAAAGAACAAAGAACAAAGAAGTGAACTGAAATATAATTTCTGTTTATTGGGTGTGATTAAAATTTTACAAGACCATGGAACTGCTACAATTTCAGGGCCTCAAAGTGGGGGTAGGTACTTTCCTTGCTCCCTTCTCATGCACTCATGTTACTCCAGAGTCACCTCTCTGGAACTTTCCTCCTTAAGTTCAAACAAGAACGAGAACTCCCCCCCCCCCGGGCAACAGACTTTGGGAAGCTTTCTGAATATGGCCACCCTACTCTCTGGGCCGTATGGTGTTGCAGGTCCAGAGGTGCACAGTTCCCAAATCACTAATCAATGTCCACACAGCTTTAAGCCTAAGCCTGTGCCCAGTCCAAGTGATTGTGTCGATTGACCACACTCCTCTATAGGCCACACTAGTAGATGTCAGTCCCAGGGCCTAAACTTCACCCTACACTGAGGAAGGGTTTCTCTCTGGGTCACAAAACATATAGTCAACACTTTACTGTACAACAAGAATTACTGTAATACACAACAATATACTGCAATATAGCACACATACAGTATATGTAAACAAAGGTACAAAAGCTCCCTCCTAAAATGAGGGTGCACTATCCTTGCAGACTAACTCATTCTTTCCCACAATACTACCCTGCTACAGAACCATCAGTTAGATCAATCCCAGTAGACGATCTACCTGTTGGCTAGTTATTAGTTCCATTAAAATTTCTGGCGCTGCATCAAACTTAATTTGAAGCATATGTAAAGCAAACATTTGATTTCCTTTACAAAGCTGCTGAGGCCCTAGTATTCCAGCAAATTAATGTATTTTGCAATTTTGTGTGGGTAGAGTACTTGCTTCCTTTGATGGGCTTGTATATTATTTTAGGACCTACAAGAGGAACCTTAGCAACTACAGTACAGTACAAAAGTAAGAACATATGTCACATTGTGGTAAAAAAGCTTTTAATCTTTTCATGGGACAGCAGAAGAGAAACTAATGCAAAAAAACTCAACAAGCAGCCAATAATATCTAAACCTATGCCACAAAAGTGAGTACAGCCCTTAGTGAAAAATGTCCAAATTGTGCCCTAAAGTACTGCCTTCAATGCATGGCCTTAACTTTCTAGGGCATGGAGGTCACAGGAGAACTTCAGAGGTAAATGTAGTCCTCTCCCACTCCTTCATGATGACATCACAGAGCTGCTGGATGTTAATACATTTTTGTTAATCCATAAAACTTAATCTGGTAGACCCATCACATGTTACATGATCATTTTGAAAATGTATATTTTAGGGAAATAAGCAAATACAGCTGCCTAAATAGAGTTGTATTATGATCATACTTTTGTAAAAAAGATTTTTCCACTTGTATCCATTATATGAGAAATACTTCATGCAAGCTCTAAATAGACAGTTACCTAGCCGAGATTTATCAAAGCACTAAATTTATTAAGCCACTTGATGCCTTGGTCTGTGTCTAGGAGAAATATGTGTCTCTTACATTGCAGCTGCCCTGAATATGTTCTAATCATAAATTTTACAGCTTTCAATTCTCATATGATTGAATGTTTGTCTGCAGAGGTTGTGCTGAGAAATGGACAGTTAAGCTTGAGCAGCACTAAAAGGTTAACTACTCAATCCCCAGAAAATGAACTTTTATTTTTGCTGTAATATATTTGTTCAAATCTGTGCTCACTGTTTTCTTAATTCGTTTTTATGAACAAAAAACAATGTTGCTTTTCAAAACTCCATTGTAACATATCAAAAGTAAAATCCTACTTAAACTTCTGTAAAGTTGTAAAACTTGAAATGGACAGGGGGAGACATCTATGGGCTACTCAGTGAAGATTGCTACAGGCAATATTAGTTTTCACAAAATATTGAAATTTTCACCTAATATTCTCAACAAATTTGTACATGTGTTCATTATTATCTTCATTGCAAAAAAGATTTTCACAATAAAAAGTGACGATATTTGCAATGTTTTCGTAATCAATACTATCACATGAAAATTAATAATTTATAACCTTCATTGTGCAAATCCGCGCTTGTACATGTGCATATTGCCAATGCAATGCATGGTAGTTCCAGGGACTGATTTAGTTTTTTTAATTCAACCATTTTAACAATTTTGAGTTTATTGCAAAGCCCCTGAATATGGTAGCATCACCAAAGTTTCTGGAGATGTAGAGATGGGTTGGAGGTATACTACAAAAAAAGTATGACTCTAACACAAATAGTTTGTGCATAAATTAAGTTCAAAATCAAGTTAACATTTTGAAAGTTGAAATTTCGACTTTGAATTTAACTTAATTTATGAAAGAACTGCATATGCTAGAGTGTGGGTAGAGTACTTCCTTCCTTTGATAGGCTTGTACATATTTTTAGGACATATTAACCTACAAGAGGCACCTTAGCAACTGCCCAGGAAGTACAGTACAAAAGTAAGTACATACGTCACATTGTGGTAAAAAAGCTTTTAATCTTTATGGGACAACAGAAGAGAAACTGATACAAAATAACTCAACAAGCAGCCAATAATATCTAAACATATGCGACAAAAGTAAGTACAGCCCTAAGTGAAAAAGGCCAAATTGTGTCCTAAAGTACTGCCTTCAATGCACGGGCTTAACTTTCTAGGGCATTGAGAACTTCGGAGGTAAATGTAGTCCTCTTCCACTCCTACAAAAAAAAGTATGACTCTAACACAAATAGTTTGTGCATAAATTAAGTTCAAAATCAAGTCACAACTTTGAAAGTTGAAATTTCTACTTGAATTGAACTTAATTTATAAAAAAAAAAACTGCACATGCTAGAGTGTGGGTAGAATACTTGCTTCCTTTGATACATTTCGACTTTGAATTTAACTTAATTTATGAAAAAACTGCACATGCTAGAGTAAAACAAATTTTTTTCCAATGTTTCTGCATCCCTTCTCTCCATCTCCAGCAATTTTGGTGTTGATATAATTTTCAGGTGCTTTGCAATCATCTCACAAAATCAGCAAGTCAAAAAAATCTGCGACTCGAATCTTTGCAATCAACACTAGTGGCTACATTCCTCTTTGCTACAGACCTACCCTGTGCTTTAAAGTATTCCTATGCTCTATACAGAGGAGGAGTTTGGGATTTTTTTTTACCATCTCACCCCAAAGGATCCCCTTAAACTCCCTGTTATCTTTTACCCCATCATCCTGTTTTCATCCAAAACCTTTAAAAAATGTGCACTCACAGACTTTTATAAACATATACTGTATCATCTTGAAGGAGCCTACATTTAGGAGCAAAAGGTGATAAACATTGGAGGGTGTTGATCTATATTTGATCTATATATTCCTACTGATTGTAGGAAATGTGAGATATGGTGGAGCCAATATCAGATGTAAAATATGGGTTTAAGATGTATAAATAAATATAAATGTTTGTTGTGTTTTGTACAAAATAAAATATTGCAACATTTTTGACTGTAAACAATATTTTTTGTACCGAAATAGCCCTTGGAAGACTAGCCATTTCTTATAATTATAACTTTTTTGAGATTTTATTATTTTAAAACTTCACAACTCCTGTGTTTTCATTTACAGTATAACAAAACAGTAAATTGGTAAATGAACCCAATAATTTCCCACACCTTCATCTGCACCTTCAAATACCTGGTGGCACAAATCCACTGCTCTTATATGTGCTTTGTTGTGTCACCCAGTCTTTCTCCATATAGTGCCCACAACAGAACACACAAACAGTAGAGATGGTCGAATTCTTTTTCAAAAATCCGACGATTTTGACAATTACGAGTTAATTGCAAAGCCCCTGAACATGGTATCAAAACCAAACTTGCTGGAGATGTAGAGAAGAGTTGGGGTTACACTCCAAAAAAAAGTATGTCTCTAAAACAAATAGTTTTTGCACAAATGAAGTTCAAAGTCAAAATTTCAAAAATCAGAATTTCAATTTTAATTTTGAACTTCATTTGTGAAAACACTACATGTGCTGGACCAAAACTTTTTTTTCCAAATGTTCCCCCAACCCTTCTCTACAATTCCAGCAATTTTGGTGATGATATCATATTCAGAGGCTTTGCAATCAGCTCACAAAGTTAGTCGAAAAATTTGACCATCTCTAACAAACAGTGCACCATATCAGGGGAGCATATGACACAGGTAGCGTATTTTTTGGACTATAAGATGCACACAGTTTTTAAAGCAGGAAAACCAGAAAAAAAATGAATCAATTGGGTTAATGCAATGAATTAAATTAATGCAATATCAAATTCAACCACTAGATGTCACTAGAAGCAGTACTAGCACAGCACATCATGTCATTCTCCACACTGATTGGGTGAAGGGGGGCAGGAAGGCTGCAGAGTCTTCTCCCTCTGCTCTCTGGCTCTCCTCTCTGCAGTTTCAACAGACATGGAGAGAGGGATAGATGGCAGTTCATCTATCTCTCTCTTCATTGCTTATACCAGGGCTCTGCTGACATATGCAATAATACAATTCAGATGGGAGATCCAGACACCGGCCGACACCACACCGGCCGTGGCCAAGTGGCTGCATGGGTTGCGCATAAGACACAGGCACCCCCCCTCCCCCCACACACACCGATTTTGCTGGTAAAAAAGTGTGTCTTATTGTCCTAAACATATGGTAATAATGTAAATTAAATAAAATGCAGTACAAATGCAATTAATAGGTGAGATTATTTTTTTCTGATAGGTGTATTACTAAAGTTGTGAATTAAGCAATATTCAACTCTCATGAAAAAAAAATACATACTCAAACTTACAAGCAATACATTTATTGCTTTAACTCTGTGTTTCTACCTCTATCTTCATGTACCAGTACTTCCACAAACGTCCTGTTTGGGGAGGATCCCCTGCAGACTATGCAATGGCTCCTTCCCAAATACTACATGTACCAAAAACACTTGTACAAGTTACTTGCTGCAACTGCATGAGCTAAACAGTGATGTGGGTTTCCCAAACAGAGGTGGCTACTAATGGGAAACCATAGAATTCCACTAGCCAAAGTGGCCACCCAAGTCCTTTGGTACTCATATTAAGGCTACAAGAACAAACACAATGTATAGGAATTTAACATTAATTTATAGTTACACATGATGTTTTAATAATACCTGGACTTTTATGTAGCTGGAGGGTTCTCCACTACTACATACAGGGGCGGTTTTAGGCATGGGAAACCTGGGTGATTGTCCAAGGGGGCGGGGGCATCATGCCGAGGGAGGCATCTGGACAACACAATTTTTTCAGATGCCAGGAAGTCTCCCCCACATAAGTGCATGCCTATTACTATAGGCTTATTAGGACTATTACTATAGGCCTATAAAAAAGTTCCATTTAAGTCTATGGTGCGCTTTTGGTACAGAAATCTGGACCTAGCAAGAGCGCTAGGGAGGTTAATAGTTTAAACTAAAGTTAATACTTGCCCTGGTGGGTATATACTATTTTATGACTATATTCACTTTTACTTTTTTTAACCTCCCTGTGGTTTACAGTAGGTAAATACAGCCTGTAAAAAAGTCATTAAAAGTCATTTTCTTACTATGTATTTACTAATTTCTTCCTATTTTTTCTTAAAAAGCATAGAAGAGGTTAAAATTGCAATTGCTTTCATTTTTGCAGTAAATATAAAATAATTTTGTCTCAAAAAGTCATTGATATCAATACGCTTTGAAAGAAACACTGGAAACATTATTTGGTGTCACAATAACATTGAAGTATTAGAGTTGTTACATTTATGGCAGATTTGTTACAGATCCTTGAAAGTTAATAAAGAATGAGCTAGGGTTTAATGCTTTTCTCAAAGTATTGTCTGCTAACATTGCTTTACGAAGACAATGCAAGGTTACTGCTTTTTTTCAACCTTCCTGAAAACAAAAATAAATGTATTGTTTTTAAGCTTTGTCACAGTATACAATAAAGATAGTGAGGGAATCCCTGTGTGTGCTTATTATGATCAGTTTTCTTTGTTAGGGTGATATTTTGACAGTGTATATGTTTCAACTGAACTATTAAGGCACTGCTAATCCTTGAGCATTCAAAATAAAGTTTTGACATATTCAGTCTTTTGGCAACAGTATGAGACCGATCTCCTACTGAACGCTTTTATTAATAATTAGACTGTTAGTCAGATCAAAGCCAGGTCTTCTTATCCAACACCTGTACCTGACTGCACAAATGCTCATTTAACTGGATTGGCACAAAGTCAAAATCTTACTGGAAATCCCTTTCAGAAGAGTGGAGGCTGTTTTTGGCCAGTTTCATATTATTGCCTATAGTTTTGAAATGGGATGTCCATAAACTGGAATAGACGTGACGGTCAAATGTCTATAAATGTTTTCATGTAATATACTTTACATTGAAGTCCTTCTTATTGGTAATAAGTCTTGGTAAAATCTTGTACGCTGTTTATTTTTTGCTAACTGTGCTTGGTAATATCCATTGCATTCCATCAGATAAGTGAGTCTGTTTTAATTGATTGAATGGGTTAGGTCTGTCTCCCTGTCTCTGACGGTTATTGCCAATCTAGTTAAACCACCCATATTACAATTTGTCACAAAAATATACCCTTACCTGTTATAATTAAATCCTGAGTGTCTCCCCTTCAAGAATGTGCCAGGGACAAAAACACTTAGGCATCACTGCCCTAGGGCTTGTTTTCACTAGAGTGATCAGCCACAATCCTGCGCGATTTTAACAGTCGTGCGGTGATCACGACCAATCGCATCCATTAATTTAAATTGGGTAATTCCAGAGCCGTGATTGGGTGCAGACTGCCGGCGCCCCGTGGCCATGCACAGCTGATCACCACAAATTGCAGCCATAGAGGTGAAGGGATGTGGTTAAAAATCGTGTCTCCATCCATGGAGTCTTTCCCCCATTCACTATCTAGTAAGATCAGACCACACACTTGCAACACCCCCCGCACACACTTACTGCCTGCAGGCCCGAGTCCCTGCTGGAGACTGCGGAAGATCACTGGGTGCAAAGTATGAGATAAACTCAAATCTAATCCTAAAAAATCATCTCATCACAAATGGTTTTTTTTTCTCCATACCTAGAATATTATCAGCATAATATGTAATACATTATAGTTAAAGTAAGTGAAAACAGTGATGCTGGTCAGTTTTGTCATTCATCTCCACACTTTAGTCCATCCCAATATTTTTATTTTGCAGGCCTTTTTTATATCAGAAAGTAGTTGCTTTGCTCTCATGGTGTGAATTATAACACATGTATGTTCTGTATGTTGTGGGTTGTGTTTTTAATTGGAATATTTATTAAAATACATTATAGCTGAAGCGTAAACAATGTTTTCATCTGTCACTGGTTTAATCTTTTGTAAGGTATCTGCAGGTTTAAAAAAAAATTAATAATCGGTTGTTATACAGTATACAGCTTGGTATACAGTAATCAAAGTGTGATGAACTTTTCTCTATTTGTTTAATATATTCTCCAATGCTGCAACAGATGAAGACTCTTGTGACACTGCTGTCTCTGTTTTCCTCACAGGACCAGCCTACCATTTCTGTATAATAAGGCACATCATAAAGCATTCGAAAGCTCAGCTTGCTGTTTGCATGCAGGTCAGGTATGCGCAAAATGGCAGAAGTCTCTGATGTAGTTACCTGAATAAGGGAGTAAAGGATGATGCATTTGCAAATTGTGTCTGAGAGCAATCAGGCGCCAGCAGATTATTTGGGGGCTCCGGCTGTACCTGACACACTCACTTCTATTGAATGCACATTACATATGAACCTTTTGTATAAAAAAAAAACCAAAAACGTATTTTGTCCTTTTTTATTGGTTTTCTTTTCACATGTCAGGACCGTTGAAAGTAAGACTATGGGTTCTGCCAGTAAAAACACAACATGTGTTGTACTTGAAAGTAAGAAAAAGCAATGCAATTACAACTCACCGATGTACCCATTGGAAATGACTGTCGTGTTTTTACTGCATTTTTTAGAAATGGCAAAATGCATGCCAATGTTGAAGGCAACATTCATTTATTGGCACATGTCCAACCAAGGGAATAGTAGACACCATGATTGATACACAATTATGTAGAATTTTTTTTATATTAAATAAAGTTCATTTATTTATTTTTTGCATATTAGTGTGTTTAGTCAGGATGTCCACTAAACCCTTATCTGACATGTTTCGGTAAGTTACAGACCTACAACATGAAAAACATTTATGAAAAACAGTGTACTACTTTTGGTACAGAAATAATGACCATGTGATAGGTTAACAAATATTTTGCTTTTTAAAACCATAAATTCCATTAACATGAGTAACCTAAGTGGTATCTAATCACAGAATCAAACATTATATCCAAGCTTAACAGTTTTTAGATTAGATGTCTTAAATGGGTTTCTTTTATACATTTCTAACTTGTAACCCACCCAGTTACAGACATTGTGACCTAGGGTGGCTTTACTGACTCCAGCCTGTCAATGGAGGAAGCAGTGAACCAACATACTTGCAATTTGTAAATCCAGTTTTATAAATCCAGATTTCATCTGAAACCCATGGTAGGAGCAAACCTCAATCTTACCCCTTGTATTGACTAACTAAGCACTAAGCACTTTATTAATACTAACATAATCAAAACCGAAAGTATATACTGTACAAAATAAAAAAAACTCACAAAATCATTATAAAATTGGCTAGGTTATAAACAGGAAACTAATTACATGTGCTTAACAAGCATGAAAATACCTCATTGGAAACCATGTAGGTGCAGATCAATAGTTCAATTTGAAATTTTGCAGGGCAATCTCAATCTATTCGTATCTCTCTAACTAGCTATGAAATGCAAACAGTACCTGTCATGTAGTGTTGCTGATCTCTAAGTTATTCTCAAGTGAACATACAACTTACTTGGAAATACTTCATATAGGAGGATTGAGGGACAGAATTATAGTACATGCACAAGATCTAGGTGTAGTGGTTGGTGACTTGACATTTATCACCTGTTCACGGGTCTCTTAGAGTAATCTAACATGGTTCTGCCCATGATACTGAAACAGCCCTGTACAATTTCTTAAATAATATTGATCAGTACAGTATTATTTTCTATTGGGACCCCAACTGGTGTTTTCATGATCAAGCCACAGATGTAGTTAGTGTAAAAGACGGTGTGGTAAAGGTATGTACACCATGCATTTGAGCAGAGATTGCAAGTCCACGAGTTACAATAATATTATGTTGAATAATACAATAATAAATATGTTGACAGACAGAATGCAGTAACCAAACAAATAACAATGAGAGACAATTTTAATTGGCAATGATTAATTTCAGGAAAAAGATGTATGCTGCATACAAGCATATATTATGTGGACTGAACAATAGAGACACAGCCTCATAAATCATTGAAAAACATAATTTATTGATATAGATAAATGAACCCAGCAGAAGCCACAACTAATAGACAATACATTGAACAGTCCACTTGCTTATGGTTGAGCAATATCCTCCAGTGGCAGGTAGGTACATTGCATGTTTATCATTTTAATGTATTAAGCTAGCAATATTCAAATAAAGTTAGGTTGGTTGAGTTTGAGGTTTTGAGGTTTGATTAATTTGTAAATGTAGCAAGTGATTTCTATTCCCTTTGTAGAAAAAAACAGGACGAACCAATGGAGGATCAATGGAGGATACTTTGGTTGGCTAGGAGTTTTCTAAATGAGAAAAATAAAGAGAAAGCACCATTGCCCCTAGGAATGAATCAAATAGGATTAATCTTAGTGCCACACGCTCAATAAAGTTATGAGAACACAGGTTTATTGTTATTACAGGATGGGTTTTCAAGGCAATTCTTATGTTGAAACATGATAATAAATTTCCATTTAAATACATGAATTTTGGGACCAATACATGGAGTGGAAACTGATTTTAATTTTTTAATCATAAGTAGTGGAGTGTTCTATTTGAATTTCTATTACATTCCTTCTTCAGTAACAAATAATAAACTGACCACCAGTAATAGTAACTGCCACCAGATGGCAGTGTGGTGCTGTTTGTTTACAACAAAGCTTCACAGAGGCTGCCTGCCGGTGCCTGCGATTCAGCGAATTTAGATCCGGGACAGGTGAGTGGACCCTGACTCTGACTGAAGTATAAGCCGAAGGGAGCTTTTTCAGCCCATTTTTTACTAACTATAATACAATTCTTTTTCTAATTGCATGGAATACAATTTATTTACAAGGGTTGAATATGTTTTGTTCTTGACATAATATATTAATTATACATCAATGTTCTAAAGATGAGATTATTGTCTCCTTTCTGTCATGAACTATCTAATCTTATTCTGATCTAAATTGTTATGATGTATGGTCTCTGTACGCCTAAAAGATGCCTTTACCTATCAGCAATATATACTGTATATGAAATTTTCATATTTACTTTCACATAAACTTTCAGATTACTTGAAGGACCATCTTCAAGTAATCATTATGTAACACTACCTCTCCTCTTAATGACAATGCTGACCCATCTTGTGTCTAGCACCACTCCCTAATAAGAAACATCAAATATTGAAAGGTGACAGTCAAGTGGGCTTTAAAGTCACGAAGTAATCTTTCTTGCTATTAAAAGGTTAAGTAAAAATGGGATCATAAAATCCACAATCATATCATAAAAATCCATAATCAAAAAATATGCCAGGGGACATTGTATCAAAAAAGAACTTGAGCTACATTACATACAATACCAAGGGGGCTGAACATACAATGTTCACTGTGGACTGTCCACCGCACGAACACTGCTGCCATCTCTAGTCATATGGCCTATTCAATCATGCTTTAAATCAAATGAATCTGGCACTTACTAATAGAGTGCAGTTGCTAGATGTTTAACTGTGATTCAATCACTGAACAGGTACTGATGTTGAAAGTAAAATCACCCAAGATACGGCAGAGAGCGATAATCACTGCCCCACATGTAAGGCAGCATGCCAATCTCAGGAGACCAGAGCCCTCAAATGCCTCCAGTACTACCCACGGGAGAAAGAGACAATTAGACCGGCCCACCCTCAATGACAAAGAGAACCGAGAAGTCCATCATAAAAGATCAGCCCTGGAGTCTCCCTACTTACTGTAAATAACGCTGGAATCTCTCTCATGTGCCCAAGTAGATCGAATAACAGACTCCTAGGTAATACAAAATGTCAAGGTTACCAAGGTCACTCTGAGAATGCCCCCTTTGTAGTGTTCCGGTGCAGATAGCACTTACCCCTGGTAGTAACTTTCCGCTACCAACCATTCACTGGGGACATATGATTCACCAGCTAGTGATCAAGTGGTGTCCATTTACCCACTATATACTCTACCTCTCTAATGGGGAAAGGAGATGTACCTGCCTGAAAGTTGTTGGTGTGACATAGTTCTCCAAGTATGTGTAGCGCTAACACCCGTGGGTGCAGCTGTGTGTATGTATTT
>CM070033.1:106264541-106275786 GCA_036250615.1 Ptychadena robeensis | reverse complement strand
AGTGCGCAGCCGCATGCAGGGTCCTCTGCGATAAATGGCACCAATGCGATCCCGCCAATCTGGTCTCGACCAATCCCAGTCCTGGGTCCTTTCAGCAGAGCAGTGATCCCCAAGTGCAGGGTCACCTCTGCCCAAGTCTCCGCTCCTCAGTCCGTCCGGTGGGCGCAGTCACTATCCCCCAGTGACCACCATGATCCTCTCTTGTCTCCCTCACCACACGCTGAATGCTCCAGCCTCTCCTGACTTCCTCCTTCCTGTGTCTGTCCTTCATCACATCCTCTCGCATTGTCTCTCCTGCAGCCGTCTCTCTGCTGCCATCCAGTGTCCAAGTTGTATAACACATCCCCACATATAAATCATAGCAACTTAGCAGGGCTACACTTGTATAAGAATCTGTTTCCTGTTTAGAAGGCCGAGACCATCTCACTTTTCCCTCTTCACCAAGTAGGTCCCATCTGCATTTTAGTTTTTTTAAAAATGCAGTCAAAATCAATGCCCATCAAGGCACAATTCTTCATCTGCTCTTACCAGAGAAACAACACTGTAGTAATAAAAAACATTTGTACAATTTTTTTTGTTTCATTTTTAATAGCATGCTGATTAATGTAGGGTAAAGGTGGAGCAACGAGGGAAATTAAATGTAAATCGATGGACTTCTTTCAATCAAGCTCATTAAATATAGCTGTATATCATCCCACTGTTTGCAAACTCATAAAACAGTGCATTCAAAAGCACAGGCTTGGTTAGTACATGTTTTAACCCATTTAAACCCCCTGTCTGTTCTCAAGAGCATATCAGAATATGGTGCAGGCAAAAAAATGGTTAATAATCCTTCATCTAGCTACTTGCAATTACTGGCACTCCAGCTAGAGAAAAATAAGACTGAATAGACTGAAAACAGGCCCTACATAAAGGAGAGTGCATTATTTCTGTAAATTGCTGTAATTTCCTGCAAACACAGCTAGGCCCTGTAACTTCAAAGAAAGAAACAAAACGGCAAGCAACAAGATGGTACTAAACAGCTGCGACATAATGAAGGCGAAACGGCTCCTAACACTTCCTAATTGCCAGGCAGATCAAACATCGAAGACAGAGCTGAAATGGACACCTTACATTGTGATGGGACGCCATAGGTGAAGAAGACGGAGGAAAAGGAGATATAGAGAAAAGGAGGTGTCGCCATTTGGAGACATACATTCTCTGAAAGCTCTTAAAAGCTGTAAATGCCAGTAAGTATACACTCTACGTTACATGTAATGTAATATAATTATGTAAGTGTAGTTCTTGTTTATGCATGTACAGAAATATACAAATACTTGTATATCAGAAGTCACAGGATTTATTTCATTTAATTGTGTGATCATTTTTGTCATTTTGTGATGAACTTGCAATCTTGCTAAAATTAGACATGGTCAACTGTAACATACATTTTATAATTTCCCTGGAATAATCCAGCTACAGTTCAATGGTATTTCTTTTTGCAAAGATTTGATACATCTAGGGTTTGTCAAAAACTTAGGATATGATACTGTTCTTAAAAACATGTATGTCATATGTATTTTGAGTCATAGTTTATAGTGTCATGAGTGTTTTAACCTTCTTGGCTGTATGCCGAGTGTGGGGTAAATTTCCAATACAAAAAGTGGTAACCCTGACCCAAACTCTGGATAGCTTAACTGCTCTAGGTGATCACACCGCATTATTCAGCAATAGGGATAATTTCTGCCTGGGGGACACCTATGCCTGTCAGATAATATAGGCATAGCCACTCACCAACGTCTGTCCTATCTGACAGGAAAGGGGTCCCAATCCTTCCCACCCCAAGTGTCATTGGTGATGCCAGTGATTGAATCAGAATGCCAAGGGGGTTAACAAAAAGTAAAAAGACAAGTACATATAAAAAGTTATAGAAACAAATAAGGAAAACATATGAATAAGCATGGTGGTGGGAGGAAATACATTGAATTTATTATTCTCAATTGTCAACCAACTTGAAGTTGGAGATTTGAGACAAGTAAGAGAGAAACGTGAAAAGGTGAGGAACATGGACTGGAAGAAACAGAAGAGGAGTAAGAAAGATAATTGAGAAGGAGCATTGTGGCATGCAGTACGTGTCAGAATAAGAAAGTATGTTTCAATCATCAGAAAGTAAGGTGTATCTGTCCAGGAATAATTGCAAAAAGTCCATCCAATAGAACCAGGTGTTGTACATGTTAAAGGAAATTGGTAAGTTTCTCCATTATATTTATGTCAAGGGCACAACAACTGGTCCAAGGAATGGAGGTTCAATTATATGTGGCCGGGATACCAGCGTGAGCATTTACCAGGTGCATAAGGATCTAAGGAATAAGACCCTTCTCCCCCGATCACCCAGTTTAGATGGCCCACCAGCTCTTTGAAGAGTCCTGGTGGTTTTGAACCTCTTCCACTTATGGACGATGGAGGACACTGTGCTAATTTGGACCTTCAAAGCAACAGAATTTTTTTGTAGCCTTCCTCAGATTTCTGCCTTGGCACAATCCTGTCTTGTTGGTCTACAGACAATTCTTAATGCTTGGTTTGTGCTCTGACATAAACTGTCAACTGTGGGACCTAATATACACAGGATTGTGCCTTTCCAAATCAAGAAGAGCCTGGAGCAATGTAATGCAATATAATAGGTGAAAGGCCACATGACAGGGATGAGAAGGGGACACAGGACCTGGGGTCAAGTGTTGGTTAGTGTAAACAAGTGTACAAGGGTGGGGTTGTTTACCTGATTGGAGGACAGCATAGGGTAGGAGGAGTCACAGTAACCAAGCAGGGGTCTAGCCCAGGAGTAGGAGATGAAAGATTCCCAGCCACCTTCCCCAGGTGTAAGGTAAATAAATGGGACTATGGATCAAAACAATAGTCAGCAAATGGTTATGATTGTAATATTGATGCCTTTTTTCTTTTCAGATGTCATAGCGTGATGGCGGGTTTTCCGAGTCTTTGAAGGGGCAAAGGTTTGGAGTAACAAGGTTAGTGGAGACCTCTCATGATGGTATCTACTGGTTTGGTCAGATGGAACTGACCAAGGGTAGTGCAGTCTCAGTCTGAGTCAGTGAGTGGTGGCTGAGGGCCTACACTCACTAAGGCAGGCACTGAGGTCTTACAGATATTTTATGGTGTGTTCGGATCCTCAAACACCCGAAAACAGCAATTATTACAATGTTATTAATACATTTTGAGTATGCTTATTTAAGTGTGTTGATAAAAATTATGCCGCAGAAACATTTCAAGCATGATCAGGGGAACAGGATGCACCATAGCTCAATTTTGAAACATCAAGTAAACGTTTTTCATGTTGAAATTATAGGGTGTTGTGTGTAGAATTCTGAGGAAAAAAATGAATGTAATCCATTTTGGAATAAGGCTGTAACATAACAAAATGTGTTAAAAGTGATGCACTGTGAATACTTTCTGGATGCACTATATATCTGCATTTTAATATGTATTTTACATAGGCTACTATTATTCTACCATATTGAAAATATTTCATACAGTGTATAAGTGAAAATGTACCTGAATTCTCTATATACAATGGATATTCAAATGTTTACATGTATAGCAAATAGTAAATAAGAATTCATATAAGCATCAACTAGCATCTATAACTGCCCTCTCTCCAGAGAAATCTATTCTTTCATAATTCACAGTAGACACATCAGTAGTAGAAGTCTTTCACATTGGGTGTCAGCATTTCATGACAGCTACATGGCAGCATATTCTTTGGGGTTGGCACCGCCAATGTGTTTGCTGCAAACAATGGTAAGTATAATATATAAGTTTTCCGTTTTCCAGCTCCATGCCAGCATACACATTGGCAGACATAACCTCAATGTATATGTTGCCATATAGCATGCCAGGTAATGAAAAAAACGGTAAGTTTCCTTTTTGTTTTCTTTTATTGAATACTAGAGAAGAGTGGCTGCAGAAAAAGACCAAGTGATCTATTTGATCTGCATCTTGTGCGTTGATAGATTTATGTTACCCCCCAAAAAAGGGAGCATAAACAATATCTATCCTAGCATCCACTTCACAGCTGCTGCAAAATAAGCAGTTCACAGGAGGCTACAAAAATAAGTGACCATGAAGTGATACAAAAAAACAGAGCACCCCTTTCTCATTAAATTTGTTGAGACTTTTTACTAAATTATGTAAAAAAGGAATACTTATTAGCATAACTAAAATGGATGTGCACAGAAATGAATAGATAACCAACTTTAAAACCACTAGTAGTAGTGTAGCAATCTGGATATCAAGCACACAGTTTGTTTATCAAAGCCCTAGAAGGCCTTGTAATTTTTATTTATCACCGGCCACTTTATTAGGCACACCTGTGCAACTGCTTGTTGATTCAAATTATTGATCAGCCAATCACATGGTGGCAACTCAATGCATTCAGACATGTTGTCATGGTCAAGACAAACTGCTGCAGTTCAAACTGAGCTTCAGAATGGGTAAGAAAGGTGATTTAAGTGACTTTGAACATGGCATGTTGTTGGTGCCAGACAGGCTGGTCTGAGTATTCAGTGTTCTCCAACCAGGTACTAGCAAGGTGTGCCTAATAAAGTGGCCAGTGAGTGTATTTGTACCAGGCATGGTTAGATTCACTGGTTACTGGCCACCTGAGCACTTGCTCCTAGCTTACCTTGTGTATTAAAACGCCAAGAGACTGCCAACTCACTGATGACAGTGTTAACTTTCCAAAGAAAGTTGAAGACTGAAATTAAAAAAGTAAATGATGAATTACTCCATAGTAGAGATGGTCAAATTTTTCGACTTGCTAACTTTGTGAGCTGATTGCAAAGCCTCTGAAAATGGAATTATCACCAAAATTGCTGGAGATGTAAGTATGGCTCTAGCACATGTAGTTTTTGCATAAATTAAGTTCAAATATTTCAAAAATTTTACTTGATTTGAACTTTATTTGTGCAAAAACTATTTGTATTAGAGAAACTTTTTTGTTGGTACTATACCCCCAACCCTTCTCTACATATTCAGTAAGTTTGGCGATGATACCATGTTCAGGGGCTTTGCAATTAACTCGAAATCGTTGAAATCGTAAAATTTTTAAAAAGAAATTCGACCATCTCTACTCCATAGAGCCAACAACTACCAAAGTAACTCTAAAGCAGTGGTTCCCAAACTAGGGGGTGGGTCCCCCTGGGGGGGGCACAAAGGTATTCCAGGGAAACGCTGGCTCTCATTCTTAACCTAACATTCTTAAGTTTGAATGGGGAGGGGGGCTTGATAAGTTCCTAAATAGAAAAGGGGGGCCATGCAAGGAAAGTTTGGGAACCACTGCACTAAAGGACCCTGTATTCATCATCTGTAAATAAAACATGAGCTGTAAAAGAAAAGCATGTGTCTTCCTGGTACATTGTACTGTATTTGGGCACCCAGTGCAAAGGCTTATTTACATTACTAGGTTTTTCACTAGGCCTTCAAACACTTCCATATGTTTGGATATATAAATACTTGCTCCTTTCACTATGTTGTGATTTTTCTCATAGTACAAGTCAACATAAAGACCACAGAACCCTGCTGGAGTGAATTTGCTAAGAAAACAAGCATCTAGTTGGACACCCAGTGCAAAGGTTTATTACATGTATGCTAGGTTTTCCACTAGGCCTTCAAACACCCCCATATATTTGGATATGTAAATACTTGCTCGTTTCACTATGTTGAGATTTTGTCATGGTAGTCTTGTACAAGTCTACGGGAAGACCACAGCACCTTTCAGGGTTGCTGAAGTAATAAGATTGCAGTTGCCAGCTCTAATGTGTGCTGTAACACCTAAACAAGACTTTTCTACACCAAATTCTGACTATGGTATATGGATTCTGCAAGAGAAACCATGGGCAGTGTAAATGTAATGAAGGGACTGGAGCCATGTAATGTAGGCCACATGACAGGGATGAGAAGGGGACATGGGACCTGGGGTTCAAGTGCAGAATAATATAAATACTATGTGCAAGGGTGGGATTTTACCCATTACTATATTACCTAAATGGAGCATAGCGTAAGGTAGGAGGAGTCATGGTAATCAAGCAGGGGTCTAGCCTAGGAGTAGACAATAGTAGTAAAGGGTCTTTGAGTAGAAAGTTTCCCAGTAAAAAATCCCCTAGTATAAGGTAAATTTAAAGGGAGTATGGTTCAAAAGAATCAGTAAATGTTTTTATTGTAATATTGCTGCTTACTTTTTCAGATGTCATAGCATAATGGCAGGATTTTGGGGTCTTTGAAGGTGGAAAGTTTGGAGTAACAAGGTTGGTGAAACATCTGATGAATGTATATACTTTGGTTTGGTCAGATTGAACTGACTAAGTGTAGTGCGCTCTCAGTGGGCCTGCGGGCAGCCTCAGAAGCCCTCGAGTTGGTGAGTGGTGGCTGAGGCCCTACATTCACTAAGGCGAGTTATTTTGGTAAATGTGTTGGGACCTTCAAAGACCCGGAAACAGCAATGAATATGTTCTGAATATGTTTATTAAATTGTGTTAATAAAAGGCACTATGGCCATTTAACTCCATTCAGTGTATTTATTAAATAAATAGGGGTAAGCAGGTTGGAAGGTTTTGGTGGTGCCATGGAGTTTGCTGGAAGGACCTAAGTCTATCTGAGCTATCCTGGTCATACCTAATGCTTGCTATGGTCTTATACTGTTTAAATCCATCATCTTCAAGGTTTGATGTATTGTTAATTCAGAACTACCCATATTTCTAACCAGGGGAGTTTCTAGCATTTGGGGGGGCTCTATGCAAAATTGTTGCCTGGGGCTCCCTTTCGCCCCCTTGTGTTGTTGACCGGGAAGGGGGGGGGCTTGGGTGCTAGCAGAAAAGGATCTTTTCAGATTCTACTACATGGCACAATGCTTGTGTGCTTGCTGAATAGAGAATATAGTATACATTGATTCCATCAGTGTGGTGATTCCTTTTCATTGTCCATTCATCAAACTATATCATATAAGTAACTAAGCTGCATTTGCAAACTGCTTTAGAGAAGAATCATTTTGAATCCTGCACATGGAATTCATCTCTTACCAGCAAGGGTTTATCCAAGCCATTGATTTTATTCATCCTAGCAGTTTTGTGTATTACAGATAATCACCAACATCTATTTAAGTTTCACCAATTCTACATTCCCTGTTTTATACTCATAATAATCAGTTATGTTTCTATTGATTTGGCAATAACTTTGTCATCACGCATGATTCAAAATCGGCTCATGTATTGTTTGCAAGAAAAAAAAGAACTTCTTTTCACATGTTGTCTTAGAAGAATGAATTTTCTATATATTTCAAAAGTAACAAGAAGTAAAAAAAAAAAAATACAGAAAAATTAGCATCTCCTATTTTTGACAGTTTTAAAATAACTAGTATTACTGCAATACAGTAGTACTAGAAGTACATGTGTTATTTTTTTTTTAACCCAGCAGCTTGACACAAAAACTATGTTTTTTTGCTGCTTTTTGCTAGTAAGTAAGAATGCTAGTAAGTAAGAATGTCATCAAAAAAATCTGTTCTTTAACGGGAAAATGATTTACTGTAATATTAATTTTTTTTCCTGGTTTAAGGTTTACAGAGAGCTTTTAGAATAGCTGATACAACACAATGCTAAACCTTATCCTTTTTTTAGACCCCAAATAAAAAATTTTCTTAACCTCCTGCTGAGCGTTTCTGCTAGCTGGATCTTCCTCCGGCTCGACCTGAGTGTCTCCGGAAATAGCCGATCTCTCCGGCTATTTCCGTGATCGGCACTCGTGTGCCGATGACGTCACAGACCGGGCGGGAGATTTGAAATTTAAAGGTACAGAATTAATTTTTTCTTAGATTTTTTTTTCATTAGTTTACACTTGTTTTTTATTTTGATTGGATTGGATAAATGTTTTATAAATGTTTTATCCAATCCAAATCAAAAGAAAAGAAAACAAGTGTAAACTTATTAAAAAAAAATAAAATTTTTTATGTACCTCTAAAGCCGGCCATAGCGCTTCAATCTGTGGCCGATTGAGCGAATGATCACCATGCGCATTTGGGGTGATCGCTTGGTGATCAATCGCAAAATGAACGCGCCCACCTGGAGCAACCGCTCCCACCTGGAGCAACTTTGATCAGCCAGAGAACAAACGTTTTTCTCTGGTTGATCGCCAGTACTTTGAATGGGGACAAGGGTCGCCATCCAAAGTATTGGTTGTTGAATTGCAAATGGATTATTTCGAACAATTGACCATTGCATGATGATGTCATCATGCTGTGGCCAATTGTTCAATAAACGCCCGCCAAGCATAGCGTCTATGACCGGTTTAACCTCCCTAGCGTTACGCCCGAAGCAAGAACGGGCGCAGTCTGATCGTGAATCAAACTGCGCCCGTGCCAGAATCAGGCGCAACCGCTGGCTTTCTGTGTGCCTGCAGCATTTCTACAGATCTTCTAATAAGGAGGCCTAAAATACAGATTTCATGCGACAAGTGAGAATATTGCTTAAGGAGTGAAAAATACTGGATTTAAGAATAGTCTACATTTCTGAAAAGTAGTAGTGCAGTAAAGCACTAAGGGTTGGGCTAATCCTGTTGGGAAAAATGTTTACATAGCAATCGTTTTTTTTATGAAACAGTAACCTTGTTTGGAATCAGGCAAAACTAGCAGAAAAGTGGAAATTAATATCTAAAGTAGAAATATTGTTGAATGTTGGATCGTGGAAAATGTGGACTAATACACCCCTGTGAATATCTTTGTGCAAATTATATAAGTAAAGAGTATTTGTGTGGTCACACTCCATTTTGTGTGGCTTAATAAATGCTACGATAGACTGTGTTTTGCACTAAGCTTTATCGCAAACCAACATCAAACATAGCTATTCTTACGATGAAAATATATATCTGCAGCCAGTGTATATAATGGGGACCAATCCCCTAAGCCTTTGTCTCTATATCTGGGGGCATGGCAGTGCAACATTAAGGGTCATCAAAATCCAAGCTTTAGCAGGAAGAAGATATATAAAGCAAAAGAGAAAATCCACAGTGCTTGTAATGCCCGGTCCAAGGTTCTATTTACCTCATTGGTAGTCTATCTGAACTAATTAATGGCATCATGGCATAGTGCAGCGTTGTAAATTGCCGGTGAAAATGGCATGACAACGCCATGATGCCAGGAAGGTTAATGAGCAAATACAGATCAAGCGTGTTTCAGGGGCTCAGCATTCCTTCTTTCTCAGTGCTTTGTAAGGCAAAAATAGTGCCTTATCAATAATAGTATGACGGGATGGTTGTGATGCTTAAGGTTGCATCTTGGTTTCTGGATTGTCCTGTAGACATCTAAAGTTTTCTGGCAGATAGTAGGCTGGTATACTGAATAAAAAAGAACCTGATCCAGTTCTTTTTTTCAGCCATGTGTTACAATGAAGAATGAATGAAGAATGTGAAATTTACAAAAACAATTTGAGCTGGAAGGCTGCTTGGCCCTGGGTTATCTTGACTAATTGTCTATACAGAGCACAGTTTTCATTTTCAATAGCCAAGTCCCTGTGCTGTGCACACGTCCGGTTGCATTGCAATTTTTTAGAACGCTGAGCCCTGTACTTTGAAAACTGCAACACAGCCAGGCATGTGGAGGACGCAGGAACATACAGCTTATCACCTAACAGCTGTAAGACAGATTCATGCATTCTTGTGTTATGTAAAAGTGTTAATGTAATAATGTACACAAACCCTTTGTCTGTCATTTCATACTGTAATCCTGACCCACAATACACTCCACTTTGGTTTAAACTGTGTTTTATTTTTATAATGTTTCAAGTTTCGGATGTTTAATCAAGCTAAGCAGACTACATGCACATTCCCTACAATGCCAATCACTTCTTATATTTTGACTAATAAAGGACCCTAGAGTGGGGAAAACCCTTATCCCCGGGTAGGGGGACCGCTAAATTGGCGTTGCGGGCACCGAAAGACAATTAAATTAGTTACCTATAGTGGACCAATATACTGTATAACGATAAAATAGAGGCCCAATACTGGTCCGTATCGTAGTTAAAACATTCCACATTCGTGGATATAATTATGTGCAAATATTGAAAAACATTCAACAACAGACAATGTAAAAACAGTTTGGTCGTAATCTATGGAGATCTTGTTTGTCCTCCGATGCGTTTCGCCCAAAAGGGCTTCCTCAGGCAGGTAGTCAACAACAAGAATCTAGGTTACAAATGTACATATGTTATTTATATTGTTACATATATGTTGTACAGTTGTTTTCAAATGTAAACAAAAAGCAGGTTTATAACAAAATATAATAAATGGTAACTTATGCACGTCATATTTCATTTAGGGTGTTTATCAAGCTTTCTTAACCAAGTACATCATGACTTTAGCTATTAAACAACATATAAGGTTTATGTAAGTCAGAAGGAATTGATAATGCAGTATACTGGCCAAGTCCTGTATTACTATGGCCCACAAAGTGTATCACCTCATTAAGTTGGTGCGGTTGCAGTACTTACAATTGCGTAGCTTGATCATAGAAAGCGTCCAAACTGTTAGCATATGGAGAAAGACCTGGCAGCCGGGTCCACACAATAGAGGGGCCCTCTCTCGTGACCAGCACACCCCGAACAAGTGCGGGGGACCGGCTTGTTGTGGGTCCTATTTGCTTGAGCAAGGAGAGGGTCTGGGAACAGAGGGCAACGGATCAGAACCGGTCATCATGAAGGCATCTCAAAAGGTGCCGTGGTTACCAAAATGGAAGACGTTCAAGGTCACCCACCTGAAGGTAGAGTATCCAGGAGCGTCACTCAGAAGGAATTTGCACAAGTTGGAAAGAAAACCAGCGAGGAAGTAGTCCTGACACGATCAACAGTGCAATAGAATGAGGCAACCGGTTGAAGGTGGGGACTAAAGGTATACTGAACAAAAAGAGATGGAAAAGAAAAGGAAGTAAAAGTAAATGGACATGAATTGTAAGCCCGTCCGGGCAGGGTCCTCTACTCCTCCTGTGTCATTACCTGTACCTGTGTGTTATACTGTGTTGTATCTCCACTCTAATGTATTGTACAGCGCTGCGTAATATGCTGGCACTATATAAATAAATGTTAATAATAATAATAATAATGAAAGAAAAAACGTTGGAAAGAAATCCAAATCAATAGTGTAGAAAAGACTCACAGAAAGTATGTCAATGTAACCCCTAGCACAGCATCTTAGAGAGGGTGCCAAACAATCCAAG
>CM070033.1:106246892-106264441 GCA_036250615.1 Ptychadena robeensis | reverse complement strand
CACAGGGACAGTTCTCATTCATGCAGATCATGAACTCAGAGACAGAGAAGGGGAGGGGGATTGTATGCTGACAGAAGAGAGCACACAGGACACAGGGACAGTTCTCATGCATGCAGATCATGAACTCCGAGACAGAGAAGGGGAGGGAGCACACAGGACACAGGGCTGCACGGTGAATCGCTGTGATAGTGACGTCACAGAGCAGAGGCAGAGCAGTGCATTATGGGGTACCCACACACAGCTGATGTTTTCCCGGCAGCCCTTTCAGCTCTAACAAGCGACCTCGGCGCCTAGGCGCAACGTCACAGCATGGGAGGTGCTACCTCGGAAAAACTCGTCTTTCCTGCCTTTAAGATTTATTTATTTTTCTTTTTGGACAGTGATTGCCCTATCTATTGGCAGCCTGATGCCGATAGTGCAAAGTGACCTACAACGTGGTAGGTCCGCTTTAATGATACACAATTGATTGCACTTGTTCATTTTTCACTTAAGAAAAAATTAACCCCCCCTCTGCTAGAACTTTGTATAGCACAGTTTCAGGACCATGAACAGCAATAACCAGCAAAGGCAATGGTTGGATTTCTCTCATTTAACCAAATTTGCTTAAAACATAATGAACACACACAGATTCATCCAAAAGTGGACTAAAATTGCTGCTGCTGTTCACCCTGACCTAAAAGGATTAACTGTAAATGTGCATAATACATAAGTGAAATTAAGTATAATAAGTATAATTCTGTGCAAATCCAGTCAAATCTTACATGGGTGAACCTATTTTTATACTAAATGTAACAAACCAGTAGGTGTGGACCCACTGTGCCACAAGTCCTACATCCTCTTAGAGCGTTCGTTATCTAAGTGAACCCACTCAATCTTCACAATACCCTTGAAGGTGGGGATAGACTTTCCTGAGGGGAACACCATGCCGCTACCTCTTAGGGGGGGTAGGCACATGAGGCACGTGGTCCAGAGGACAGAGGAGGAATGAGGAATGAATACTTTGTATTGTAGCCACTGGAATTTGAAAACATTTAGATATGGTCTTGTAGCCCTTTCCTGACTTTTGAGCAGCCACAATGCACAGCCGCAGGTCCTCACGTCCTTTGCCATGACCACAAACCAACTACAGTGAGCTTCTGTGTTTCACCTGTTGAGTTGATTAAAACAGCTGTTCCTAATTAATCAGGGCAATTAAGATGCTTTAGAACAGCTTGGACTATTTGGAATGGTATAGAACTTTGGATTTTCCCAAAGACTGTGACAGTTCGTGAAGGGTATGAATCATTTTGGACATGACACTTTTTGCTCAAATGTAAATAAAAGCTGAGCATGTTTTTGTTCCGCAAAAATTCCTCTTGTACATTGTCTTATTATATTGTGGGAGACACCTATGTAATTTCCTGTCAAAAAAGAACTTGCTGGTTGAATAAAAGTAACTGTAAATCACAATTTGCCAGGAGTATAACTAATTATGGGCTCAGCTGTATATGTGCAGGAGGATCAGGATTGGTAAGCAAGGACACATGACCAATCCTTTAAATCCCAGAAAGTGACACCCGCTGGTCCTTTAGGAAGTTCTGCAGAAACTAACAGCATGCTGTGACCAGATCCCAGCACAACAGTAATCAAGGTTAAACACCGCGCCAAGGACTGCCGCTGTAAGTAGGGGAACAGTGGCACACAACAGCCACCATTACACTAAATCAGTTGATTTTATATAAATACACCCCAAAGTGAGCTTGCTTTTGCTTTTCTATGTAGTAGTTATTCATAAAACTCCATAGTAAATTAGTAGCCCAGTAACTATTTTAAACCATAAGTGTTAGCTTGCTTGAATCTTCATTTGTATTGATTGCAAATACATAAGGTTAATTTTCTTAAGCTTACTAGAACTAAACAATTAAGAAATATTTTCCCTTGGCACCTTCCTAGTTTTCGACCTGCTAACGGGCAGTTTAAGTGAGATGTCAAGTTGGCCATTGCTCAATCATTCCCACCTGTTCAGGAGTTCTCTTCTGTAACCTACATACCAAAAAAGAGCCTTTCCAGATTTGTCCTCCGAGTCTCTGAAAAGTAGGTCACTAAGCAAGTGCAAAGACATTGCTTTTGCCAGGAGATAAATAATGAATTAAGCTAGAAAAGAGAAGAGTGGGAGTATGTTAGCCAACCAAGAAATACATATTTCTAAGAGTTGTAAAAAAAAAAAGACTTTAAACACCCCAGAAGTATTATCAATATTTTAAATGCACTTCAATATTTAGGAAACATTTTTAAGTGGTATCGTTACGGTTTAATCATAAGCACTTACTGCCATTAAAAAAGATAACATCAAGACGTATTCACTTTATTTGATCTGTTTACGTGATACTTTGCAGCACTTCGGAAGATGCTGTTCACGTTTAATGCAGACAAGAAAATTACCCAAAAATAAAACTGAACATGATGTGCTATTCTTTCCTTAGCAGATTAACTTGGATTCTTATCAGCAGCTGTCAACGTTACAAGCAGTAAATCCCTTGATTTTTTTTTTTAAGAAAGTGGGAAGGCAATGTTTGGGGTGACAGAAGCAAGCCGTCTTTTTTTGTTGCCAACCTGAAATTCTGCTTTTGTTTTGCTGATTTCAATCACACAGTGATGTAGCCGACCAAAGCTGTGTGACATTCGGTAAATAAAGAGGCTTTCATTTCAAAAAGCTTTTTCTGAGCTCTCCTTTGGAGTGAATAATTTACATGTGTACTCTTTTTTTCCTCATTGAAAGCGCAGTGTGACTACAGATTTCCCTGACTGAAAGCCCAGGAGTTGGAAAATACAAGGGAGGGGCAAGCTAGATGCTTTGATTACACTAAACTACTTTCTCAGCGCTATTTTAAAGAAAGCAAACAAAATCTCCGTATGTGCCAGATTGTTTGAATCAACCTTCCTCGGGGTCAGTTTAGAGAAGTCAACAGCTCCATTATAACCTAAAACGCTTATCTTTTGTAGGTAAAATGACAAACAGGAACCTTGGAATAGAGAACTCCAACATTTAGAAGCGTGTCGTCAAAGAGACGTTTGATAATCGTAAACCATGAGAACTTCTATGTGTATACTTTTTTTGATTCCGCCTGAGCTCCTAACTAGCACAGCTGGGACATAAAGCATTAAAGATTTTAATAGCCTAATTAACATCCTTAAATAAATGAAGGCCATGCTTGAAGCTAAAATGTGCTTGTCTTTGTTAGATATGTAGGTATTGAATTGAGAATTAAGAATGGCTTTTCTGTTATGTGGGGTTGTAGAAAGATATACTTGGTGTCCTGTGGGTATATAGCAGGCCTCAAATATAGCACCTATAAGACAGTTACTCTGAAAAAACAGACAGAATAGGCCTTACTATACTTCATATTAAGCAGGTGATTGACACTAGTAATGGCCAAACTGTCCACAAGGCCGCATCAGGAGCAGAAAGATCCGGCCAGTGGAAGAATTTCTTTACCAGAGATTGGGAAGAGAACCCACGAACAGGCAGGGAATTTGAATCTCCCCATGAACAGAGGGATGTCACAATCCAAAGGTTTCATACAAGTTAGGCTAAGCAACTTGAAGCACATCTATATCTAAAAAAAAAAATTTACTTACCTCTGAGCTGGCACCACAGTTGAGAAGTGTCTAGTACTGGATTCAAATTCCTCTTGGATCATGATTTCTTTACATTATCTAAACCTTTGAAAACTATACTTACAGCATGGGTCTTCTGCTTTGGATGACTGTATCCTGTCCTAGATTAGCGATATGCACTCGGATATTCGCAATGGTGGATATTCATCATATTATGCTTCAACATATTTGTGTGCATTGTGAATAGATACGCGCAATACGCACAGTGCTCGTACTGGCTAAGATCACAGAATGAAGAAGAGAAGCTGTAAAACTGGTTTGCGATCTTTGTGAATAATTGCAAGAGGCTACACGTAATGTAAGGCAATAGAATACAGTTTAATCGAATTTTACGAAATCCTAATGTTCCTTAATATATTTGCGAAATAATGAAAACTTGAATATACCATATGCTGCTCAACACTATCCTAGAAAAGGCACGGACAGCTTTCCTTGGACTACTTGTGGCATTTTTATTTATTTTTTATCATACACCAAAGGTACATTTCTTACTGAAGAGAATGTCTTGGAACCTAGAAGTGGCAAAGATGCCAGTGATGATAGCAAAAAGTGTAAGTGTGTCATCATGTGCAAGTATTCTTTGCATACTTACGTATTAAACCAAAGGCTAACCCACATGCAGCGTACCTTAGTTCCACTTTAATGGTACATTGTTGTTTTCATTTAGAACAAATGCTGTTGTAGGATTTTATTACCTCAGCAGCCCCAAGCATCAGTGCAGGGTCTCACTCCAGTGCTTCCTTTGCAGCTTCTTCTCAGCAGACAGGCAATCAGTGCACACGGACAATACCTTGCTAGATTCTTCTAGTGGGGAGGTATTTAATCAATTTCATCATAATGTAAAAGTCTCTGCAATTTTACACAGCATGAACGCTGAACATTGCTCTGTAGCTTCACACGGCTGAGTCTTTAATCAACTGCGCAATCATCAGGGAAATTAGGGAGATGAGATTTTATATTCTGGCAGTGGGGTGCCCAGAAGCTATCAGAAGGCAATGCAAATCCCTATCCTATTTTTTTTCTACAAATAAATACACTTATTTAGAGAATATTACCTGGTCCTGGGAATAGCAATGTAGTATGTATGGTAACTGATGGCATTTTACTGGCATTTATTGTGGCCAGCCAAACTTATTCAATTCAACTAGCTGATAACATGACCTCTGAATCAATACCCTCAGAATTGACTGTTTCAAAAGCAAACATTAATATACTCTCACAGTAAGAAAGTGTTTCTATGATTTTTTTTGTTTAAAGATAAACTACAGATAAGTAGCTTATGTTAAACGCATACGATGATCAGCTTCCACAATAAAAGCACTGGTGAATACCAGACAAATAACACAGGTTATTTCATTACATGCCAAACCATGAGTGAGATATATTGGTCAGAAGAAAATGTGGGCAAGCAGTAGGATGTAAGTAGCTTTGCCAAGGGATAAATTGTGAAGGCTACAAGGGTAAAAGCATCTAAAAGATCGAAGGTTTTGTTAGCACCAAAAAAAGGCTAGGGAAGGACAACTATTGAACCAGCAACAGGGTAAAAGGCAAGGCTTATTAACCCCCTAGCAGTCTACTCATTGACTGATTTTTTTATACTTGGCAGGGGTTATTAAAACTGATTACAACATAATATTTTTGGATTTCTCACCTGCTTTCTTCCTACCACTCTTTACACTCTCACCAGGGATGTGAGGACCCAGATAGCCTATGTATGCATTTCTATACTGGTCAATGGCATGGCCTCCTCACCAACTCGGCGTCATTGATGACCGAAATGATGTGGAACCTGTGTAGCTTACCTGTCCCGGGCTGAGTAATATTTGTAACAAAACAATTTATGGGTGACCGCCAGGGAGGTTAATGCATGCTGGTTGAGAAGGAGGGAGACTAGTCTGTCTGGTCGAATTCCACAAAGTTGCAGTTACTAAAATTGCTGAGAAGCTTAGACTTTAAAAACAGAGAACTAGGCCAATCAAGTTAAGGGCCATTTAACACTATATGAGTTGCGTTTTAAAAACGTGTGCATTTTTTTACCACATGCTTTTTTGTACTGCACGTGTTTTAACATAGACAACCAATGTTAGGCTATGTTCCCACATAGACGATCATCCGCGGGGCAGACGTGGTTTTAATCCCATGCGGCAATCATGGCTGATCACCTCTATTTAGTTGAGTGGGCTTGTACCCACTTCAACCTGTATACAGTCCTGGCCAAACTTTTTGAGAATGACACAAATCTTAGTTGTCACAAAGTTTGCTGCTAAACTGCTTTTAGGTCTTTGTTGCAGTTGTTTCTGTGATGTACTGAAATATAATTATAAGCACTTCATACGTTTCAAAGGCTTTTATTGACAATTACATGAGAATAAGCAAAGAGTCAGTATTTGCAGTGTTGGCCCTTCTTTTTCATGATCTCTGCAATTCGATCAGGCATGCTCTCAATCAACAGGGCCAAATCCTGACTGATAGCAACCCATTCTTTCATAATCACTTCTTTGAGTTTGTCAGAATTAGTTGGTTTTTGTTTGTCCACTCGTCTCTTGAGGAATGACCACAAGTTCTCAATGGGATTAAGATCTGGGGAGTTTCCAGACCATGGACCCAAAATTTCAAAGTTTTGGTCCCCGAGCCACTTTGTTATCACTTTTGTGTGATAACATTGTGCTGGAAAATGCATTGTTCTTCACCAAACTGTTGTTGGATTGTTGGAAGAAGTTGCTGCTGGAGGGTGTTTTGGTTCCATTCTTTATTCATGGCTGTGTTTTTGGGCAAAATTGTGAGTGAGCCCACTCCCTTCAATGAGAAGCAACCCCACACATGAATGGTCTCAGGATGCTTTACTGTTGGCAAGACACAGGACTGAGGAGCAGGAACTCTCACCTTTTCTTATCTGGACAAGCCCTTTTCCAGATGCCCCAAACAATCGGTAAGGGGCTTTATCGGAGAATAAGACTTTTCTGGACTTTCTTGGATGCCCTGAAGCCTTCTTAACAAGAAATGAACCTCTTTCCTTGAAGTTCTTGATTATTCCCTTTAAATTGTTGATTTAGGTGCAATCGTAGTAGCCACAATATCTTGCCTGTGAAGCCATTTTTATGCAACACAATGATGGCTGCATGTGTTTCTTTGCAGGTCACAATGGTTAACAATGGAAGAACAATGATTCAAGCTTCACTCTCCTTTTAACATGTCAAGTCTGCCATTCTAACCGAATCAGCCTGACATAATGATCTCCAGCCTTGTGCTCGTCAACATTCTCACCTGAGTTAACAGGACGATTACTGAAATGATCTTTAATGACAGCAAAGAAATGCAGGGGAAAGGTTTTTTGGGGATTTTTTTTAATTTTCATGGCAAAGAAGGATTATGCAATTCATCTGAACACTCCTTATAACATTCTGGAGTATATGCAAATTGCTATTATAAAAACTTAAGCAGCAACTTTTCGAATTTCAAATATTTGTGTAATTCTCAAAACTTTTGGCCAGGACTGTAGACTGGCACGTCATTCCCTATAGGAATTTACAGGGGGCGGCTGCACTGCATGGTTTTCCCCGCCGCCTAAGTGTGGGAAAACCATGCAGTTTTCCGTAGTGCAGATGCAGCCTAACATTGATTGTCTATGTAAAAACGTGTGCAGTAAAAAAAAATCTGTGCAGTAAAAAACCCATGCATTTTTAAAACACAGCGCATGTAGTGTGAAAGGGCACTAAAACAGTGATTCCCAAACTGGGGTGTTGGTATGGAGATATTCTAGGGGGTGGGCACAGCTAGGGGGCCAGTCGGGGGAGATCTTTCCCTGCATTCAGTTCTCTTCTCCCTCTCTATATTACAGCCCTAACTAAGTTATCTTTACTACTAAATGTGTAATTGTAAACAGTAAATGTACAACCGCAGACTGATAAGCTCATTACTCCTTCTATTATCTATATGTTATATATTCTCAATATTCACATGTAAAAGGGCTGATTTTTTGCATTACATAATGACAGTAGATCTTGATTTTAAAAAATAAATTACTTAGTATATTTGGGGAATAATTTGCGAAATGTTGCAAATTCCAATAATGCTTATGCTACTCATTACAATGATGCATTCTCAGTGCTTGTTCTTCTCCTTGTAGGATAATTGATAACAAGCTCAAATGTAGTTAAAAAAAAGTTACACATACCTAAAAATATTGAAAATCAAGAATTTGCAATTTTTAATATTGTACTTCTCTTTCAAAACCATTGTGGCCATGCACCGTAATAATAACAATAGCAATGACCATTCATTATTAAGATAATCGCAATGTGGTTACTATTATTACAATGCATGGCCATATGTGCAAATTTCGTATTTACGAATATTTGACTATTAGTAGAAATATTTGCAAACTATTGCAAATTTGAATATTGCCTATGCCGTTCATCACTACTAGCGATGTCATACTGTTCTTTATGCTGGAGGCTCCGGCATGGGGAAATAAGACCCTGCCTCTACCATGTGGGCTGCCTTCACATGGAGATGCATGGTAAATCAGCAATGTTAAAAATTAGCTGCAAGGAAATCACAGGCAATAACCATAACCAGTTACTTGTCTTCCACCTAATTTTTTTAGGATTGCTTCTTTGCACAAAGTCACTTATAGTAGTTAGCACCTATTACATATATTAACAATTTGAGAATGCAGCAAGCTACATTTGTATCAGTTATGTAGAAGATTTAACCAGAACCCCCATTAGGGGGGGACAGAGGCCTAGGCCCGAGCAGCTAGGGGGGCCCAGCAGGGTGCCCAAATGGTATGGCAAGCCTGCTAACAGCCTCTGCTCACTGTGATTTCCTGGACTGCCGAGAGCCACTGAGAATGAAGGGAGAGGGACAACAACCCCCCCCCCCCTCCCCTACCGCTAAACAACTTACTTCGGGAGGAAAGGGGGTGTAGGATTTTTCTGCTACCTAGCTATTGCCTAGTCGCTCATCACTAGTACAAAAGAACATTTGCATGGAAGTTCTGCTTCTCCATAGAAAATCTCCTACCTGCAGTAGGTTTAGGTGTCTCCATGTACTCTACAATGCATTCTGGCCTACTGGGAGTGTTTTATAAAACTATTAAATATAAAAGCTGCTTCACCATATTAAAATAATAAAAGCATAATCATTCAACTTACTTTGAACAATTTTTCTCTATATTATGGAATAACGTTTATACTTTGTTCATTATATTTAGGTTTAAAGTTTAGAAGGAACTGAACATCTCATGTTTGCTAAACATAAACGGGATGCAATGCCACAATTTTCATGATGATTGCAATATTCCTGTTGCTAGCAATACCAGTGCATGGCATCTATGATGAAAGATTGTACTTTGGCGTCTTCTCCGATGCCAGATGCAGCACAGTGTTTGATGGCAGGTGACCTCAGGTTTTCTGCTCAGCAAAGATAAGCAGGTTTGTCAGGAAAGGATGGATTTAAGACGAGTAGATCCAACCATAGATGGTATCTCAAATCATAAGAAAATAAATCCTTAGGTTTATTTCAAGCTTGAAAAAGCATGTTCAGCGCAAAACGCTGATGGAAAGTTGTTTCCTTCAAAGAAAATATTCATTAACTGGTGACTGGTGCAAAATAAGTGAATACTGCAATTAGCACTATTTACTGGTGGCAATTATCATAATTAAAAAAAAAAACAAAAAAAAAACGTGTATGTATCAAACAACCCTATACTTAATGATTGTTATGAAGCTGCAATATCTTACAGTATGTGTAAATGTGCTTAAAGTATAAACTGTCGTAGCCAATACAACCTTCTACCCAACACTTACATTGTACAGGTTTCATGAATGAAAAATATCAGTGAAATTGTTAATCTAGACATGTAACAATGGACAGCAAACCTTTTTGTAAAAGCAAACCAGGATTTTTTTATTCCACCCAGCCCACCAGTCTCTCCACCCCACAGCGAATGTTTGCTTAGGTCTAGAGGGTTTAGGTGTAGAGATGGTCGAAATGAATAAAATTTGATTCTACTTAAATTTCGAGTTTCCCATTCAAATTTCAATTCGACTGCAAAATTTCGAAATGTCTAAAGTCGAAAATTTTAAGTTAGCTAGCACCATGCGAATTTTCGCCAATGCGAATTTCCCAATCACTCCCGCATGCGAAAATTTTAAATGGCGATACTCGCACGCGAAATAGCGGCACGGCAAATCAAAAGCAAAGTTTTTTTTTACGTTGAAATTTCAATTTCAGTCGAAATATCAGGCCTATTTTCGACTTTTTCGGCGAAAAGTCGAAATGACCCCATCAAAATTCGACTATGCGAATTTTCTGCGAAAAAGTCAAAATTTCTACTTAAAAATTTGTACTGCGAATTTTTCGACCATCCCTATTTAGGTGGTGTTTCCAATGGAAATTGAGGGTCCCTATAAGGCTAGGTATAGAGCATATATAGCATTTTTCTAGTGTTTTAGCAATTTTGACTTTATTTGCTTTATTTAACACCAAAAGCTTAGTACTTCAACGCTGGGTGTCAGGTTCCATGTCATGAAAACCTGTCTGTCAAGAAAGAGGATATAGTTCAGGATCATTTAAAATTATAACTTCAAGACACTGTCCTTTTTGCACCAATTTCTCGAAATTATTATTATTTCTCGAAACAAGTGCAGTGGCCTACCAGTCCCCACACTGCCTCTGCTGTCTGTATGTGAGCCGGACTCAAGCTGCCCAATGTAAATACACAAAGCAGAGAGCCTGAGGAAAGACACAGGGAAAAAAACGCAGATGGGACAATTGCCCGTGATTGGTGGTTCAAGGAATGTTGCATGTAGTATCACCAGCAACCCACTGAGTCTCCAAGTTGACAAAATGGGACACTGCGTTGCAAACAAAGTGATGAGGGTGCACCACTTTGACAACGTGAACGTGGACACTTTATTAGATGGTGAGCATTCTGTTTTGGTAGAAAAAAAACAAATGCAGAGGAAAGATCCACTCATGGAGCTCTGTAGCGCGATTGCGAATATTCACAAATATAGAATCGAATATTAGTATAATTATTTGCGAAATATCGCAAATTTGTATATTGCCTATGCTGCTCATCACTATATGTAACATCTTGAATCCAGGAGTTACTTAGTGCAAGTGCATGGAGTGTTTTTACTATAACAACAACTAATTTTCAATGGTAATTATATTCTTGGTCATTTTGACTTTTTTAGTTCAAACCACTTATATGTGTCTATTATTTTCAGATTCCTGCAGATTTAAGAAAATTATATAAAGTACATATAACTCCTGTTGAAGCATTAAGCGAAACATGTAGAGAGTATGAACTTTATTATACTTGAAGTCTTATGTACAGCTTTGTTTGTTTATGTACAGCCTTTGTTTGCTGACTTATATTTTTTGTTGATACCTTTATACATAGATGAATAAATGATAACACATTATTGATATTGTGATTTATGAATGCCTTAAAAATCCCCATGCTACCGATGTACCTATACAAATAGGACACGGTAGAACATATGTTGTTGATTTCTTGGAACTTACTTGCAAGTGAGGTGTATGTAACTCAGGGGCAGTCCTAGGGGGACCGGCACCCTCATCGAGCACTTCCTCTCCTGAGTCAAATCTACTACTTCAAAGGAGTAGAGCCCAGATGCTGCCCCATGCCTGGATGTTATACAGGCTCCTGCTGATGGAGGGTTGATGAGCTCTGACCAACTGCCTCTGATGTAACTAGCATACTGGGTATGGGTGAGGTGTATGTTACATATTAAGTATAAGTGTAAGTAACTTACTTAGTGCAGGGGTAAGGTGTATGTAGTACACTGAATGCAGGGGTAAGGTGTATGTAACACACTTAGTATAGGGGTAAGGTATATGAAGCATACTGAATTCACGGATCAGATGTAAGTAACTAATTGAGTGCAGAGGTCAGATGTGTCTTTTGTTGTAAATCCAGAAGCATATTAACTGCCTAGAAACTCAGCATGCCCAAATAATTGTACAAGCACACACACTGTAAACAGAAATATTCACACTATCTATTAAGGGGAATCAGCCTCAAACGGGAGCTTTTAATCACTGCAAACCATAAGACAGTTTCTCTTTAGGGCTCCTGCCCCCATTTATTCAATAAGTCCCAAAGAAATGACCCTCACAGGGGTTAATCCAAAACACAAATGTCTTCGGAAATACCAAGCCTCCTGGCTTGCACAAGGTCCAACACAGGCTCCTCCCTTTAGCTCAAGGAAAAGCTATCACAGCCTGGAACCTAGACGTACCCAGCCTGCAGACCAATGTCGCTCCCCAACACTACTCTACCACTACTACCACTTACACCATGACAGACCACCGGTCTGTCACACTATGAATATATATATATATATATATATATATATATATCGTATTTTGTGCACAAAAGACACACTATAGTTTTGGGGAGGGAAATCGAAATATCTGAAAAAAATTACACTGAAAAAATTTATTCTGACTCTTTCTGTGAGTGAATTTAGTTTCTTCTTTCCCAAAAATATAGTGTGTCCCTCCAGGCTGTCTGTTGGAACATACTCTATACCAGAAATTAATCGAGAGGAAGGGCAGTGCTTAGAGACACTCCTTCTCTCAGTGCCGGCCCTCCTCCTGGAAAAATACTGGTATGCAACATGTTCCAGCAAAGAGGAGGCACTGGTGTTTATTTAGGAGATGCAGAGCAAATCTCTGTAAGCCTCTGTAAAGCTGGGAACACACAGCTCGACATAGGCCTTTTGAGGTTCCCTGTAGCAGCATGATGACCTCATCGTGCTGCTGTCCGATATCTCTGTTTTCAAGCGGGATTGATTGGTCCCATTCGAAAACAGCGATGGCTGCCTTACATATGGGTTACATATGGCCGTGAGCGCGCATGGCACTCAAACTGATCTGGCCCATATCTATGCTTGTGTTCCCTGCTTAAAGCGGTTTTACACTTAAAATAAAAAAACAGACATACATTAAACAGACACAATACTCACCTGTCAGCAGTTCAGATGCTGGGAAACTGCTACACCAAAAAACCCACACTAAACTGTCTTCACTTGCTTAGAGTTCACATGCCTGCATCTTGGCTCCTGGCATCTGCAGATTTCCACCCACACTGAAGAGGGGGATCAGCTGCTGACTATTTCCTGCCTGGGAGAGATCTCCCACACAGCACTTCGGCTGCCTAGGCGAGACGTAAGGCAGTGGGAGGGGAGCACTCCTAGCAAGCTCCCCTACAGCTGTTAGAAGAAGATTTGTTTTCTACAATCAAGGATCTCAGCTTTATCGGTTTAGCTGCAGCTGATAATGCTGAGTGACCTTCCAGGTGGTAGGTCCACTTTAAGTCTCCCACTCCAGGTGCTGCCCCTTCTCCACAGTAAGTACAAATAAGCAGAGAGGAGTCTCTTGTGACAGTTCCTCTGTTCTTCACAACTGTCCTACTCCGTCAATTTCTCTTACCCTGCAAAATGAATGATTTATCCTACCCCATCAAGATCTCTACCTTTGACAACTGCAGATAGCCCTACTTTTGCGGTGTTCCAGGGCTCTGCTTACGGTCTTTGGCTTTCAAACTTAGGGGTGTGAGGGATTAAGGTTGGGGGGTGGCATTTGACTTTGGGGGTGAGCTTCAGGGGTAAGGTTAAGGCGCTTGTGGGTGTTAAAATTAAACCCTCGAAGCCCCCTTACCTTAACCTCACTGCAGTTGTCAAATGTAGGAAATTTTGAGGGGGGATGATAAATTATTTGTCCTGCACAACTAGCAGGGTAGGAGAAATTGACGGGGTAGGACAAATCACAAAAGCGAAAGCATGTGTACAGAATTAATGTAGAGCAAGGTGCATTCATAAGGTGGTTGCATAAAGGTGTCAGAAGGGGTCTGGGGTTAATGGTGCCAAAAACTCAGTCCCCCTTTTTTTTCTGTTATGTCTCCTTTTGTTGATCTTGACAGTAAATGAATTGCCAACGAGGAAATAATATTTGCCAAATAAATGTGGTTTAGCTGGATATATGTTATTAATCTTATTGTGAGCTGAAAACCACAGAAGAGAACATCCCTTGTGAGTAGTCAGGGATTGTTTCTTTTTCTCTCTGTATAAAAAGATGAAGATCATCTTACTACCAACAGTTTAGTTGTCATGGTGAGTACCAGCAAAGAACTGTCATTTTAGGGACACATGTATCTCATCACTGTTTACAAGATCTGCCATCTACGGGCACACATTAGGTTAAAAGGTAACTATCAGTTTCACAGACTTACGTAAAAAACAGATTGGTGAGAAGGGAACATACAAATACAATTGGATAGAGGAAATTGAACATTTCAATGTCTTAGCTCATTACGTTGGATTTCCAGATCATATCTTGTGTTATGTGGATACTTAAGCTTAGGCAACATAGCTCTAAAACCCATTAGGGGCTCACTGACCACCGTCCTGTTTCCAATCTTTTCTATAGCAGCTTTAGGATATTAGTTCAGTCTGTCAATATCTCACAGATACCTGCTGCAGTTCACATTTAATGCTTCAATGCACAGACAATTTGGGAAACGGCAAACTTCAGAACTAAAAGATCTGGATTGATTTCCCATCTCTTGTCTCTTTCAGTTAAATCCCCAAGCTTCAAAGCAGGCAGTGGAAATAATTAAAGGTTAGGTGGCAGCCTTCAGAGTGAAATCCAGGACAATAGTGAGTGACATCACCTTGCCTCCAACACTTGGCTCCTCGTCTGACTCAGTCATTAACATAACATGGCTTTTCATTATGCTAATTAGCGTCAGCTATGATTGACTCCGAAGATTCACACCGAAATCATTATTTAAACAGGATTAACTTTGAAGATGTTTCATTTTACACCTAATAAAGGAGCAATATTTTTTACTTAAATTAGTAATTCTTCTGGCAAAAAAAAAGATTCACAGTTGGAGGGTGATGTATTGCTGACTTCTTGCAGGTACAAATTTTAAAAAGAGGGATAATTAATACAGATGTTGGTGAGAGGGCACCAAGTTGCTGCCTCCTTCATTTTATAATGCCAGATTTAATGAGAAGCACTGTGAGCTTGTGATTAATCTCCTGAGATTTCCACACTTGTAGTTTTCCTATCCAGCCACACAATGTCACTGTGAATCCATGGCACTCATTTCAGACAAGGTTGGCAAAAGAAACTGGAATATTCACTTTTTGTCCGTGACGGTTTTTTACTGCATGGGCACGCATATTTGCAGAGGTTTGCTAATTTTTTTTTATGGAAACATTCTAAAATCGTTACCAATTCTAATGTTACCCAATGCTGGCATTCATTCATCCCACTGTACTGTTTCCACACATTTATTTACAGAATAATATGGCAGTCTGTAGGTAAAAGTGTTCCCTGTAGTGTGCTTCAGTTGAACTCATTGGTGCAGCTATGTATATATTTTCCATTTGCTTCATCAGCTTTGCATATCATACCTATAGGCAGGGGCGATTCTAGTCTGCCTGGTGCCAGATCTAACTGGGAAGGGTCCAAGTTGACTATTCCTTACCTTTCCTAGTGGTAACCCTGAAAGCTCAGTGTAGATTTTATTTAACAATATTTGTTCTTGCTCCAGGTGAGCCCATGCAGTCCTCCAACGTCCTGTGCACTTGTTATTGACCCCTCCACACTGACATGTGTTGACATGAAGGAGGTGGGGGTGTTACCGCCATGTTCCTATATTGAATTTTCAGACAGGTGTCCCGGGTTTTCACATAAATGACGCTGGGACTGTGCGCAGGACATATTTCCTATAACACTTTCCTATACCACTCATTATATGTATAAGTTTGATATCAGTATTGTGTAAGGCTCCATTTTAATCTAAGCTATGGCATTAAGATGGCAGCGGGTGCCAGTGGTTGGGCCACATTTTTATTTTTACCTTTAAACAAGAAAAGGAGTTAAGGAGTAAGGGCCAGATGCTTGAATGCACCAGCCCCAGATTATCTCAACTATAGGTTTAGGGACTTGGGGGGACTTTAAAGGCACCAAAAGTATACATTCTTATACTTTTGGTGCCTTTAAAGTCCCCCCAAATCCCTAAACCTATAGTTGAGATAGTCAGGGGCTGGTGCATTCAAGCATCTGGCCCATACTCCTTAACTCCTTTTCTTGTTTAAAATTATTATGGGATGTGGCACATGACACACCTGCAATAGAAAATGGGAAGCTAGATATATATGTATACATTTATTTTTACCTTGTTGGCTCTTGTTGATCCTGACAAAAAACGCATTAAGAGAATAATATTTATTAAATTATTGGGGTTAAGTTAAATATATATATACCTGTTTTTAGTAAAGCTATTCACTAATAGATCAGGTGTCACTTTAATTTAGACTTACAGTGAAACCTTGACTTACATAAACAATTTGTTCCCATGGGTTGGGTTAATTGGTTATAAGTGAAAACTATTTTTCCTTTAAATAGTGGAAATACCCATAATCCATTCAGAAACTTCCAAATTACCACCTACCAAGAAATTCATAATAAATAAGGGTTGTATATTGTGTTTAACCTCCTTAGTGTTTCACATTTTTTTTAAAGCGTGCCACAGCCAATCTGCCTTGATTTAACATTGGGCATGATTTAACACTAGCTCTCCACCCCCTTAACATCCCTGTTGTGCTGCAATAAGCCAGCATAACATGAAATTCAATAGCATCAACCATCCGCCTATACTACTCATCACCGTGGGTTTAGCAAACTTACCCAGAGCTTCACTTGGGCAAACGCTCAGGAGGTTATTATACAAGAAATGTCAATAATTTTCCTAGTGTTATAACAGGTGAATATTTTATAACATGTTCCTAGACAACATAACAACAATTTAAGATTCACCATTCAAGTTGACATCTTTAGCTTTCAGGAAGAGAGGATAATATGGAAGGGGGGTATTGTTTGAAAGGAGAGTCCCCTTTCAATAAAACATCAGGAATCTGGCTCTCTGGTATATTTTGCCCACAAGGGTCTGCCTCTGGGATGACAAATGTGTGTTTCTGGTAAGCTAGGCAAATTTTGTTTTTTGTTGAAAACACCAGGAAAATTATTGTGATTCTGGTAAATGACACATATTATACAACACATTTTATTATAAAAAAGGTAAGGTAACGGTTGATTTGGTAGGTTCAGAACATATTATGGGCCTGTTTATTATTTCTTTTGAGAAAAAGAAGAACTTGACTTACAACCAAGTTGACTTGCCATAAACCATTGATAGCCAACTAAGTTCGTAAATCAAGGGTTCACAATAGGACAAGCACCCATACAGACTTAATCTCTCCAAAGTGTACATACTCAATAAATGATACATGCAATCATGTGCTCACAAAGACAACTTAACTAATGACAACATATTTTTAAAGAAGGGATCAAAGAACGTTCATTACATCTAGGGTCAACCAACATCCCAATATGAATATGAAATAAAGGCCTGGAGGTCTAAACCCCGGGCCAGCCAAATTCCCTTACCTAGGTAGGGGACAAGGGGACTTTAGCGGTTGACTTCAGATGTATAACCAGCATGAGCAAGTATGTATAAGAAGACAACAATATATCACAGTAACTAAGTATACCAAGTAATAAAGCAAATGGGTATAAATAATCAGAAGGAAGAGAGACGAAACAGTAGGCACACTGGGTAAGTCCTTATCGAAGGTATGTATTAGGTTTCAAGATACTTTCAAGTACACGTGGAGCATGGAACTGTCCTTGTCACTCAATGATGGAACATGGATGGGCACCGGAGAAGGTTCGTATGCATGGCATGTGGGGAGACCTCGACATATGTTTCGGAAAAAACTTTTTCCTTCTTCAGGAGATCAACCAAGTTGTTTTGGGGTGCCTGTGTAACAGTATATAGT
>CM070033.1:106215899-106227019 GCA_036250615.1 Ptychadena robeensis | reverse complement strand
TTTCTGGATTTCCTGCCCTAAAAACTGTGTGCGTCTTATAGTCCGAAAAATACGGTAATTATGGTTGAAAGTAGACATGAACTAGTGCTATGCATACAAGCAGCTGAGCTACTACAGTTGCTGAGAAGTAGGAAACCCCTTATGCAGAGACTAGTTCTTTTTTTGCAATAAGTTGTTCATCTGAGATAATTGTAAACAAAAATCTAGAGTATACACAACCTTAAGGGTACTCAAACCCAATGGAAATCAAATGTTTGGGAACAAGCAGTTTACCCTCACATTAAAAATATACAGTACATATATGGCCAGGATGGCCAAGAGCATGGATTTCTCTCAAGTTGGCAAATAATTTAACTTAAGGCTCCCATACATGGGTCTATTTTTCACTTTATTTTTGACCAATCGATCACTGCGCGCGTTCACGAGATCGCCGATTGGGTTCTGCCCACCCTGAACGATCGACCAAACAAAATCGGCTTAAAATCGGATCGGACATTGAACATGTTAGTTTTTTTGGTCGATCGCTTGGCAATCGAAGTACGTTGGTGGACCCATAGCTCCTTATGCAGCAGCCTTAAGTTTTAAGCTAGCCATACATGTATCAATCAATCTGGAAATGATTCTTGCCCACCTGGTACGATTAGCCAATAAAAATGGAGATTAGAAAGAAGGTGACTAGACATGTGTGTGTTTTTTGGTAAATCATTTGGCAATCGATGTATAATTAGTGGTGTCCCTCGTTCCTGTTCTATCAGCCCATATTTGCATATAATAGCATGTCCAATGATTAAGACCTATTTTGGCATTGGATGGCTAGGACGGAGGACTTGGCCAGCGGAGCTCCGGGTGCAGATTCAAGATGGAATCTTTTTTTTTTCATTTCTTCAAAGATGGTTGAATTCAATTTTTGTATTTTTTGTTCTGTATTTCTTTTTCTTGGATTTTTTTTAAAGAAGCAGATGGAAGACGGATTATTTTTGTTGTTCTATGGTTTTGAATTTTTACAATGAAAATGAATGATTGATTAATTAAATGTTTCTTTGTTTTTATTGAGAATCGACTACTGCATGGTATTTGACATTATAACTGTAAGTAATTGTATGATAATTTTATGTAATTTTCAGCATGTATACAATACATATATATGAAACTTATTTAGAGGTTACATGTAACATGTAATTATTACCTATATATATATATACCTATGTATATACCTACCTTTTGGATATCTCGTTTTTCCTTTACTTACTACCACTTTCTAGTCTCAGGTGTTTTACCACGGTATCACTGTCTCACCTCATTAAGCCTCACGCAGCACCCATCTTCACCCACGCATGTCCACTTGTCACTACCTTCTAATAAATTACCCTCACGACCTAATTGGAACTGAACACAGTTGTTTCCCTCTCCTTGTATTTTCCAATTTTTTTGATTTGTTGTTAGTCACTCATTTGGCTTTCTACCCGTTTTTCACCACTATACCTCATCACTTCACTTATCCGGCACCATTTCAGTAATATTCTGAATCATTGCACACTCACTGGTACCTCATCACCCAGCACCTATGGGCACCTTGGAATAATGTGTGGACCTCTTTGAGTCCCCCCACCACTTTTTTTCTCTTTAAGCCTGAGCCATTCCTAGATTGACCTAGGTACTACTTTTAATAACTTTCCAGATGGCAACCGTTTCTCGGTCTGGCCGTTGTGCGTCTGTTCAGGCTCTCGGTTCTTTGGGGGAGGATCCGCGCCCTGCACCCTTTGCCCCGTGGTCCTAATTTTACCATGATACAGTAGTAAGTAACTATGTTAGGGCCTGACACGGCAATATCAGGCGCTGTATACGGTTATATATAAGTCCCCCTTCAGCTGTTCAGTATATCACATACCTCTTTTCAACCCCCTTACCCAGATCTACTTCTTGTCAGCCTAGCCTCTACCCCCTGAGGAAGTCGCTGGGCGACGAAACGTACGTCGGGGTGGCGTTCAACATCTGAGGGCAATGCTTACTGGTTTTCCAATTCTCCAACTGGGACCAGTCTAATAGGCCCATAAGGAATAGGCTTCTGGCATATGCTTCCATCTAACTGTATCATGTGATGATTCTCTGTACCAGCTTGTCATTATTATTATTTTTTTTTTTCTTTTTGTATTTGATTGTTACCATTTTACAACCCATTAAAACTAGGTTGTTTTATGTAATGCACTGACTTTACCTATATTAAGACCCGAAACCCATTTGAAGCCCTTAAAGTCCCCAAGCCCCTGTATTGCCTACAGGGGAGATTTCCCTTTCCAATTTTTTCTAATTATTACCTATAACTAGTTTTAACCCCTGTAGCAGTTGAGACAAACCCAGTTTGTTCAGAGTATGTTTGAAAAACAAACTCTGCCCAAACAGAGATTGTCAAAACTTACCTGTGTTCCTAAAAGCTTAGGTGATTCTCTATTCAGCCGCAGCAACCAAATGTGTAAATATTTTTTTCATGTTGTGTGTTTTATTGTTTTGCTAGCAATTAGTTTAGAATGGGTAGGGGTCAATGAGACCCTTGTACTCATTCCATTAATAACATTGGGGGGCGTATATGTAATGTTTTACTGTATTGATTTATGTGAAATATTGAATTGTCTGGCTTGAGGTTTTATATGTAATAATGTATGTACTTATTAAATAAATACATTTCTGGGTGGGATTTTGGAATTGACTGTGTGTAGGTGTTTGGTTGTTGTTAGTTTCTTCTTTTATGTGTTGAAGCTTTATATGTTTTGGGGAACATGTTATAACACTGTTGGATTGAGTAAGAGGTCCAGAAGACCTCTATACGCATTCTATAGGGTGGACGACGGGGATAAAGTTATGTTAATTTTTCAATGTACAATATTTTTCAGACTATAAGACGCACTTTTTCACTCCAAAAGTCGGGGGATCTGCTTCCACGAACACAGGCACAGCCAGAGAGGTGAGGAGAGAAGACTCTGTAGCCGCCCCCGTCACGGCCCCCCTCCTCCTGATCAGTGTGGATAATGATGTGCTGTGCTAGTACTGCTGCTAGTGACAACTTCTGGCTGAATTTGATATTGCATTAAGTTTTCACATGGATTGGGTTACTGTAATGGATAAAATGTAAATTTTTTTCTGGTAATCTTTTTTGGAATGATTACATAAATATTTGTTTTCACCACTTGATATACAAGCACCTCAGATACACCCACAATGACATCATTTCTGATCAAGGAATTCCAGGAACCCATCTTTTTTTTGAGGCTTTGACTGGTTAGGGGAAAAAAGAGAAATCTGTTACACAAGGGGATGTGCTGTTCGATCATTGTCGAGTAGACAATTGCAATGTCCCATCAGCACGTCTCTGGCTACGTTTAGATATTTAGTTACCATCTGAATGCTAAATAATGTGATATGTACACAAGACTCCAAGATCACTTGCTTAATGATCCCTCTCAGGTGACACCCATCTTGTACATTTATCATAGACATATTTAAAAGAAATACTGTATTTCTTTTAAATATGTCTATGATAAATGTACAAGATGGGTGTCACCTGAGAGGGATCATTAAGCAAGTGATCTTGGAGTCTTGTGTACATATCACATTATTTAGCATTCAGATGGTAACTAAATATCTGAGGGGTCAAATAATTATTTCCTCCACTGTATGTCTTTTACGTATCATTTGAAAAAGGGTGTAGCTGTTCTTTGAAGTAACATAATTGGAAATTCACTGCTTTCTGCTGCCAGAAATAAATCTACAGCCTCCAATTCCATGATAATCTATTCTATACTTCCCGCTGGAGCTCCGGAGATCTGAGCGGCAACAACTCATTTGTCAGACATTAAGGTTTTATTGAGCCCAGTCATATCCCACCATGTAAAATATACATGACAAGCAAAGACTGAAACCGAACCCGTTTCAAATGCTTCTGATTTTAATTGAGCTTTTTCTGGTAAAATAAAAATCATAGTAACATTTTAATCTTTCACATTAACTTAAAGAATACCTGTCTTCCTTTAATTGTGACATAGGCAATTTTCGAATTTGTGATATTTCGCTAATAATTCTACTAATATTAGATTTGATATTCGCGAATATTCACAATTGTGAGTGCATTGCAAAAATATATGCGTGATTATAATTGCCTTGCAATTACCTTCACAATTGGCTATTTATTTTCCCATTGCGAATACATATTCGCAATCCATGCCCATAAGCATCCCAATGGCGAATATCGCCAATATTCAAAATTGCGAATATCTGTCGCCATATTCATGAAATTAGCGAATTCTCGAAAAGCCGATATTCACTGAATATATTCGTAATTCGAATATTCGAGCTCAACACTAATTATAAAGTAGATCTTAATTTAAATATCAACTTTTTTTAAATGTTTGTGTCTCCCAAAAATAGAGAAACTTCCTGCTACCTTATTTTCTACAATTGACATTGAGTTATCTATTGCAGAGGCAGTGCCATAAGGAATTCTAGTCATTATGCACAGTAAAGAACATGCACAAAACATGGTATTGCATGGGCTATAAAATGTACATAATAGGGCACAGAATTGGCCAGTTCAGAACATGTACATGAAAAAATTTACACAACAGGGCACTAAATGGATAGCATGGGGTATAAAACGTGAATAATATGGCAAAGAATGGGTCAGCATGGTAAAAATGTGCAGAACAAGGCATAGAATGGGTCAGAATGGGGAATAAAATGTACAGAACAGCATACAGAAGGGGTCAGCATAGGGTATTAAATGTACAGAAGAGCATACCGAAGGGGTCAGCATGGGGTATAAAATGTACAGAACAGCATACAGAAGGGGTCAGCATAGGGTATAAAATGTACAGAACAGCATACAGAAGAGGTCAGCATAGGGTATTAAATGTACAGAATAGAATACCGAAGGGGTCAGCATGGGGTATAAAATGTACAGAAGAGCATACAGAAGGGGTCAGCATAGGGTATTAAATGTACAGAACAGCATACCGAAGGGGTCAGCATGGGGTATAAAATGTACAGAACAGCATACAGAAGGGGTCAGCATAGGGTATAAAATGTACATAATAGGGCCCAGAATGGGTCATACAGCCTATTAATGGAATGAGACAATGCACAGCAGCATTGATTTCATGAAAATTGTCTAAATAGTGACAGCTTAGCATGAGATGTTAAACATAAAGCTACAACATGGTGTGCGTAATAAGGAAGTGGAGAAAAAAGAAAATAAATACTGTGCCATACAGAATGAGGCTTTCAAAAAAAGTAGTGTTCAATAAGTCAAATTTATTGACCTAGTGTTGAATAAGAAAAGTACAGCATGTCAAATACAATAATTAGATCAGATACATCAGATTAGGATGTGTACAAAAAGGCTTTGGATGGCATGAAATAGAAAATGCAGAGCATGACATACATTTTAAAGTAGTCAGAAGAAGGGCTTGTTCTCACTGGCGTGATTAGTCGCTGGCTGATGCGATCTTAAATCGCACAGCAATCGTGGGTGACGGTCAAAAAAATGAAACCAGACCAGATAGCCACTGATTGCGCCCATGAAATCAGCAACACCAAAAGACCTGGAAGACCACTGAAAACAACTGTGTTGGATGATTGCAGAAGTCTCTCCCTGGTGTAGAAAACACCCTTCACAACAGTTTGCCAGATCAAGAACACCCTCCAGGAGGTAGGTGTATGTATGTTAAAGTCAACAATCAAGAGAAGACTTTAACAAAAAGAATACAGAGGGTTCACCACAAGATGTAAATCATTGGTGAGCCTTAAAAACAGGAAGGCCACATTAGAGTTTGCCAAACAACATCTAAAAAAAACCTTCTCCGTTCTCAAACAACATCCTATGGACAGATAAGACCAAAATCAACTTGTACCAGAGTGATGGAAAGAGAAGAGAATGGAGAAGGAAAGGAACTGCTCATGATCCTAAGCATACCACTTCATCAGTGAAGCATGGTGGTGGTAGTGTCATGGTGTGGGAATGTATAGCTGCCAATGGAACTGGTTCTCTTGTATTTATTGATGATGGGACTGCTGACAAAAGCAGCAGGATGAATTCTGAAGTGTTTCAGGCAATATTATCTGCTCATATTTAGCCAAATGCTTCATAACAATAACATATTGCAAAAGCAACTAAAGAGGTTTTTAGGGAAAGAAGTGGAATGTTATGTAATGACCAAGTCAATCACCTGACCTGAATCCAATTGAGCATGCATTTCACTTGCTGAAGACAAAACAGGTGGAAAAATGCCCCAAGAACAAGCAGGGACTGAAAAAAATTCCAGCCTGACCGAGCATCACCAGGGATGAAACTTAATGTCTGGTGATGTCTATGCATTCCAGACTTCAGGCTTAGCACAATCAAGCCTTAAAAACAGAAGTTATTTACACAGCCCAATCCAGCACAAATTCTAAAAGTGAGGGTAGAAACCCTTGTTGAGAACAGTGGGCAGAGCCATGCAAATTATTCCTTTACTCCCATCAGACAAATGCACATCCAGAACGGCTAGTGTACAATGCAAATATAGCCTTTATGGTACAGAGCCTTAACCTTATTTTTTGGGATTTGTGCTGGATTGGACTGTGTAAATACCTTCTGTTTTAAGAAAGTTTGATTGGGCTTGACTGCTCGAGTTGAGGGCTTTTTGATTCCTTTCATCCCTTCTCACCATAACCTTCATGGTTACTTCTCTTTCTTCAACCAAGTATTGCAAAGGGAAAATTGATTTATGATTATTATTTTGTCTGTTACCAAGTGGGAGGCACATATGCAAACTGTTGTAATTCCTACACCATTCACCTGATTTGGATTTATATACTGTGGGGGTTTAGCTCAAATGGTGCTCCCAAAACAGCAAACCACAAGATTGTGATCTTTTTTAGGGCTCCTTCCCATATTTATTTATTGCTCAAACAGTCAGAACATACCTTCGCAGGGGTTAATGGTCTGTCACAATACCCTCAAATAAAAGCTGTTTGTGTCATTCTAAATCTATTGTGGTGATGTATAGAGCCAAAATTTTAGAATTGTGTCAATGTCCCAATTAGTGATGGCCGAACTTCGGTCATGGCCATCCACAAATTGGCGGATTGGACTTTTAAAAAAGTCTGCCGTTCGCGGACAGATTCAAATTCCCCGCCTTTAGGCGGGGAATTTGAATCTGAAACCCTGGATGTGACATCAGTGACGTCACATCTGGCACATGGAACTCATAGTTCCTGGGTGTGCTAACCGGATATGACGTCACATCCGGGTTTGCGAGACGGTTTTTCACTGAAAGAGGCGGACATTCTTCCTGCGGCGGGATCTCGCTGCCCCTGATCCCACCGGAGGAAGAATAGAGGGCTCCTTCTCACCGGCAAACAGGGCGGGTCGAACACCCGTACTGTCCGCTGGCGAGAAGGAGGGCGAACATGCTTGTTCTCGGCCGAACTGTCCGCCTTGCAGGCAGTTCGGCCATCACTAGTCCCAATATATATGGACCTGACTGTATATTAATATATATATATATTTTTTTTTTCTGGCAATTTGGGTGACCTTGTTCAGAAGCAATTGGTTATTTCTTTATCCGTTTTTAATTATTCAATCCTAATTAACTTGTACCTACATAGGTAGCCGCAAACATATGTGTTTTAGGTAGCATCAAGAAAATTCAACAAAAAAAATGTAATGTTCTCCTTGTGTGAGAGAGTGAAAAGAAGTTGATGAAATATATCATAACCACAAATAACTGATGTCTCTTAGGGAAAATACTCTTCTTTTTTTAACTTCATTCTTGAAGGGAACAGGTTATGAAGATTGAATTTTACTTGATGGGACCCATCAGCCATGAAGGAACAAAATGAAAGTTGAATTGTATGCCAAGGCCAGATATTAAATGAGAATAAAGCTTGCTTTGCCCTCTGCATAAGACTTCTAAGCAATGTTGTGCACGGGTTGGAGCGATGAATACTAAATGTTGATTTATAATGTCAGAAACCATCTATAAACATCAAAACCTTAACTTTCATTTATGGATGACTATTCAAATGATGCATTCTCTGTACTTTGTGGTTTTAAAGCAAAAAAAATAAAATAAAGTTTAATAATACAATATTTATCTTCTATCCAGCTATTGAAATATTTAAAAAGAATTATTTCATGTTTATTGTGAATTTACCTTCATATGACCCCAAAAGTAGGTATAATTTTTGCATATCTGTTATTTTTAAATTTCGAATACTGATTACTGTGGGTATAGTACACAATGGAATAATTACCTGAAGTAATGATTATCATCATGTAAAAATTAAAAACAGCTAATAACAGGAGAAAAATCATGCCGGGGTCATGTAGCTAGGGGGCATAGGAGCTGGCCAGACATAACATGGATGCAGCAGGCTTGGGTAGATCAGGTAAGCTAGTGGTTCCCAAACTTTCATTGCAGGGCCCCTTTTTTCTATTAAGGGACATAATTGACCAGAAAAACTGGTACAAGAATCCACATATACAGTCAATGGAGGCATAGCCCAGAAGCCTATTCCTGATGGTCCTATTAGACTGGTCCCATTTGGAGAATTGTAAACCGTAAGCATTGCCCTCCGATGTTGAAACGCCACCTCCCCGACGTACGTATTCGTCGCCCAGCTACTTCCTCAGTGGGGTAGAGGCTAGGCTGACAAGGAAGTAGATCTGGGTAAGTGGGGTTGAAAGAGTTAGGTGATATAACGAACCCTTCAGGGGGACTTATATATAACCGTCAGACAGCGCCTTATATTGCCGTGTCGCCTACACAATCGTTACTTACTACTGTATCATGTAAAATTAGGGACCACTGGGCAAAGGGTTGATGGGCGCGGCTCCGCCCCAACGAACGAGTAGGCCTGAACAGACGCACACGGCCAGAGACCGAGAACGGTTGCCATCTGGGAAGTTTTATTAAAAAGTAGTACCTAGTCAATCTAGGAAATGGCTCAGAGTTAAAGAAAAAAAAGTGGTGGGGGGACTCAAGATGTCCACACATTTATTTCCAGGTGCCCATAGGTTGCTGGTGATGAGGTTTTTTTTAAACCCCGTTGAGTGTGCTGATTAGAGCTTACTGAAATGGTGCCGGATAAGTGAAGGGATGAGTATAGTGTGAAAACTGGTAAAAGCAAATGAGTGACTACAACAAATCAAAAAAATTGGAAAATGACAGGAGAGGGAACAACTATGTGTTCAGTTCCAATTAGTCCGTGAGGGTAATTTATTAGAAGGTATGGACAAGTGGACATGCGTGGGTGAAGATGGGTGCGGCGTGCAGCTCAATGAGTTGAGACAGTGATACCGTGGTAAAACACCTGCGACTAAAATGGGTAGTAGTAAAGGAAAACGAGATATCCAAAAGGTAGGTATATAACTAGGTATATATATATATAGGTAATGACATGTTACATGTAACCTCTAATAGTTCAGATATATGTGTGTATATACATGCTGAAAATTACATAAAAATCAATACATTTACTACAGTTATAATGTCAATACCAGCAGTAGTCGATTCTCCAATAAAAACAAAGAAACATTTAATTAATCAATCATGTCATTTTTCATTGTAAAAATTCAAAAAACCTAGAACAACAAATAATCCGTCTTCCATCTGCTTCTTTAAAAAATCCAGACCAAGAAATCCAGAACAAACAATACAAAAATTGAATTCAACCATCTGTGAGAAATGAAAAAAAAAAGATTCATCTTGAAAAATCTGCACCCCGGAGCTCCGCGTGCCAATCCTCCGTCCTATCATCCAATGCCAAAAATAGGTCCTTAATCATTGGAAACCATTCTTTTATGCAAATATGGGCTGATAGAACAGGAAGCTAGGGACACCACTAATTATACATCGATTGCCAAACTATTTTACCAAAAAACACACACATCTAGTCACCTTCTTTCTAATCTCCATGTTTATTGGCTAAACTCGTACAGGTGGGCGAAGAATCATTTCCAGATTGGATTGAGACATGTATGGGCTAGCTTAAAACTTAAGGCTGGCTGCATAAGGAGCTTGGGTCCACCAACGTACTTCGATTGCGCAGCCGATCGACCAAAAAAACGAACATGTTCAATGTCCCACTCGATTTTAAGAAAAGCCGATTTTGTTTTGGTCGTCGTTCAAAGTGGTGGGCAGAACCAATCTGGCGATCTACGTGAACCGCGACAGTGATCGATTGGTCAAAATTAAGTGAAAATAGCCTGTATGGGAGCCTTAAGTTAAATTATTTGCCACTTGAGAGAATCCATGCTCTTGGCCATCCTGAGCCATATATGTACTGGTATAATTTTTAATGTGAGGGGTAAACTGCTTGTTCCCAATACATTTGATTTCCATTGGGTTTGAGATACCCTTAGGTGTGTATACTCTAGATATTTTGTTTACAAATTAATCTCAAGATGACACTTAATTGCTGAAAAAAAGAACTTCTCTTCTGCTAAAGGGGTTTCCTACTCTCAGCAACTAGTAGTAGCTCAGCTGTTGTAATGCATGCAACTAGTTCTTCTACTTTCAACCATAATGAACCTGGTATTTTTCGGACTATAAACCACACAGTTTTTAGGGCAGAAATCCAGAAAATAAAATATTTATCAAGTTTTCATATCAATGTTAATGCAATGAGTTTGGGTGGCAATATTCTTTTCAGCCACAACAGGGGTCACTAGCACAGTGACTCAGCACACTGAACACAGCCACTGAACACTCTGGGGAGGAAGGAGGGAGGGAGGGGGGGGGGAACAAATCTGCAGCGTGTCCTTTCTCCCTCTCTTCCTGCTCTTAACGCTCAGCTTGATTGTGCCCGTGTGTCAGTGTGAAGAGCCGAGTTCTTGCGATTGCACACTGACACTGAGAGAGGGAAAGATGTCTATCTCTCCCTCTCTCTAGCTTTTCTGGTGGGCAATTTACAGACCAGCTAGAGAGCCGGCAGCAGCCGGCATCTCTCAACTGAACAGTTCCCTCCACTCCTCCGGCTAATGTCCCTTGCCGGGTGAGTTTCGGGCAGCCCAAGATGCGACCACCATCGGCCGAGTGTCCCCCGGGGTCGCACATTCTGACCATAAGACGCAGGCCTTATTTGCC
>CM070033.1:106165318-106215874 GCA_036250615.1 Ptychadena robeensis | reverse complement strand
TTTGCCCCCAATTTTGGGGGTGAAAAAGTGCGTCTTATGGTCCGAAAAATACGGTATCTTGTTTTGAGGGTCTATTCATGAGAATCTGTACAAGGTTGTAGCAACGATTACAATAGATTACGATATTGTGATTTAAATGTCAATAGAAGTGATTTCACTTCCTGCTAGGGCTCATATATTCCATGGAAGTGTTAAAATGAGGCACCCAAATTCTTCTTTTAATTACTGATACAGTAATTACATAATCTCTCTGCTGATTAAATTAAGGTAGGGACAGGCTGAATCTAATTAAGCACAGAAATTCCATATTTAAGATATATCAATGATTAATAGTATAATTTGTCAACCCTGCTATAAGTTGACATTTAGGTTCATTATAAATTTGTGTTTTTTTCTTACATTGTATATTTTCCTTCATCGCTTTCCGGTAAGTGTAAATAATGCCTATGTATTTGAAGTTTACTTTTACCAATTACATTTTTGGTTTCCTCCCTGCATTATAAATGTATTACTTGTATATCCAGGCAGTATGGTTTTATTCAACAGACCAAGACGTCTAATAAAAGTACAGCTTTGAAGTTTGAGACAAACACTGTTGTTCAGCTTTTATTTTTTATGTAATTAAAACCTAATGATCCCTGTAAATTCCTGATCCCCATTATGTTGAATAGGAGCCAGGGCCCTATCCAAAGCAACGAACGGGATAGATAGCGCGATATGGTGCACTTCAATTCACTGTACAATCAACGTGCGCTTGAGTGCAGCATACTGATGTCACAATATGGAGGCCACAGTATCAACAAGTGTATGGTGACCCTAAGCTTATCAACCTTTACAATCAAAAAAAACATTTTGCCCCCTCTTTAAATAAAGATGCATGGTCAAGGCTCCTCTCCTGTTCTAGGCAAGTGTCTCAGGGATTTTGGTGAGGTGGGCTGGGAGTGGGTTGTGTACCTAGGTCACCCTTTATACTACATCACCCTCTACCCCTCTATCGACCCGCGGTCCTACTCTGCTGGCTAGGTATTTGCATTACGAGGTGTCCCGTGGCTCAGGTCTGGTGTCTCTGGTCCTTCTGCTCCTCTTCCTCCAGCATCAGTGTCCTGTGGTGAAGACCGGAGTAGGTCTCACCCCTGTGGTGGCCGCTTTCAACTTTGGCGTCATGTGTGGAGAGCAAGTACAGTTGCAAGAAAAAGTCTGCTTTAAATAATACTACACAAACATTATATGCTTTCATGTTTTATTGAACATAGTATGTTAACATTCACAGTGAGGGGCGGAAAAAGTATGTGAACCCCTAGCTAATGACTTCTTTAACCTCCTGAGCGCTTCAGCCTTTGCACGGTTTTTTCATAACCGTGCCACGGGCAATCGCGGCGGAGCACAATATGCTCCGCCGCGATTGCCTGCTCAGCTGGAGGTAGTAAACATAAGTCTGGCGTCACTGGAGACGCCGGACTTATGCTGAAAGAAAGCGACGCCCCTCCAGTTAGACGGAGGTCTATGGCCGCTTACCCCCGTCCCCTTCGCGTCACCGGTGCTCCCGACCACCGCGATGCTCCCCATTATGCATGAAACTCAGCCCAAGTTAACTCGGGCTAGACGCTCAGAAGGTTAAGAGCTAATTGGAGCCAGGAGTGAGCCGACCTTGAGTCGAATCAGTGTGATAATATTGGATGTGTTGCTGAAAGCTGTCTTGCCCTTTAAAAAACACACACCAGTTTTAGGTTTACTGGCTCCAAGAAGTACTGTCTGATGTGAACCATGCCTCACAGAAAAGAGTTCTCAGAAGATCTACAATCAAGAAATATCGACTTGCATGAAGCTGGAAAGGGTTACAAAGATATCTCCAAAAGCCTTGATGTTCATGTGTCCACGGAAAGACAGACTGTTTACAAATGGAAAAAGTTTAGCACCGTTTCTACTCTCTGTAGGCGTAGTTGTCCTGTAAAAATGACTGCAAGAGCACAACCAAGTATGCTTTATGAGGTAAGTGTCAGCTAAAGACTTAGCGCTTGTCCCCACTTGCGTGTTCAGCCATGGAAGACTGCTTCCATTATTTTAAACGGCCTTGTCCCAACTTGGGTGGTTTGCCGCAGCCACGAACTAAAACGTGCTTTTGACTCCAGGCCGTGGGTGGCCACGTCCGATCACAACGGATTGCGGCCATAGACATAAATGGTCGCGATCAAAAATCATGGACATGATTTTTAACCGCATCCACTCTTTCTCTTTGGGGGCGATCAGGGCGGTTACAGCTCTCCATACAAAAAAGTGTTGTAAAACATGCGCAGTCGCCGCAGTAATAAAGCAGCCGACCGCACAAGTGGGGACAAACCCTTTCAGAAATCTCTGCCACATTTTTGTTGACTCTTCTACAATAAACAAAACATTAAACAAAAGTGGAGTACATGGGAGGACACCATTGCTGTCCAAAAAGGTATTACAGCACGTTTGAAGTTTGCAAAAGAGTACCTGGATGTTCCACAGCACTAATTTCAAAATATTCTGTGGACAGATGAAACCAAAATGTAGTTTTTTGGAAAAAACACACAACACTATGTTTTGGCGCTGTGGCGGAGGGAGCATCATGGTTTGGAGCTGCTTTGCTGTCTAAGGTTCAGGTGTCCAAAGGTTCACCTACTTTTTCCACCCTGCACTGTGAATATTTACATGATATGTTCAATAAAAACATGAAAACATATTATGTTTGTGTAGTATTATTTTAAGCAGACTGTGTTTTTCTATTGGTGTGACTAAGATGGAGATAAGAGCACTTTTCATGACCAATTCATGCAAAACTCCACGTAATCCAAAAGGGTTCACATACTTTTTCTTGCAAATGTAGCTGCACCTGCAGCCATCCATCTTGACTTATGACACACTATGTCTTCCTTCACTCCTGTGTGTATGTGCTGGTTGAAGGGTGGCAGATTACTTGCTGGTAGTCAGGAAGCCACATCAAGGAGGCTAAAGAGCTGGATGTGACTCCAGAACCATGGGTTGCAAACCCCTGGGCTAGTATCTAATGTCTCTTAGACCTAACTTTTTCGAAATGTTATTATTTAAATAGTCAGCAGAAATTATGATTTGTCAGTCCCTTAAAAAAAAATTTTCAAGCAATTTCAAATTAGTTCTAATACTACCACACCACAGGCAGAAAATGCTGCTGTCCAAGGTTGGCTTCTTTGCGTCTCCATGGACATAATTGATTGAGTGAGGTGACCCTTAGGCAGAGTTTTGTTTTACTGGCTGTATCTTTTGATAGAAAAAAAATTACAAAATTGCCATACATTTATCAAAACCTATATGTATTCACAAATTCATACGCATGCTTAATGCACTCTTATTTTCGATATTTCTTACCTCCTCACAATTTATCTTAACTTTTCATCCTCCTGCCCTCCCCAACCCCCACCCAATATTTCACCATACAATTCAGACCCTCCCAACTTATTTTCTTTTAGCCTTATGTCTTCTTACTTTATTTCACTCTTCATATTGTCCCACAATTGATTTTTTGCACTCCTTTATTTTTATTACTCTTTCTTGCCATTCTTTTACTGTGAGTGTTCTTTTTTGTCTCCAATATTTCGATATTAGGTCTTTGATGTGTTTAATAAATGAGGCAGTATTCCTTGATGATATATAGACCATATATTATATTACATATATATGTTTTTTTTGGGATGAGATATACTTTATGTTTCAAAATAACTTTCCATTTTTGAAAGCTTTTATTTTATTTTGACAATAGGGAAACCTATGTTTGAGGTAACACAAAGGTATTTGCAATATGTACTATTAGGTTGATTCACTGTAGAGGGAAAAAAAAGAAACAAGTATTCTATCTTACTGATTGGCACACAAACATGCCTAACTGTAATTTTCTTTTAGAGCTGCATTCAATTTTCAAATTGTGCTTAATTTAGAAAGTGTGCTGCATTATATCCAGCACAATGGCTATGTAAATTAGTTTTCTGTCTGCTGAAATATTGAAGTGATTGCAAACAAAATTGGGTATCGTATAGCAAATCATTTAGATGAGGTGTGCTTAACTCCTTTAAGAGAGGAGCAGACTGATTAAAACTAATGAGAGACAGTTTGTTTGATACACTGGAAAAGTTAACTCATTTCACTTGTCCTGGCCAACAACTGGCAACATAAAATAAGTATATCTAATGTTCTGCTGCAGTGTCATGGTCACCGAGTATTGAAAGATTTTTAAGAATTCTTAAACATCGACTGCATTTTGACCATATGGGCGATATTGGTGGCTAATTTTCCCATGGTCAGCCTTTAGGAGAGAGGAAGGCTTGTGTCAGGATCCAGACAAAGGGATGACCAGTCAGGCAGCACACACTGACAACCAGACAGATATATGGTGAACAAACAGGTTTACTGTGAACTTACAATAAACATGAAAAACCAAAGAGGTGCGACAAATAGTCCAGGGTACAGGTTCAGATGTCCAGGGTTCAAATTTAGAGTGGACCAGAGTTAAGATATCCATGTAAAGATACAGATTATGGTTATAGAAAAAATGCTTAGCAAGCATGTGTGGGTGAGGCACACCTATATAGCCCTCAGGCTAATGAGGCAGGTGTCCTCAACCTAGCCCACGCTTGCAGGGAGCCACCTACTGATGACTAGGGAAACTAGCCATGGGAAGTAGAGATGGGCCGAACTGTTCGCCGGAGAACAGTTCGGCCGCGAACACGGCATGTTCGCCGTTCGCCTCGCCGGCGGACAGTACGGGTGTTCGACCCGTACTGTTCGCCGGCCAGAAGAAGATGTAAATTCTTCCTCCGGCAGGATCACAACCTGTGTGATCCTGCCGGAGGAAGAATCTTTTCACTACAAGACCGGCATGAAGCCGGTCTTGTAGTGAAAAGACCGGCTCAGAACAGGAAGTGACGTCAGTGACGTCACATCCTGCGGCCGTAACCAGGAACTATGCGTTCCAGGTTGCGGTCCACGGACCGGATGTGACGTCACTGACGTCATATCCGGTTTTTCCGATTCAAATTCCCCGCCTAGAGGCGGGGAATTTGAATGTGTCCGCGAACAGGGCGGACGGCGGACTTCTTTGAAGTTCGACCCGCCCTGTTCGCGGACACCCCAGGGGAGGGTTCGCGACATCCCTAATGGGAAGCACTAGCACAGCGCAACCAGCAGGTGGTACATGGGAAAGCCAAGGTCCTTACAGCCTGATTGGGGTTTATATATTACTCAGCCCTGATAAGATTTTTTTCTTAAATGCTAAGCCTCAATGCTAACACAATGGAGTAGGTCACATATGCTTCAGTATTAAAATATTGCTCCTGGTGGCTAAAAGAAGTAAAGGTGAGTTGAGTTTATGATGCTAAATATAGTGGCAGGTTAAACTGAACTCTATTCTAAACTTTCATGGACACACATAGCTTCCTAACACCCCCTTATGCAAACCACTTTATTCATTTAAAAGATGTATATCTTTTGTGCTCATTCTGTTCAGAAAAAGGTGATGATGAGCTCCACTATTTGTCAGTTTCCCCGCGCCTAAAACTTGTGTCATTTCTATGACCACTTCAAGTGACTGAGTCAAGTCCCATGATTCTATTGCTGGAAATTATGGTGGACATACTGCTATGATGCAGATTTAGAGAAGAGGAGTATGTGTGTGGACTATTCTATATAATTCTCAATGATGGAGATGTCCTACATACTAATATGTAAGGCAACAAATAGGGTAAAGGGAAGGGCTAGGGACAGCGTTGATGTCATGAGGATTGGATAATGACAATGTTGGTTGGCTGGACCAGACTTCAAAGTTGTATAAGGCATCGAACAAGAGCTGTACTACCATTCACTACCATACTAGGACACAAGAGACCTATCTAATGGATGGGCCAAACTACAGGTAAAGTTAGAGTTAAGCTTTAAGCAATCCCACTGCTTCTCTCTACATAGCAAGACACCAGTTCACCAAACCAGACCTGAGTGATTTTTGGCTCTTTATCTCTTCTTTTATCTCTTAGGTTGATTTTACGTAGATTATTACTCGTTCCATTTTTTAAAATAACACTGGGGTTTGATAACACATACTGTAGGTATTAGTCACATAATTCAGGCACCAGAGCACAAAATAAGGGCAACTTACTTTAAATAGGGATAATTATTGAAAGTAACATGTTCTTTGCCAAGTGGTAAATTGCAAGCTTTAAATATATGGTGATGTTTAATGATCCTTAAGAGATCCTGCACAATATTTAAAGCCTAATTGAACCTTCTTTATTTATGACTATAATGCAGCTAGGCTTCATATACAGTAATAAATATGGGTTATATTCTTTCTTTTACGCTACTACGATCCTGCATTCTAACATTGTTCCAGTCCTTGGGGATGACTTGCTACATGAGGTTTATGTAGTTTTATAGGAAGCTATGGAGTTCTGCAAAACAGACTTAATCTGCATTACCTGGTTTATAGGGACACAAATTTTGCTTAGCATCGCTGCTGTCATATGGAATAAAAGCCACTATTAAAGGTTATCACAAGTGCATTTTTAACATACTTATCTTGTGAGCTAAAATATGTTTTGACAAAAATACTAAATATTCACCTACTTGTTTTTAAATGATAAAACCAGACAACAAGAATCCCTTATATTGTGATGGGTGGTGCTGAATGCCTTAAAAGCAGTGGACACTGCTGACCTAGAATAATTGTTATTTTTATAGTTATGTGCAATAATTCTTCCTACACTTTTGTTAAAATTGATAGCTCATATATTATAAACACTATACTTTCACATTTAATGGCTTTGTTTAACACCATCTATTAAGATTCCCCACCAGTCTATTGCATTATAATATCTAAACTTTAAAACTGTGTTGTGCATGACACAGTAGAGTCATGGAAACATTACAAAAAATATTTCTGTATTGTGCATAAATGTGTTGTAAGTTAAGTCGAAATTTGAACACGAAAAATGTGCAGTGTTCGCAGAACTCATCTCTATAACTACATCAAAGTTGGTAAATATACCACGTTCTGGGGGTTGCATTTCTATCACAAATTCAGCTAGTCGAATTTTCAAAAACTTTGACCATCTCTGATCAAAGGTCCCTAATTTAAAGTTTGCAGGACAACAGAAGGTGTGCTTGAAATCACTTAAAGTCACATGTTAAGTCAAATACAAAAGGCAATATGATGTACATGAAGCTCATGAAACCATGTTTTTCCTTTTCCTTGAACATGATAGATATTACTTGCAAAGTAAATTTTCACCACATTCATTAACCTCCCTAGCACTCTTGTGAGGTCCAGATTTCTGTACCAAAAGCGCACTATAGACTTAAATGGAATTTTTTTTATGTTGTAGGTCTGTAACTTTCTAAAATATGTTGGTACAAGGGTCTAATAGGCATCCTGAATATAATAATATTTAAAACACACAATTATGTAAAAGAATTACATGAATTAAATGATTATATAATAAAAAGGTATTATTTGAATGATAAAATCTTTAAAATACTTATTTTGTATGAAGAATTTCAAAACAGTATGTATTTATATGTATGTTTTTTTTATATTCATAATAAATTTTTTATTCAATTGCAAATGTGTTATGTGTTTTTTTTACTTTGAATTTTATTGGATACAGTTATCACTGTATCTAATATAATGCCCTTTGGCACCCTTTCTCCCCTTGGGTTAATGAACACATCAGGTATAATAAACACACCAGGGGAGAAAGAGTTAACTACAAATGGTCTTCTCCATAGACGTCATCACTCGCTGGGGGGGGGGGTCCATTCTCCTCCTCCAGCTTCTCCTTCAGATGGAGCCCCATAGCAGCATCATAAATCTGCGCTGCTGGGGCTCTGATCTTTTGACCTGACAGCTCCATCTCATCCATTGCTATACTGACAAGTCAGTGCTGGACAAGATGGAGCCATCTGGAACTGCAGGAGGGTTAAAGTAAGTGAGAATCTATTTCCCTACATATGTTTCCTAAGTAAACAGCCTACACTTAGTGAACCAATAACGTCACATGCCTTACATTGCATAAATCTGAACTTTAGGCTTTAACATTATTGCTACTTTGGGTCTAGGGAGCTTTAAAGAGATTACTGTTTAAAGAAGTATGCAAGAATTTTTTAAAGCCTTGTATTGCAATTAGTTCAGAAAATATTTTGGCTTTACTGGCCCCACCTTTACCATCTCATCCGATATATATATATTATTCTCAGTAAACTTTGCGTCTGTTTTTTCAAGAAGGTCTTATCATCATTATTATGAAGTAAAATGGCTGAAATCCAGTGTATGATAGGATTTCTACAAAAAAAGCAAAACGGCGATTTGTACATATTTCCATCTTTGTCCATTATTATCCATTTCCATCTTTGTCCATTATTATCAAGACAGATATCAAGATATCAAAAAGAAAATTTATATTGAATATATGTCCATCCATTCCATACATACCAGGCCTTCTGGCATTGAGTCTGTTTAAAAAATAGGTTTTTGCACATTTCAATAGCTCAAATTGTAATTTACAAACACAATGTTTGCATATTTTAAGTAGAAATTTACTAAGCTTCTTCTTCAAAACTGAATGACGATTTGAAGTTTCCGTTTTCAGGGAGAAACTGAACATTGAATGTGTGCCTGAAAAAAAAGGAGTGGAGAGATAAGTTAGAAATGTTGCCTCTGATCGATCTGCTGATTTTTTTGTTCACATTATTTACTTATACCACGTTTTTGTAGGTAGGAAGCCATATTGGTAGAAGTTGGGTTTCCCTTGGTCAAGACCTCAACAAGCGTTAATCCAAAACCCTAGAGACCATCCTTTAAAGTTAGCAATGCCTTAATCTAACATAGTAGACAAACAGATAGAGGATCTAGCACCCTCACATTTTAGAAAGTGTTGTTCTACAAATATAATTCTAGAAATAGGCTAGATTGTGCAGGTACTACTTTGGCTTATTAACATTTCTGAAGCTTTTTACTGTTGTATTTGTAATTTGAATATATCCACAATGTAAGCTTACTGCTGCTTATCTTTTGCTTGTCAGAAGTTTTGAAGTCTCTGATATCCTTGTGGGAGAGAAGGCTTTACAGTGCAAGGACCCCCTAAATGTTTTATTATTTCTTTTGACTGGCTTTCCTGACCTTTCTGCTGCTTAATGAACACTTCTTCCACCAGTATTTAAATCCAAACCATTGAGGGCCATCTGAAACATCTGACAACTGAAAACATAGCCCGGCCATTACCTAGATTGAAGTCACCACACAAAAAGAGGCATGAATGAGCCAATAGGAAGGATTAGCAGGTTGGAGGGAGTGTTCCCATCAAATTTAAATACACTACATTTAGTCACAGAAAGTTAAAAAGGTTAAGTTTGGACCAATTTAGACTACTTCTCAAGAGCTAGGTAAAAAAGAGAGATTAGTTGTTCAGATGTAAATTAATTTAGGTTAAGACATACTGTATATTCTTCATATAATATAAAACAACAAAAATGTATTCCTCACAAAGTACACTCTAACCTGTGGCAATCTGGTTAGTAAAACCTTGTTTACCTCACAGATCTGGATTCAGCCTGTTATCTTCCTAATTTATCCTGAATCCTCACTTCATGAAAATAATTATCCACTTCTCAGGCATACATTTGATTTACCTGCATAGTTACTAATTACGGCTCTTTGATTTGTCTCTAAATAATGAGGCAGAGCTAAAATGACACTATTGCTATTTTTGCTGAAGTACTGCCCTGAGGGTTTTTTCTCTAATTTCAGTCGGAAAGGAACTTAGTAAACAACCCACACAAGTGACATTTGACAGAATTCTAAGACTACAAAAATTAAAAAAAGGAAAATTAAAAAGGAAACTTTGTGAGCAGATATTTTTGTTGGGTTGATGTTGACTATATTCAATCCAGCCAATCCAGGCAGATGGTTCCATTCTTTACCAAACTATGATAGACAATCTCTGCACCATGTATTTCAGTTGAGATCCTCACAGCATGTCGGATAAGTGTCCTAGAAGCTGATCTAATCTGCTACAGTTGTCAGCTGTGTGATGCAATATTTAGTATAACCCTTTTGTATTTTCAAAACTATGAGGCTATTTTATAGTTATGGTAGAAAAAAAAGTAGTAATTTGCATAGTCGAAAATCAGCCTAATATTTCGACTGAAATCGAAATTTCAACTTAAAAAATAACTTTGGTTTTGATTTGCCGTGCCGCTATTTCGCGTGCGAGTATCGCCATTTTATTTAATATTTTCGCATGCGGGAGTGATTGGAAAATTCGCATTGCCGTAAATTCGCATTGGTGAAAATTCGCATGGTGCTAGCTAACTTTGTCAGCTTATTGCAAAGCCCCTGAAAATGGTATCCTCACAAAAATTGCTGGAGTTGTAGAGAAGGGTTGGGGAAACATTTGAAAACAATAGGTTTTGCTCTAACATGTCAAGTTTGTGTATAAATTGGGTTTAAATCTCAGCTCTGATTGTAAAGCTCTGCTACTATGTACACTGATTCTTCTATTATAGCTCATACAGCAAATCCAAATTTTCACCTTATGTGAATTTTTGACCTTATGCGAATTTTAGGCTTTATGCGAATTTTTGTGTGTTTTATGCAAATTTTTTGCCATATGCGAATTTACGACTTTGACTTCGACTAGAACTCGAAATTTCGCAGTCGAATCAAAATTCGATTGGGAAACTCGAAATTTAAGTAGAATCTAATTTTATTCATTTCGACCATCTCTAATAACTACACCGGTCTGCAACAAAAGAAAATTAACTGCATGGGATATTTTTGGTAAATGTTATGTTTTTTAGGGTGCTGAATACCAACAAACGAAATTTCCCTCCATCATGTACAGTTTGAACATGCTTTCACTTTTCATCTTCTGTTTCCTGCCTAAGCATCCAAGAGAAATCAGCTAGCATTTTGACGTCCTATCTTCCTTGGTATCATCTCTGGATATAAAGAACATCCTGGTGAAATCTCTCCCGGCAGCAGATTGTCACCTTACCTTCACAAGGCAGTGTCCCCTAAGTAAGTTGTTGCACACGTCCCCAACAAAATCTGTCCACAAGCTGCCAGTTGGTGTAAGAACTGGTATCTTTATTGCCGCATTCATGGTATGTCTCTTAGTTCCAATCCAGCCATTTTGGAGTTACAGTTGCCATCTTGGTCTAAAAATTTCAAAAGTCGAAATTTCGGTTACATTTTGGTGATAATACAATTTTCAGAGGCTTTGCAATCAGCTCACAAAGTCAGGTAGTTGAAGAATCTAACCATCTCTAGTCTCTGGCTCAACTATCCCACAAGCACAGAAAGCAGGGACATTTTGTGTAACCTGCCTGCTTGCCCAACAACATAGTTCCTCCGCCAAACCATCTAGCGATGTTCTTTTTAAGGATCATAGACAAATCATTATAGTTTTCTTACAAATGTCCTAAAGGAAAATGTATTACCAATATGCAGCAAGACTGCTTTGAGGCTTGTTTTAGATAAATCTATGAATAGGCGTCACCCATTATAAAAAAAAAAAAAAATTTCCTCTGTGGACTGGAGTGAATTCCTTCTCTCTGTGTCTGTATCTAGAGAACAAGATTCCAGGTCTCAGCAGATTTTTATAATATTCTGTCATGACCCTAGCAATTTAGCTCCATCTTTGGAAAGACCTAAATCTCTAACTAGATCATTAAGCTCTGAGAAAATGATTGTGGTTCCTTGTAAACTGAAATTTGTGAGCTAGATTTTTTCTGGTGAGGTATTGTGTCTCCCTCCTCATAATCACTTTAGATATTATGCAAACTTGAAGGTGTATGTGGAAATGATATTTTCTGATGCGGTACTGGACAAATAGCTAAATTAGGTTTGGGTAAGATATTTTTTTTATTTTTAGTACTAATGCCTATTACATCTACTGTACACAAGCCACATCATAGAAATGCCAAAAGGAGTTTTTCTTGCCTTTATTGGAGATTTTCCTCACATCTTTTATTATTATTATTACAGACCTGTCAAGTCTCCCGTTTTGGCCGGCAAAGTCACGTTTTTTATGTGGCTTTCACGGCCAAATCCAGATTTCAAGAAATCCCGGATTTGTCCCGGATTCTTGAAATCGTGCTGATCTAGCAGGGAGAGGGCATTTTTCTCCCTGCTTATGTCCCACCTCGCACATTATCAGCACAAGCGGGGTGGGACATTAGCAGGGAGAGTAAGGCCCTCTCTCTGCTAGATCAGCCGAGAGGTCCGGCGTCCGTGACGCCATTTCCGGTACGTGTAAAGCAGAAGAACCAAGATCTGTATACCGGAAGTGATGTCACTTCCTGTATGTCCTGTATTTGGTTTCCAAACTTCCTGTATTTGGTTTCCAAACTTGACAGCTATGTTATTATCATTTATTTATATAGCACCAACATATTACGCAGCACTTTACAATTAATTAGAATTGAGATGTAACACATGATAACACACAGGTACGGGTTATGACACAGAAGGCGTAATGGACCCTGCCCAATCGGGTTTACAATAGAATAGGTTGGGGAACTGAATATAAAATAGGTGGGGTAGGTGGGACTGGAATGATTGTGATGTTAGGAGTGAGGAGACGGGTAGGCGAGACTGAAGAGGTGGGTTTTCAGGGCTTTGATCAGTTTGGAAATGTAAATGGGACATGAGGTGTGGAGTGAATTAAAAGCAAGACACAGAACTTTAAATTTAATTCTCTGGACAATTGGAAGCCAGTGTAGAGATTTGAAGAGAGGAGCAGAAGCTTCTATGGGAAGGGTAGATATATAAAGGTTTGAAGAGAGTTGTTTCCTGGAGAGTATTGGGGGTACTGATGGCCGAACTTCGGCCATGTCCGTCCGCGAATGGGCGGAGCGGACATTTCAAAAAGTTCGCGGACAGATTCAAATTCCCCGCCTCTAGGCGGGGAATTTGAATTGGAAAACCCGGATGTGACGTCAGTGACTTCACATCCGGCACCTGGAACGCATAGTTCCTGGTTGTGCTAACTGGATGTGACGTCACTGACGTCACATCCGGGTTTACATGCCGGTTTTTCACTGAAAGACTGGGTTCTTTGAAAATATGCAGTTATACACTGCTCGTAGAGGCTGGATGGATAATAATTGAAAATATTTGGTGATAAAATTCTGAAAATTTGGGCATTATATCATCCATATATAGCTAAAAATCAGTATTGTATGACCCTGATTTTTTGGGTGCTCGGGGGGCACTGTATTAAAAAAAACATAATAACACCGGTCTATAAAAAAATATATATTTTTTCATCACCAGAAAACAAATACCGTATTTTTCGGCATATAAGACACACTTTTTCACCGCCACTCGGCCACTCGGCCGACGGTTGTCGGACCTTGGCTTCCCACCAGCTCTCTCGGCACGGAGATTAGCCTGGGGATCTGGAGGAGCTGTCAGTTTAGATGGGAGAGCTGATGTCCGGCTCCCCCATCTGAATTGTGTAATTGCCTATGCCAGCCCTAAACTGGCATGGGCAATGAAGACAGAGCTAGATGAATTGGCATCTACAACTCTCTTGTCCGTGGGAACAGCAATCAGCTGCCCCACAAACACAGAATCAGCGACATCAGCAGAGGAGAGAGAGAGCAGAACAAAGCCCAGCCCCCCCCTCCTCCTGCAGATCAGTGTAAAGTATGACGTGTGTTCAGCTGAGAGTGTACTGCTGCTAGTGACATCTTCTGGCTGAATTGGATATTGCATCCATTAAATTCATTGCATTAACCCAATTGATGTGAAAACGTATTAAATCTTTTTCTTCTGGTTTTTCTGCTCTAAAAACTGGGTGTGTCTTATGTGCAGGTGCGTCTTATATGTGGAAAAATACGGTAGGCATTTTCTAGATCAGTTTTGGGAGCTGATTTCAAATCTGTTACAATTTGTGGATTTTCTTTAGATTTTCAGTTATTTTACGAGATTGTGATTTAGGTGCAAACGAACCACACACATAGCCTTTCTGGATAGTTTTTGCACTTTCTAGGCATGATATGACACAATATAAATTATTGTTGTTCCAAATCTGTGACCAAAAAGCATAAAGTAAACTCATAATTATGAGTTAGCATTATTCTATTATAAAGTGTGCTGTGACCCAGGGCCATCATCAGGGGGCGACAGAGGGGACTCCCGTCCCGGGCCCGGGCAGCTAGATCCGGGGGCAGCAGCCGATCAGCACAGCAGCCGATCTGCACACTGTATGGTCAGCCCGTACCGTGTACGATGTGAGAGTCCAGGCTGATAGACTGCACGCCGCCTGGGGGGGGGGGGGTTGTTTGGGCTTGTGATAGTTAGCTAGCACCCCCCCCCCTCGCTCAACAAGACCTGCCATGGGGCACGGACATTTTTGCTGCTTCATTACTTTCCTCTAAGTGACAGTTGCCTTCAGATCCATCAAAAAGATGGATTTGAAGTGGAACATACAGAAGGGTATGCCTAATTGGTATTAGTAATCAGTAACCACAGAGCCCCCTGGGTGAACATCCAGCAATTTCCATACTAGATAGTTCCACTTAAGTCTGAATACATTTAACCTCCCTAGTGTATGCCCGAGGCCAATTCGTGCAAAAGGATGCTGCCTATGACTATCGATGCACCCGAACTGGCTTCGTGCACGGGAGCTCACCTGGTCCGGCTGCCGTCTCCAGCGACGTCCTCACCGGCTTCTTCTCGGGTTCCCGAGATCTGATCTGATCCAGTTCAAAAGTGGATCCAGCTAGCAGAAACGCTCAGCGGGAGCTTTCCCGCATCTGGTTCCACCTCCGGCTGGACCCAAGTGTCTCCGGAAATAGCCGATCTCTCCGGCTATTTCCGTGATCGGCACTCGGGTGCCGATGACGTCACAGCCTAGGCGGGAGATTTAAAATTTAAAGGTACATAAAAAAAAAAATTCTCTTAGATTTTTTTTCTTATTAGTTTACATTTGTTTTATAAAGGTTTTATCCAATCCAAATCAAAAGAAAACAAATATAAACTTATAAAAAAAAATAATAAAAAAAAAATTAAAGAAATGTTTTTTTCTGTACCTCTAAAGCCGGCCATAGCACTTCAATCTGTGGCTGATTTTGCGAATGATCACCATGCGCATTCGGGGTGATCGCTTGGTGATCAATCGCAAAACAAACACGCCCACCTGGAGCAACCGCTCACAGTCACACACAACTTTAATCAGCCAGAGAACAAACTGGTCAATCGCCAGTACTTCGAATGGGGACCATGGTCCCCATCCAAAGTATCAGCTGTCGAATCGCAAATGGTGTATTTCGATTCACAAAATGATTGACCATGGCGTGATGATGTCATCATGCTGCGGTCAAATGTTCGATAAACGCCCACAGAGCATAGCATCTGTGGCCGGTTTAACCTCCCTAGCGTTGTAATGGAATCAAGGAACTGTTCAATCCTGATACAAAGACATTTAATATGAAGAAGGCCATCTTGTATGAACTGTCAACTGATTAAATATATCAACCACATCTCTTTCTGCTAGCTACTAAGAAATATATTTCCTGTTGTTTAACACCTCAAACGAATTTAGAATTTAGAAGCGTATATTGTAGAAGGTGTCAAAAGTCAGATGTCTAGATATAGCAGTTTTCTAACCACAACGTAAATTCCAAAACTGATTAAAAGGTCAGCTGTAGGCGTTGCAATATGTTAAATTGTGTAGAAAAAACACTGTTAACCCTAATGTGTCCAGAAGCTATGTGTTAATATGATTGGACAATTTGAATATGGTAAATCCCACTGTAACCTCCCATAGTAGGAGTTCTTTTCCTGTATATGCTAATATCTAATGTCTATAAAATATGATGTATTTCCTGAAAGTGTCAGAACGATCAATCGCCATTGTATCGCTCTCATCACATGTGATAATAAAGGCCATGGTTTCTCTAACAACAAGACGGTATTGTGTCAAAATTCCTCGTCAGCGTTACGTCCGAAGCAAGTACAGGCGCAGTTTGATCGTGAATCAAACTGCACCCATGCCAGAATTGGGTGCAACTGCTGGCTCTCTGTGTGCCTGCAGCATTTCTACAGAACTGCAGGCACACAGAGCCTTTCCGCCCCCATCGGCATCATCGATGATGCCGATGGGGACGGAAAGGCAAAACACTGTATCACTTTTGGTACAGAAATCTGGACCTCAGTGATCCGCCAGGGAGGTTAAATGATATAAATGAGCTATGGTTCAAAAGCAGAAAAAGCTTTTACTGATATGGGTCTTTACTGATTGACGGTCTTAAAAAAGATAGAAAAGTTTGCAGCCCTTATCTTGAGCCCAAGAAAGGGAAATGCCTGCCCAGGTCAGCTGTCAATCTGTAGCCCCTTCAAATGGATAAAAGCCTAAAGGCTTTTGAGTTGTAAATATGCCATATAACAGCTTTTCCAAGTTAGTACTCTACCAGTATCCAAAGACTAGAGGCCTGCACACATTTTCCTAGCTAGTTACATTCATGACATGCACTTTTATTAAGCCAGGGGGCTATGGATACTAATGAAATTAATATTAAATGTACAATTCTATATACCAAGGCTTTAATAATAAATGCCCTTTGAAAAAAAGAAAAACTACAGTAAAAGTAAACATAATATGTTCCCTCTGAATCATACCTAAAATTTTTATTATATGGGAAAACAACATCTAAAAGATTTGCTGTGTGGTTTGATTGGGGAAGCATAGCAACAAGTAAGGAGCATGGAAGTGAAAAACTCTTTAATTTTTACTCCACCTGCTCATTAGTTCTGCCAAAGACGAGACCAGGGGTCTGAGCTACAGGGTACACATTAAGGCTAGTAGTGCCAAGGTTGAAACTGTTGCTATGGTATTTTTAATTGATAAAATTAGGCTTTAAAATACACTGTGAGTTGTTAGTTGTTGATGTGGCTCATCAGCTTTAATGTTATTCCTTTCATAAGTTATTAGCATTACTAATAGGTGATAAAATGTTATGATGATGGCAGATGACAACTCCCCTGATGTCTCCCTTTGCGAAAATATTTACCAGCAGTGATGTAAGTAGGAACACCTGCTCCATTGTTGATCAACAAATGTGTGCCAAATGTCTATTTAATTCGGTGTGACGTTGGCACTCAGAAGTTAGAGTTACTTTTCATTCCCATCCATCCTGGCTTAGGCAATGGAATTTCGATAGAGCTGGTTTAACCTGTATTATAGCTTGTCATCAACTCAGCATCACATTCTGTATTGCTTTCCAGGAAAGTAGACAGTTAATGCTTATAAGTTACAGAAACTTTTTCAACGTACAGCAACAGAAGCTTCTGTCGATAAGCAAATGCATAAGTGTATAGTGAAACCTCCTGTGTACAAATAAAAGGAAGGAAGGGAAGGTGAAGCATTGAGATCCTAGGAGGCCTCATTAGCAGCAAACATACTCTAGCTGATACCTACTGGTTTTGAAACTCAGATTCCGTCAAATATGCGACCAAGAAAGGAAAGGAAAAGAAAGCATGTTATGCTCAAGACAGCTGAATAAAGCCAGAAGCGACTCAGGAGCTGGGCTATAGAGACACAATTACAGAACCCTTGGGAGGGACTTAGTGCAGCCTGAACATATGCTGAGCTGTTATTGATAACAAATGCTCATATCCCATCAGTAAGGGCCTGCTTCTTTAGCCGTTAAATACATTACAGGGGAAATAAAAGGACCCCAAATTCCTCCACATATAAATATATAGCATCTATTCTCACAAAAAAATATGATGAAGACCTAAACTGCCACAAACCATTTTACAGCCTGTCTTCATATTAAAGTCTAATAAGAATAGGGAAATGGCTTCTAAAGGGAACAAGAGGCTGGCTGCTAGTGCTGACAGCTAGTCCTGCCAATATACCCAGAGATATGGAAAAACTTGACCATCCTATATGAAATCTCTACTATATCCTATAGTTGTGCATTAGATTTACAAACCACAAATTAATGATTAGAAGATATTTCACAGAAGCCCACCCTACATTGCTGGCAGCCTCCACCTGTCAATCAAGAAACTCAAGATTGCTGTTGGTTAGAAAATGTTTCCAGAATTTCCAGAGCATCTTTGTTAAATAAAAAGTACAGATGAAAGGAGGTTTAAGTTGTTAAGTGGATAGGGTGGGCGTCTATGCCACGTCTCCTACTCTGTCTTCTGTAAAACTACCACTTCAATATATGGTCATGGGAATGCTCTATAATAAAGTATGCTGACTAAAATCTACATGTGGGGAATTAATTTGAAAGATGATCACTAGTACCCAGCTGTCATAACGGACCTCTTGCATCAATAAATTAGAAAGTGGGTCTTATATACCAAGGTATGTACATGTGTAAATGCATCATAAACATACCTACCTATGCAAAGCCCACACTGAGTACATTTTTAGAAATTTACAAGTAAGGTTTGGTATTGGGTACTCCAGTGTCCAAGCATACACCTTTTAAATTGACTGCAAAAGAATTAATACCTAATAGTGGGAGTGGATACAGCAGCTGGGACCTGAAGAGGATCTTAAACTTCAATAAGTATTTATTTTGTGAAATCCTACCAAAACAGATACTTCTTTTAGATCCATTGTTATAGCTGTTCTGTACTAAAAAAAAAAAAAAAACAAACGTATACTGAAATACCCATATTACTTACCTGCATGCAATGTAAATCCAGGAAAACAACTCCACAATCCAAAGAAGGAACTCCTAGTGCCACAATGTTTAGTGTTGGCAAGTTAAGCTACTTCCTCCATTTTTGTCTGTCTGGTGGCGCTGCTTTGACATTACTTCACCATAGCAACCAGTCCTTTCGAGGAAAATTTGAAGATCGCAAGGATCAGTCATTGGCTATCCTGGGCCTCTAGGTCACCCGGGGGGAATAAGGCCTTAGGGTCCATTCACACTATACTCGCTGCTTTCAAGTTAACACAAAGCAGCATGCACAAGTTACAACATGCTAGGCCAGTTTCCACATGAAACCTGTTCTATCATCGACAATATGTTATACGTAATCACGCAATAAATAACAACACTGCACCCATTTTTTATTCATTTATTCAACATTGTGTGGTAACGCATAGGGATGGTCGAAAAATTCACACTGTACAATTTTTTGCTGAAATTTCGCATAGTCAAATTTTGACCGGGCCATTTCAATGAAAAATGAATTTACATTTTCAGTGAAAAACTCAATAATTGACCCAAAATATTTTGGAAAATTGAAAATATGTTATAGTGTTAATCACAAATATCATTATTTGCGAAGTACCAATATTCACAATAAAAAGTTGTGATGACAATATTCACGATCAACAGTATTGAGTCATATGAAAACTCAAGGCTAATTTCAAAATTGATAAGTCAAAATTTCGAATTAGAAACGTAGAAATTTTTTTTTTTAAGTCCAAAAATTTCATAAAAAGTCAAATTTTTTTTATCAAATCATAATTTCTTCGGGAAAATTGGAATTTAAGTCGAAACTAATTTACTTAATTTCAACCATCTCTAGTAATGCATATGGTAGCATGGGCAAGTGTGAATGTTAGAAGGGGTTTCTTATGTAAACCACTCTACCCTAGCAGTAACATATACACACTGAGAATGTAAATGAGACCTTATTAGTGTCTTGTTTTCCCCCCAGCCTAATTTATTAACCCTTTCAGTGATTGGATAAGGGGTTCCATGTTCCAATGCAGCATGTGTTGCTGCATAGTAGACAGATTTCCATAGTAAATGTATTTGTAATGCGGAAGTGCAAAGGTGGAATGCCACTTGCGCATTTATAATAGTCCGTGATGTCACTTCTGATATCAGGAAGTTTAACATTTCCTTCCTCTTATGTGCTATCTGGCTAACTTCCCTGCTAACTCTCCCTTCTAACTTCCCACCCCATTTGTGTAGATGATGTAGGGGGTGGGAAATTAGAAGGGAAAGTTAGCAGGGAAGTTAGCCAGCTAGCACATAGGATGAAGAGGACATGCCCCTACCTCTTAAGTTAGCCCATTTTAAATTGGAGCCCCCATAATGGGAGGTTTGAAAGGTATGGGCACATGATTTTAGATTTTTCATTATGAAGAATGCAAAGAGATGCATATTATTATTAGAAGACTATTGGAGCTTAATTAAAACTTAAAGCTATAAATGGTTGTCCTTTTGCAACTTAACATTAGATGGGGTGTTTTCAAACAGGAAATTTGGGGATTCCATATTCCAAGATTTCTCTTCCAAGACTTCCTGTTTGGTTTTGCTCATCAGATAATACCTGCAGCCCACTGAGGCTGGACTGGTAGCCCACACCCCAAGGATGGCATACTCATACTGCATTTCCTTTGTGGAAGAGATGTAGTGAGGTGGTTGAATTGCAGTAATGGGGACCCTGTATTTATGCCATTCTTGTCTGACCTGGGCCTTATGTCATCTTCATGCTTCAATTGCTGTCCTGCACTGGGTTCTGTGGAATCAGACAAGCCTGTCTGTAGGACCAGAAGACCCTGCCTGCAAAATGTGAGTAAAGAGACCCTCTTCCCAAGTTAGGGCAAAGGTAGATTACAACCCCTGAGGAATGACCATTTGTTGGAGGGGGCTACAAAAGATTCACTAGGCAACAGCATTGCACAGGGAGATATTGAGTTGACACAGAGGAGTGAAGAGTTCACTGTGTCTGGATAAACAAATTGGGGAATTTGTGTGGTGGCCCCCCCTCCTCAGGAAAGTTCTAGGTGGATCAACAACCCAGCAGCAGAACCGGTATTGTATTGGGATTTGGGCTAACAGCTGGGCACTATGTTGCTCGATTTATTTTTTCCAAAGAGCACCAAGTTTGCCCCTGGTGTTTTATACTCTCACAGATTAAAGAAGGTTCACACATGTGGCAATGTGTGAAAGGGGTGTAGAGATGCCAGGCTAAACATTATGCTGCCTGAAACATCATCCAATATGGAGGTGATTCAGTTACTGTCTGGAAGCTTATTCTTGGAGGCATCCTTAGACCTCCATTTTCTAGCCAATGGTAAACTGAATGCATTTGGGTACTAGGAAAATATCCTTAAATCGAGACCTGTAAGACCTTACACAGGTGTAGTGGGGACAGGGTTCCTCTTGGTATTTTGTCTAGTGTATCAGAATGTGTAGGCAGTGCTGGAATGACAATGCCATTGATGCCATTGACAAGCCTCCTCATTTTCAGGACCTGATTCCAAAAATTACGATTTGGGACGTCTATGTTCTATATTTATATATATTAACTTTGTTATTGGGTGCTATTTTGAATCCAGGCCTCAGCAGGTTAATGAACCAAATTTTTTCAGTAATATACATAAATCAATAAAATATACATCATTTACCACTAAATATTTTCAACTACTTGAATTGTACATTCATTGAGATCTGATCTGTGTTTTTTAGTTTTCTAACTTTTTTAAAAATTTTATGTAGCTGGTCTTTACAGGATTATGATTACAATTAACATCTTGGCCAAAGAGAAGTTTAAATGTAAAAAAGCAGACACAAGTTAGCAGCAATACTTAGGGCTTATTTTGCATTTAATTTGGAATTATGCTTCAACTCTTCTTTAATTTTGCAGTACAGTATTGTACTGTGTCTAGAGACATATTATTTGCAATTTCAGCTCTATACAAAAAGTGAATTTGGATCTAGTAAAAGAAAAATACAAACTAAAATATGCTGTTAGCTTAGCAATCAAAACACTTCTACTTACACTATGTTCTGTAGGGACTGATACATATAGCTTTAGTTTGATTTTTATTTTGTTCATTTTCATTTATCTTACCCTGGAGATCAAAAGAAATAATACAGCACATAACAAAAGCATTTTATTTCCCCTAAAAAAAAAGCAAGCAGCTGTTGCCTACATTTCCTTGGTTGATTCTTTTTATTCATGTGAAATAACATTCCACTGGAAAACAAAAAAGTTTTGTTGAAAAGTAATGCATACACTATTATGATGCTGCTAGAGAGATAATAATGTAGCTTATAATCTCCATTTGGGCAAGCTGATATCTGCTGCAGTCCAGCAAAAAGATTTAGGTGATGGTTTGCAGGCCCCTTGGGAGTATTGGGCCTGTCACGCTTGCCCCTCTTTATCCATTGCTCTCACTACTTGTGATGGCTGCATTATTCGCGCGGAGCATGGCAGCAGTAAACCTAGCATGTTCTCCTCTCCAGGGAACAGTATGGGTGTTCCACCCCGCCCCCTATATTTTAATATTCATCAAGCTCAGAACCCTCACGCCATGGTCATGAGGTACACTGTTAGCCAATAACACCATTTTCCCTGCTAGAGTACACCGCCCCCATGAAAGAAGTCATCCAGCATTCATCCTGTGTAGTTTACCATATAAAATAGTATCACAACACTGGCTGGAAGCTGCTGAGCGGGACACAGGTTGTCTGCAAGGAGAGGGGCTCCCCCCGCACTGCCAAGCAGCCTGTGCTCAGCTCTGCCCCCTTTTTTGTTATTCAATTTTTCGCTAGATCGACGAACGACCGTCGCGGACATGCATGGTGATCTTCATCAATCGAGTGGAAAATTGAATCATATATGGACACTAGTAATGGCGGTTTGCCACGAACATTGGACATTTATGAATGTCCGATCCGCCCGTTTGTGAACCACCACGGCCGATGTTCGGCCATCACTAATCACCGCCAACAGAATGTAATAGATGTCCATATCCAACTGGACTAAATCTTACATAAGCATTCAGTACTGCAGAGTACTAAATCAGCTGTCTCCGAACTAATTTAATCCAAATGTGAACTTCAAATACAATGCTCCCTGAGTGTGTATAACTGTTTTCAGACAATCAGATGGTATATTTATGGATGTTTGAGTGATGAGTAGAGGAAACTTCCGTATATACTAAAATATAAGCCACATTTTTCAGCACCTGAAATGTGCTCCAAAAATTTTATTTGGCTGATATTCGGGTCAAGAAATGGAAATTGCTGCATTTTGTAGGTGGACTTTATGAGGGAATCGCAAAACCCCCCGAACATTCTATCACCACCAAATTTGCTGGAGATGTAGAGGGTTGTAGGAACATTTTTTTAAATAATTAACGCTCTATCATATGTAGTTTTTGCATTAATTAGGTTCAAAGTCAAATCAAATTTGAACTTATTTTGTGCAAAAACTTGATATGCTGGAGCAATACCTTTTATTAACAATGTTCCATCCACCCTTTTCCAGCAATTTTGGTGATGATTAGTGATGATCGCGAATATTCGGATTCCGAATATTAATCGCGAATATCGGCAATTCGGAAATTCGCGAAGATAGTGAATATATTGCAGAATACTCACAATTCCAGATATTCGGTATTTTTTATCCATTATACATGCCTCTCAATGCAAGTGGATGAATGGGAAGGCTGCAACAAGAGCTTAGCAACACCATCAACAGTTTTTTTTAATGAATATTGGGGTGATGCGAATATTGCGAAAATCATCACTTTTATATTCTCCGAATGTTTTTCATAAAATTCGCGGCATACCGCGAATACGAATGTTGACTATGCCGCTTATCACTAGTGATGATCATGTTCAAGGGCTTTGTAATTAACTTACAAATCTACTGAATTAAATAATAACATCTCAAAATGAAAGCACATTTACTGTGTGTTTCTGAGCCTTAGCTGCTGCATCCCCCCTAGGCTTATACTCAAATTATTTAGTTTTTCCAGATTTTTTTCTAAAATAAGGTACCTCAGCTTATACTCGAGTATATACAGTATATTTTTAATTTATCGAAGTTGCTGAGTGGGTTCATGCTGCTTTTTCTATGTTTCAACATTAATTTTAGAGAAATTAATTCAATTTAGAGAAATTAATACACTTTTAAAATAGAATTAAGCATTTTGACATAATTATGGTTGGAGCTTATGCAAATATATATTTCTTAGTACCTTACCACAGCCATTCTCTTTCATCCCAATGTTTCATCCACAATTTTGGGTGACTATAGTTTTCTGGAGTTTTTTTTCTTGCAGAATGCAAAAAGGCAGTAGCTCTAAAAGTTCTGGATTGGTAGATATCCTAATGCAAGTTTCTTTTAGTTGTAGCAGAAATCCAAGCGGCAATGAAAATTATAATGATAAATAACTGAACAAATCTTCATAGAGCAACTTGTACAAGTATTTTTCCACTAATAGGAAACATTGGCTAAGATAAGTATATATAATTGTTAAGCCCCCCATACACGCTTAGATTTTATGGCCGACTGGTCAGGCAAAAAATCAGGTGCTGATCTCAAACTACAGAGCTGAAATCGGCACCTGATTTTTTGCCTGATTTTTTGCGATAAAATCTAAGCGTGTATGGGAAGCTTTAGGGTTTAACTGTTTAAAATATATAAAAAACAAACAAACAAACAACCCTTAGGGTATTTTGAAATGAAAGTTTAGCAATTATAACATTAAGACAACTATCAGAAAACAACATCTAGCTTTACACCTAATGTTTTGCTACATATTCTCAAAAATTTATTAAATGAACTCAACTTAACTGTCACTTTTGTAATGAACCTTATCTTGGTGAGTTCTCTTAAAGCGTGCCTAATCTAAAAATGATAAAAACAAAAAAAAATTGTAATTGCATTTTTTACTTATCTCTAAACTGTCCCAATAGCTCAAAGTTGTTCAAAAACCTAAAAAAATAGACTTACTGATCCTGCAGCCGTCCGTGGGAGCCGCCATTAAAGATTCTGTGTAGCTTCCAGTCCTAAATGGGTTAAGGCTGCAGTAACGCCGACAGCCACCAGGGGCCACCAGATACGATATCAATGGACAGAGTGAAAGCAGAAAATAGGGGAGGGATAGGAACAGACAGGGAGGAGTGAGGGGGAAATACACAGATATCTCCTCACAGGTAACAATTTTTTATATTTTATTATTATTATCATGTATTTATATAGCGCCAACATATTACGCAGCGCTGTACAATACATTAGAGTGGAGATACAACACAATATAGTACACACAGGGACAGGGTTATGACAGGAAGAATAGAGGCCCCTGCCCAGTCTAGCTTACAATCTAATAGGTTGGGGAAAAAGATATACAATAGGTGGGGGGATGGGATATTTTATTTACATATTGCTCCATTAATGTGGGATTGGCTAGCTAGGTACAAAAGTTTATCTGGTGGGTTTAGCTGCGCTTACACAGGTCGATTTGTCAGCGATCAATTGCCGTTCGATTTCCGATCAAATCTTTCCAGGTGATCAGGAATCGGCAATTGATCGGATCGGGAATAGATATACCACATTGGGAATCCGATTTGTGGCTGATTTGAACATGAGCCAATCTCCAAAATTCCACAAAATCCATCAATCGGAAAGGCTGCTGCATAGGGAGCTATGGGTCCACCAACATACTGCAATTGCCAAACGATCGACCAAAACACCAACATGTCGGTTTATTGTCTGATCCGATTTTTAGTCGATTCCGATTTTTTGGGGTCGAAAATCCAGTGGAAAATCGACCTGTGTATGGCTACCTTTACAGAGCATCTTAACCCTTAGGCTAGGGCTCCACTATCTGTTAAAAGCCGATTTTAAGGGATTTTAACGGAGTGCACAAGCTGCCAATTGACGGCAATGGTGCTTTTACAAGGTTGTCTCCACAGCCCACCAGAGCTCCCAATCCATTGCTCTGAGCCTCCTTCACGTTGATGACGACGCGACATCACATTAGCAGATTCCAGTGCATAAAGGAGCCCTAGCCTAATTCAGTTCCATTTGTTACTTGGCCTGACTTTTATATATAGTTCATCCTTATGGTTGGTACTGTGTGTTTTTTACATGCTCATAAGCAAGCCATTCACAAGGCAGGTTCATGCAGCTACAACCATCATTCTTCTGCAGTGATACACTTGACAGTTAGAACCCACTAGGGAATAAAACAACTCAAATCAGCTAAATACAATGAAATATTAAGACAATGTAATCTGCAACTTTCTTTGATTTAATATATTTGCATTGTAAACACAAATGCATCTAAAGTATCAGCAATTCTTTCATTTACATCAAGTGGCTGGCATTGTAAAGAGTTAACAAGTCACGTCTCTCTGGTGTCATTAAAGAGCAGGAAAAACAAGAAAAGAGCCAGCAAAACATGCCTGGGTTTAATTATTGATAAGACACTTTTTAATAATTCAGATATGCAAATGAAGCAGGGTATCAGATTTGTCTGTAAAAGAGAGCCACCTGGGGAAAGTTGATTTGTGTGAGGTAGCAGAAGGGAACATGTTTCTAATTCAAAAAGGTAAATGTCTTAATGATTCTCTGTGTGATCAGCAAATCTGGACTACTGTAAAATAGCGTGTAAGCTTCTTGGTGCTAGGGAGGCAGATGTCATTAGAATATTAGATACTGCTGTGTGTTATACCATCAGTATAATTGTATGCACATGGCTAATTTAATAAAGAGAACAAAGAGATCCTCAGGGCATTGACACATTGCGACCAGGTCAAGGGCCCAACAGTTCTGTTATAAAACTGTCATGGTTAGGCCTCTAAGAAGCACCTGGTGCCTCCTATTAGAGATGGGCGAACACCGGCCTGGAGTGTCCGCGAACAGGGCGGGTCGAACTTTTAAAGAAGTCCGCCGTCCGCCCTGTTCGCGGACACATTCAAATTCAGGGACTGACGTCACATCCGGTCCCTGGAACGCATCCTGGAACGCATAGTTCCTGGTTGCGGGAGCCGGCTGTGACGTCACTGACGTCACTTCCTGTTCTGAGCCGGTATTTTCACTACAAGACCGGCTTCATGCCGGTCTTGTAGGGAAAAGATTCTTCCTCCGGCACGATCTCGCAGGTTCTGATCCTGCCGGAGGAAGAATTTAGATCTTCTTCTGGCCGGCGAACGGGGCGCGTCGAACACGCGTACTGTCCGCCGGCGAGAGGATCAGCGAACATGCCGAGTTCACGGCCGAACTGTTCTCCGGCGAACAGTTCGCTCCATCCCTACCTCCTATGTTAGAAAAGATTTTTGTTTGAGATCAATGGAATAATTAATATAATTGTTCACAGAAAAAAATATTTGTATAATAGTAAAACAATGTGTGATTTATTTTTCAGGTTTTATTTGTGCAGTCTGATCTTTTATTAGGACTCAACTGTTGTATTTGCTAATGAGGAAACAGACATGTTGAAGCCCAAGTCTAGAATTCCTAGAAAAAAATGTGTTCTAAATTCAAACTCACCATTCCCAATCCTCCTGCATTTTTAGTCTGACCGGAGGAACAAGGAACACTGGGTACATGGTACATTGCTGCAGGGTGCTATTTTTCAAGGTAAGTGTGCAATGATTAAATATGAAATGCATAGTTACACATTATAGGAAAGGCTCTGGGTTAAATGTAAAACATAATTTCCTTTAACCAGATAATTCTCCCCCTCCTTTCTCTGCAGAATGTTTAAATACCATATTTTTTTGGGCCATAAGACACACTGGACCATAAGACGCACCCAATTTTTAATGCAGGAAAACTAGAAAAAAATTTAATATAGAAGTTTTTACATCAATTGGGTTAATGCAATGAACTTAATTAATGCAATATCAAATTCAACCAGTAGATGTCACTAGCAGCAGTACTAGCACATACCTAGAGATGGTCAAATTTTTCGACTGATTGCAAAGCCTCTGAAAATCCCCATCATCACGAAGAATCCCCATCATCATCAAGAATCATCACCACAATTGCTGGAGATGTATAGAAGGGTTGTGAGAACATTTGAAAAAGAAAAGTATGGCTCTAGCATATGTCGTTTTTGCATAAATTAAGTTCAAAATTAAAGTCGAAATTCCAATTTTCGAAATTTTGACTTGGCTTTGAACTTAATTTGGGCAAAAACAGTTTGTGTTACTTTTTTGTTTGTAGTATACACCCAACACTTCTGTACATCTCCTGCAAGCTGGGTGATGATACCATGTTCAGGGGCTTTGCAATCAGCTCTGAAAGTTAGAAAATAGAAAAATTCGACCATCTCTACACAGAACTAAAGGCTAACATACACAGACGTGAACGCGCTTGAATCTATTACAAAATCGAGTCATGTTTGTCTAGCTTTAGGAAAGGAATCGAACTGTTATGAATATGTTACATTACAAAAAAAATCTTGGTATACTAGTTGGGAGGTAAGCTTAAAGGTCCCTCAAAAGGAAGTAAAGGAAGCCATTCTGTTTGATCGACCAAAAAATCTAACTTTTGATGTCTATTGAACAGAAAACAATTCTCGCACACCTGGTACGATCGACACTCAATCAATCAATGTTAGACTGACAGTCTATATAAATCACACAAGATGATAAAACCGAAGGGTTGAGGGTCCTGGAGCTCACCATGCAAAGTGTTCCTTGGCCACCTGGGCCATATATTCAGGTTTTAGTGGTAGAAACCTGTGCAGGCTGAAACAGGTTTCATATTTGCATTTGTAGTGCTGGAGAATCAGGTGTTGTAGTTCCTTGGAGCAAGCAAAGAGAGCCATTGTGTTCTTTATTTTGTCCCTGTTATTTTGCTAAATAACGTAACGTAAAGTAAATAAACGTAAAGTAACGAAAGGGCAGATGACTGCCAGTATCCTGGAGCCTGCTGGATGTCTATCATGTCCTGTTTGCCAGGGTTATCCCATCTGTGAGTAGTGGGCACTTACATAGTGTAAGATGCCAAGCTCAGCTTCTGAAAAATAATCTGATATCCCTCCTTCTTTAAGCAGTTGGCACAATGTATTCATGCAGGTAATGTTCTCTTCTTGTATCTGCCAAATCTAGAAAAATCCATTGCACTCTCAGAAGCATCTAATGTGATGGAAATGGAACATAAAATTGACGAAGCAGTGATCGGCATGTTGGTATATTTCAGTAAATTGTTCAAGTATCTGACATGTTTTTTAGGTATTTGGATGGATTTGTATCTGATTGTAAATATGGAACATGTGCACAGGGCTTAGGAAAGGAATTGATCAGTTTTCAATCTATCTATCTATTATGTGGTGGAAAAAAAATTTAACAATTGTATTCCAACTTGATCAAACGGAAAAGTCAAACCGTGTATACCCACCTTAGGCTTGTATGCAGCTGCTTGACCATGGAAACCAATTTCCTGAAAATCCTAACATTCAGTTGGAGGTCCACACTAAAAGAAAGTTTAAACTAAAAGTTTGTAACTCTGCAATCAGCACCCATTGTCGTTGTTTGCAAGTCATACTGCATGGCTGTGTGTGTGATTTTATGTGGTCTGAATTCTACCTAAATGATTAAAAGGCGCTTTTCCAAATGTTTGTCACATAGTGATATAGTGTAAGCATGCATTTTTGCAGATTAGTTTAAGTAGCATATGTGTGAATTTGTGAACATGATCATTCTCGTGCAAATCTGTAAGAGAAGGGCCAGGCATAATCACCATATAATCATGGGTCTCTCTGCTTGCTCCATTTCATTGCATTTTAGTAAACAGGCCTTGCATCTTAATTGCTGTCACTTTAGAAATAATTAGGCACATATAAAGTCTTTTTTGGCTATGGCAGCAATGAAAGAGTAATAACCTTTTTTTCTGTAACGCCTCTATACTCTGTACAGTGTCAAAGGTATACTAACAGAACTGTAGTAGCAGAAAAGTTTGACCTTGCATATTTTTAAGCTTTTTCACTGAACAATTCCATTATTCCAGACGAGCTAGTTGATTTAATCTTATGGAACAGGCTTTTTGTGCTAGAAGAAATGGATTTTCAATCTGAGCACAGTGTCTGTATGTCCTTATAAATAGGGTATACTATAACGCTAACCTGTGGTCCATTACTGCTCTATTAAACACTACCATTATTCTGTTTATATGACTGCACTTCTAAAATCCCAATATATTAGTCCTTTTGCATCTGTCATGCAATAAAATTGAGGCCGCGAGTACAGACATCTTATCTTGTCTGATTCCTAAACTGTATTGCTTATTGAACTGGGCCTCTGTGGGCAGGTCTCACGATAACATAGATCATTTCACTGTTGTTGCATCAAGCTCTAAAAGCCTTAAGGCCCCCATACACGTGTCGGATTCCCACCGGATTCTGGCACGATCGATTCCGGGTCCGTGCACGCGGAACGATCGTGCCGGAATCGCATGCAGCCCACCTTGTCCAATCGATCAGGTCCGATCGTTCAGGGGCCCAGAATCGGATCCGACAGAGAACCAACATGTTGGTCTTTCTGATCCGATTCTGCCCAGATCAGGGGGAGTTGCCATTTGTGAGGTGGACAATTGGACACGGAATCATCCCGGAATCCGTTGGATTAAGGTGGTATGCAGCGATGGATACTCTTAATTGGCCGATTGATCACACCTGCGATTCCCGGCAGAATCGCCGGAATCGATCGGGGGAGTGATCAATTGGCCATGGAATCCTACACGTGTATGGCTAGCTTTAGGTTTTATGGAAGTGGCGGTTCGATTCAGTCTGGTTTTCTGTGCCAAAAATGTAACCACTCTGAAGGTCCACTGAGATCCAGATTTCTGTACCAAAAGATGTACATAGATTAATTTACTTGCAAAGTCAAATAGTGGAATATTCCAAAAGAATTTCAACAATTGCTAGAAGAAATTACATCACCAATATGGCACTGCCGCCAGAATTTGTGTACATTTCATTAGCCCAAAACCAGCTCAAGATTACTGATGTTACTGATGACACCCTGAGCTGGACTCAAAAATAAAGCCTAAGGCTTTGTTTCCATTTACGTCAGGACCCCTCCGCTAAGCGTATTGCTTGGTGGGAGGTCTGCCGGTGGAGGATCTGTATTAACTGCGCCGAGCCGCTCCGCCGATGTAAGGCTCAACGTAGTTGAATATGTTGAGCCTCTGCACCGGCGGATGTGTAAACAGATCATCCACCGGCAGGCAATGTCAATGTGCTTCATCGGGATCCCCGACGTATAATAGAAACAACCCCTAGGATTTTAAGAACACAGCTGGGAGTGCTCTCTCTCCCTGGGAGTGGAAATTCTTTCCCAGGGGTGGTTGTATGTTGGAACAGAACAGAGTCCGTAAGTCTCACATACCCCCCCCCCCCTCTGGGAAAACATCTCTGGTGACTCAGTTCTGTTTCAACATCGCCGGAATAGAATCGGAACACAGTCGGTAAGTTTCACAAAGAGCCTTCCCCCCGGGAGTGACCAGAGATGTTTTCCTGGGGGGGGGGGGGCATTACAGGGGGTGCTCACACAGGGCACCAATCTCCCTAGGACCACCCCTGCGATTAAAATGCAATCCACCACTAATCTCTGCTTTCACATCCCCAGCATTATCAATTATGTCGGTGATGTGCTGTAAAAGACCAGCACTGCCATCATAACATAGAGGTAAATGGCTAAAACCTTAAGTTTAGGTTTGCTTTCCCTTTTTGGAAAGTAACATACATACTTATTTAAAAAATAATGCTGTTTTGGACTTCCAGAGTAAGGGCTTGTCTCCACTTCGATGGTGTTATCTCCCACAGTCTCTCGAGATTATAATTATCATCATCATCTGGAAAGCAGGCAGGAAGTGGGGGGGAGGGGTGGTATAGGAAATCTTGCCCAGACCTCCCTGATCGCCCTTGATTGCGCGTGAAATTGAAAATCAATGAATTGAGACTAGAGAATTTTTTGACTTGCTAAATTTGTGAGCTGATTGCAAAGCAACTGAAAATGGTATTATCACCAAAATTTTAGGAGATGTAGAGAAGGGTCGGAGGAACATTTGAAAAAAAAAGTTTTGCTCTAGCATATGCAGTTTTTGCATAAATTAGGTTCAAATTAAAGTAGAAATTATGATTTTCAAAATTTTTACTTGACTTTGAACTTTATTTGTGAAAAAAGTATGGTGATGATACCATGTTCAGGGGCTTTTCAAATAACTCGAAACCGTCGAAATGGAAATGGAAATCTCTAATTGAGACATGGTTTTTAAATGCATAAATCCATTCACATCTATAGCTGAGATCAGAGGAGATAATGCGTGGCAGCCGCGGGGGGTGACAGCCGACCGCAGCTGTGGGGACGAGTCCAATCAAATACATGGGCGTGCTCTCCGTGCCTCGATTATGATTGCGGGAGGGCTAACTGCATCCGTGGTTTTCAGTGTGCTGCGCTTGCCTCTCCCATACAAGTGTAACACAAGCGTGGGGCTAGTTTGAAAGCACACATGACTAGTGTAAAAGGGTCGCAAGACCTTTTTACTTTATACAGTTGTGATGTTAATCAAATGGATTAAGCTAAATCTACTCTTCTGAAAGTCTATGACACCAAAATTATATCCACAGATACAAATATACATAATTTTAACTGCAATGTAACCATTACAGAATCATAAAGCTTAACTTAAAAAAAGTTAAAGGAAAAATCTAATCCACTATATTTGATTTCTAAAAATATCTAACCCCGCAATGCTTAGCTCATCTGAATTTTTGCTGTTATTTGGTTCCTTTAGCTGCATCAGGATTTGGTTGACACTCACATCCCCAAAGAGTTTTCTAAGATGGAGAGGTGGCTCAAGAAAAATGTCAGAGGTCACAACCTTTGAATTAACTAGGGGTGGTATGTCATTTGCTGCTGAGTAAGTATGAATATTTGTTAACTCAGCAGGTCAGGATCTTATTTTTCATTTGTAAACAGAGGACTGTCATACAGACAGAGATAACTATACTGATGATGGATACAAGGATACAAAATACAAGGATTTGTTTGGTAAAGAAACTAAAGCCAGCTATACACGTTCGGATTCCATGGCCGCTCGATCACCTATCCGATCGATTCCGGCAATTCTGCCGGGAATCGCAGGTGTGATCGATCGGCCAATTAAGAGTATCCGATCGCTGCATACCACCTTGTCCAACGGATTCCGGGACGATTCCGTGTCCGATTGTCCACCTCACAAATGGCAACTCCCCCTGATGTGTGCAGAATCGGATCAAAAAGACCAACATGTTGGTTCTCTGTCTTATCCGATTCTGGGCCCCTGATCAATCGGACGTGATCGATCGGACAATGTGGGCTGCACACGATTCCGGCACGATCGTTTCGCGTGCACGCGCCCGGAATCAATCATCCCGGAATCCGGCCGGAATCCGACCCGTGTATGGGGGCCTTAAAACTATAAGATTAAGACAGCTTTACTAGTACAGTAACTAGCCAGATGTAGCTGGATTATTAAATATATACTGCTGTGAGTGTCCCTAACAACAATACAATTATAGTAAATGAGTACTATAAATGTAAAGTATGATTTAATATATTTCAATGCTATTGTATTGCGATAAAGTATTGATAATGCTGAATGAATAACCATGGCATATATTGTGGATATAAAAGTGTACACACTTGTTAAATTGTAGTTTTTTTGTGATATAAAAAAAACCACAATCAATATTTTCAAAACTTTTGCACCTCTAACCACCTTGAAAAAAGCAGTTATTCTGAACCAAACACAGGGCTGCTAACCTGTGTGCTGCAATCCTGGAACTCCAGCAACGCCAACTCTTCTTTCCAGGGACTCTTCGGGATGCCTATTGCATCACATAATACAGGCATAGGAGCAGACAGCCCCAATTTTACCAACATCATCAGTTACATCCAGGACATAAGGGGGTTGCCTACACTTATGCCTCCATTGTCTGACAGACATAGGCGTCCAAGTTCACACATCCCCAGGGTGATCAATGATGCCAGGGATGAGTGTGGGGGGGGGGGGGGGGTGATTAGATTACTATTGATTTTTTTTGTATATCTTTTCATATTCTTTCTTCTCACTTGTTTTTTCTAATCATGCATAGCTGTTTGACAGTTTGTGTAGGAGTGATACATGCATGTCTAAGGAGTAGTAGACATTCAGATATAAAAGATGCAGCTTATACATCAGAGCATCTAATCATCAAAAAATACCTGCGAGCAGATCTTCTCTCTGACAGCTTTCCCACTTTTGCCTCCCCTGTCCAAGTTCAGCACAACCACCCATGGTTGAATCTGTAAGACACACACCCCCCCCCCCCTCCCGTGAATTTGGAAGAGAAAAGGTGCATCTTATAGTGTGAAATGTATTATATATATGTGAATATGCCTTTAATAAAATCTGATGTAATTGTGCCTAGTCATGTGGAAGGGCTCTGCCAGAGAATAGGTGATATATACGGCCCAGTATTAAAGCGGGAGTTGTCTTTCCCAGGACGTAGAGGGAAGGATTATACAAGGCCTGAGACTGCAAAGAGGCAACTGGACTCTGATTAGACTGATTAGCATGGAGCATGATGGAGAGCCTAGTGGAGAACTCTTCCGCCGGATACAACAGTCTGCAGGAACACAGACAAGATGAGGCGATAGAGAAGATTCTGGATGATGAAAGTTGCTACCCCAGTATGTGTTTGGACACTCATTGCACCAAGGGGGCGGTGCCAGCATTACAACTCCAATTTGGACTTTTCTCTCCAATTTGATACTGGTACCAAGACTATTACATCTGTGTAACTTCTTTGTTTATTGTTGTTCACTTTTGTTTCCTCATCTGTAAATTTTAATTAAGCCATTATGCAATGTGAGACTTCACTCCTCTTGAATTTTGTTCTGACACTTTGAGTGGATTTGAACAACACTGTTGTGAATCTTTTACAGCTGTGTAGTCACCAAGATCACATGACATGAAAAATGTTGCAAAAATTGTTTCCAAGAAAAGTAAAATCCACTTCAGAAAGTTTACTTTCAATGCTTGAATGCTGGTATTTATAACAATACTTTTTGGATTTAATAAGATAAAGAATCCACTGTACCATGGTTACTCTTCATAAGCTCTATTATACCTGGTTGAAATCAACCAAAGGCTGGGAAAAGACCAGTCTCTTATGTGTTGCATGTCACAATGTTCTTTATCAAAGAGCTCTGCGATTAGGCTCCTGCTAGCATGAAATGAGTAAGAGCCTTGGATGGTTTCAACCTTTTAAAATCAAATGTCTGAAGAGCAGCTATGGTACAATGGATCCTTCTTCTTGCTACTGCATTGGAAAATGTAACTCGGTTGTCAGAAAATATTACGAATCCTATCTATGGCATCTGAGGGACCTTTGTTGTAACATAGCAACATAAAGACATAGTCTGCAAAAAAAAGAAGTAATAAATGAATTGGAATATCAGTAGGTCACACATTCTTTATTCCAGTGAGAAAAAAATATTATAAAAATACTATATCAATTTATCAAGGGTTTGCTACTGTCAGCATTTAACAGGTTATGGTTTCTATAGTCAGAGAAAATGTCTGGTGCCCCTGCATGTACTAAACTTCACTACTTTTCTTTTACAGATTTACCTTTAATATAATTAGGGCTAATTTACACTCGAATTGGGTGATCTATGTAGCACTATATGGCAAATGATAATTATGTTTTTAATCTTGCATTGTATTTTATTGCTGCTAAGCTTCTACATAATCCTCGTCTACAGTCCTCGTCTGAGCTGTAACAATGTCTGTATGTCATTGCTCAGGTGAGTTTTCTTGATGGTGACTTGAATTGAACAATGGACAATACCTACATAATGGAAGTTTAAACAAACACTTTTAGTCTACAAAGAAAGCTATGTGACAGGATGACAAATGGTAGATGGAAATAGAGCATCACAACTATTATATGAATTAGGTAGACTGATAGATGGCATAAGAAAAGAAGATAGCAGACACAAGAAAGAGATGAGCTCGCAATGGAAACTCTAATGTATTGAACCCATACCGCTTCCACCAAGTAGTTTTGCTGCCACCATTTAGAAATTAAGACTGTAGAACGGGTTCCCAATATCCATGGAAACCAATGGTTAGGTAGTTCAACTATACCCAAAGAAAGAGTAAAACACCTCCATGTCTGTCAAAGGAAGGCTTGTTTGAAGTATTGTATCTAAATATTTTAGTTAAATACTTGAGAAATAAAATTTTGTTAGAATGAGTTGCAAGACAACCTTTAATAAAGTACTACTTCATATGCAAAAGTATATTATGGTTTACCCTCTTATGCCTCTCCTCATCCAGACTCCATGCCCTATTCTTTGCCTGACTGTACAATTAAAATAAATATGCTAAGGCATAGGCAATGACAGCAAAAAGTACAAAAACAAACAAGAATTAAAACCAAACTCTATATGAAGTCCTAACTCTGTACATCAATGGATGTTCATTGACAAATATACAGTTTAAACATTTAAAACTTTAACTTCATTTCAGCAGCAAAATTCTTTATAGCTTAAGTTTTAATAAAAAGAAAAATCTGTCATACAGAAACCAAATGCAAAAATTACAAGCAGCCATCCAATGATAAGAAAGGGCAAACATAACATCTTTGTTTCAAGTTTTGGGACTAGAAGAAAGTTGTGATTATACTCCAATACATATGAGGCTGCAAAGGTTCAACTATTTTAGGTCTCATTTCACAATCTATAATAAGGGCAGGGGTGTAGGACAGCATGGTGGATCCATGGTAGGTTTTGCCTTTTAGTACAGTCCCAGATTTGAATCTTAACTAGGGAACTTGATCACTATTGGTTATCCCTCATATTGGTTGCAGATGTGGTTGCAGTGTGGTTGCAGTGTGAGTTCTGGCCAGTAACAGCGGTAGCACTACTGTGGAAGCTAACTGCATCCATTACTCAAGAAAACATTGCGTTTTGTGGTGCACTTTGCTTGTGTTTTCAAGTGTACCGGTATGCGTGGGAGATGCCTTTCACTGCAACTGAAAAAATGCGTGTAACAGGGTGTTTTTGATAATGCATGACGTTGCATCCATAGGAAACCCATGTACCTTGTCTTAATGCTAGCCGCACTGCGTTGAGGTACTGTACTGCTCTGCAGTTACAGTGTGGCTAGTGTGAAAGGACCCTTAGGCTGTGGCAAGGATGCTAGACTGTAAGCCATTGCAAGTAATATTGATTCTCTCTCCAAAACATCTCCTAGAGCCAAGGTGCCCAACCTGAGGCCCGGGGGCCATATGCGGCCCTTTGGGTGTTTTTTGGCGGCCCCTTTGGTCTTCCCCCAAAACCTTACTGTTATTGCATAGACCATAGGAACTCACCTGTCCACCGATCCTCCGCTGACAGGTCTTCGTCTGGGAACTTCTTAGAGTGGGAAGAGGAGGAGAAGCGACACACTTACGTGATAGGGTACAAAAAAGCCAATCAATTACCTAGTCTTTCGTCTCTCCTCTTCTCCTCTAGTGTTGGTGGGGCATCAGCAGACTGGTAAGTGCCTATGCTTCCTCTATTTCACAAATGAACGTGGTTGATTGTATAATATATATTGCGGTACATAACCTGAGTATAGGAGGCACATAACCTTTATAAGCAGTATAAGTTAAAAATGTTATGTGCGGCCCATTAGTGATGCTGAGGGCGGTACTTGTGGCCCTCCATATCAACTCAGTTGGCCACCACTGTCCTAGTGTGTCTGTGACAATTTTTGTCTATTCCTTCAAAAAAAACGTTACTCTGTTTTAGACCAGTGTCACAGTCATGCTAGAACAGAAAAAGATCTTTTTAAATATTGCCATAGTGTCGAAGCACACAATTGCCCTAAACAATACCAACAATACTCTGTTAATAGAAGCATGTAAACTATAAAAATTGTTGGCGTGTCCCCATCCTTTTGGCCATATTGTTTAAAATCAATGTCCTAACACCGTATAACATATATTTCACCATAAGTATACTGCCCTACAATTTGATGACTATACCCAATGTTAAAGAAAAGTCATGGACTTTCTTAGTAGTTGGCTATGAAAAACTTGTTTTAAAGCCAGACAGTAACATAACGCTTAAATATAATCTTCACTAATGTTCTCTATATAGTCTGAAGTACCTGAAATGTGAAGTTCTGTCCCCTAAGCTGCTGAGAATTAAATTCTGCAGCAAGAAATATCCTAAATCTATCAGATTGGGGCACTGTCATCTTATTTTTTAGTGGTGCTTCCAACATGTTCTGCGTTTCATCTTAACATTTAATAGCCAGCAAGGTTAAGAAGCTCTTGCTGCGTTAAACAGTCATAAATCCTCCTTGGGAGCTTTTTTTAGGTTCTGAAAAGGCAAATATTAATATTTTTAAGGCACTGCAGCTGGCATGGAGCAACAGTAGCTGTTTGTGAGCAAAAATAAAATGATTCTGCAGCATGGAATGAGGTTGTAGTTAATGAAATACATTGCATTCTAATATTGATATTCTTTTACCTCCCTGGCGGTACCAATAAATCATTTTTCTCCTTTCTTTCTTAAAGACGTTTCCCGCTCTGTACCACCCCTATAACACCTGGAACACCTATGGCTGTATTTCAATACAAGTGAATAGGGAAGGCACCCCCCGTCGTCATCACTGAGGTCGGGGAGGTGGAACGTTTCAGAAGAACTGAGGATGCCAATACGGCTGGAGAATGGCTTGCGTCAATGGTAAATAATATCTACCCCAAGCCACACTCAGCAATACCACTTGGGGGGTTAATCTACTAATGAGCATTTAAGTTTACTTACATAGACTTTTTTTTCGTAGATTCTTGAATCTTTGCGTCACAATAAAGGCACAGGAAACACCCATTTATCTGGAAAATGAACTTATTTTTATAATAAGGTTAATTCCAACTAGGTATAATTCTATCTTTAGTGTTAGAAACATGAAAATTGTATGCATTAAGGAATCTGAATTCCAGAAATGGGTGTTTATTTATGTAAATATGGTTCTGGGAAAGAAGATGTTTCTAGTCCATGTCGAATGTATACATTTCATTGGTCAGCTTATAAGATGTTAATATCCATTTTATGCATCCTATCATTTGTGTTTTTTCTTTTACAGGTGTCATGTACAATAGAAATTCTTCAATAACCTTCGACCAAAAGTGGCCTTTAGTGTTGAGCTCATTTAAATCTATTATTCCATGTAACACCATTAGTGATGGCCGAACTTTGGCCATGTCCGTCCTTTAGGCGGGGAATTTGAATCTGAAAACCCTGGAACACATAGTTCCTGGTTGTGTTTACTCAATGACGTCACATCCGGGTCTGCGAGCCGGTTTTTCACTGAAAGACCGGGTTCCCTAGTGAAAACATTCTTCCTGCGGTGGGATCTCGCTGCTTCTGATCCCACCGGAGGAAGAATAGAGGGCTCCTTCTCGCCGGCGAACAGGGCGGGTCCGACACCCGTACTGTCCGCTGACGAGAAGGAGGGCGAACATGCTTGTTCGCGGCCGAACTGTCTGCCTTGCTGGCAGTTCGGCCATCACTAAACACCATCCTCTCTTTAAGGAATAACATTGCTAATGTCCAAAGGTGGCTATATTTCTCATCTGTAAATAGAGTGTACAGTTTGTGGCATCACCCTTAGGCTAAGTTTGCACTGGCGGTTTTTTACCGCCAGGTAAACGACCGTTTAGCCTGACCGACCAGCAGACGCCACATTAGGCGTCAGCCGGTCGGTTTTCGGGCAGCTGTCCCATAGAAACTCTATGGGGTCCTTAATTAGATGCCCTGTAATCGCCTGCGCTGTTTTGCAGACAACTACAGGGAGTCGTTTATCCCGCTGCTGCGGGAGCGCACTGGCGGTTTCTGAGCTGCAAGCAGCTCGGGAATCGCCAGTGTAAACTTAGCCTAAAGGTATCAATTCACACATCAACATTTGCTTGATCAATCTTCAATTAGATCGCTTGTGCAATAGAAATATTGACTGTGGCTGTTACATCGTGTATAGTACCAGTACACAGTGTGATTGATTCTAAATCATTTCCAAAGCCTTGAGCATGCTCTATAGTACCATTGCATATAGGTCTATCAGATATAAATCTGCTTGAATAATTGTATGTTTATATGATTTTTATTATCGTTGGATTATCAATTCCAGTAAAAAGGATTGACTAAAACAAGTGATTTTCTAAGCTGATCAAATGTAAAGATCAAGCCGGGTTTGCCCATCTTAAACCAAGATGTGTGTCCTGGCTGGATCACTAGGTAGAAACTGAGAAAAAGAAAAGAAAAAGTAAGCTGTAATACAGGAAATGTTTGTGTTTGAATTTAGTGACACTTTAAACTTACAACAATTTTGTTTTATTTAGCTGTTGACTTTTTCATTTTATGGGTTACCCTGATCTACTCTTTAACCAGGTGGATCTTAATAATTTATATATAATATAGGAAAGTTGCCATAGACAGCTTACCATAGTCTTCAAACCAGTGGTGTCGTAAATCTGGCATTATTACTGCAACTTTGGCCACATGACAGTATGAATGATTCTAATGCCATCTCTGGAGACCTTGTTACTGTAAAAATGGTGCTAAGATTTTGTATGTATGAAAACACATGAGTTGTTTTTTTTCTTAGGGCTCCCAAAACAGCAGGATGCCAAAATGAATGAATTACTGACTGAGTCTGCAGAATTTGCTGACCCCACGCCTTTAGAAATGAGTAAAACAGATGACAGCATACTGCATTAGTGTTTTGCTATGTAATGGGGTTTCTTATTGGAAGGTTTGTCAGTAATCTTATCCGTGGTAGCAACATTTTTTTCCTGTCCCATCAACCACCTCCTGCTTCTATCGCCTAAACAAGAAAGAAAAAATTAGCTTTCCTTGTCCTTGGTTTTATTATTTGAATTACTAACATAGCATTCAGATGTAAATGTATTATACATATGAAGGTCAAATCAAAGCCTGGTCTTAAAAAATGGCAAGAACCAGCCTTAAGATATCAGTTCCTTGTGCTATAGTACTATTTTATTTAAAACGAATTAATTTAGATAAAAGTCAAGACAATTTTTTATTTGCTTAACTATTTAAAGCTTTCTGGTTCAAGTTTTTTTTTTAAAATAGTGTTATAAACAACAATGATCAAATTCAAATTAATGGTCTTGCTAAGTTCTTGCAGCCCCCCCCCCCCCCCCCCCCCCCCCCCCCCCCCCCCCCCCCCCCGGATTGTCTACAACTCCTGCTTCTATAAAGCTACATTAAGGTGGGTTTACATGTGTAGATTTTTTTGTTTGATCAACGAAGAGTAAACAATGTTTAGAATGGCCAATTTGTTTGATGGATACATTTTGTTCGACCTCTATCAAAATATCGTTCAAACGGTCATCGAACCTCTTGGTAAATTTTTATCTGTCATAATTTCAAATGTACAAAAAATCTAATGTTATTTTCGATAAATGAATGAAGGATGTTCAACAATGACATCGAACAAAAAATCGAATTGACAGTTGATTGAAGAAAAAATCTACACGTGTGAACCCACCTTTAGTCTGAATTGTGCAATATCTGTAAATAGAAAACATGCATTGACTTTATCTGTTATTAAAAAACATGGATTGACAGCCTTTAACTATGATATCATAGAGGTTATATTATATAGCATCAGTGTATAGTACTGAAGGGAATAAAACATCCATTTTAACATTCATTCATAAATTTGCATAAGTTTTAGGATGTATTATTACACCAGAGAGTACTAAAATAATATTGAATAAGTAAGGTGAGCTATAATAAATATTCATATAGTGTTGAGATTCACATTAATCTTTTTAGCAGGATTATAATGTCACCAATGTTAAATACTCATTACTTTACACATCGCTATAATAATAATATCTTATTTCAGAACTAATCTTCTAGGTGTTACACTTGTTCTCTCTGCGGCACTCTTTTAGATTTAAGGATTAGAATTTCTGTTAATCGTTTTTAGAAGTGTGTACTTACTAAAGACTCTCAAACTCTTTAGAGTATAATCCAACAAAGATTCTTACTTGTGGTGATTTGTACAAATTAGGTAAATGAGCTTCCTTGTATACTTAATATATCACTGGTGCTTAATGAATGGAGAAATATTTGTATGTTGCTTGTTATTCCCAATATAATTAGTCATTGATGGTGAAATATCAAAGATTATTTACTAAAAGAGATCAGGGTGTTCCAAAGTGTTTCTAAAGAATATATTTTTTTAGTAGGGTAGTAGTAGGGTATAAACGTTATATTTTTACTAATGAAAAAAACTCCACTAAGAATTTAGTTTTGCCAAGCACATTGAATATAACTTAGGCATGAAGCAAAGTAGTTGTCACTGAGGAGGGTAAAAAAGTAAATATTAAAAAAACTGGACTTAAGTCGGCCATAGATGTGCTGATTCCCAGTAGTGACCAACGACGAGTGACCAACGTGCGTGCTCACACCAAGCGCATGGTGGTCAGTTGCCTGCAACTAGAGGGGTGCCCACCTTGCAGTTATGACCCAAAAAGCCGGTACTTTTTGTGGCCGATCCTGTTGTAGTCAGTTAACTTGGAGGGGAAATCTCCTCCCCTTAAGTTAATTGGCTACAATCTGCCAGGAATCCATCAGTTCTGTAGCCGAATCCTCACAGCGTGGTAATGTTACCACGCTGTAATGAGTCTGCTACAAGCTGGCTATGGATTGAAACGTCTATGGCCTGCTTTACAAAGACCATTTTTTACAAATTAAGAAACCCCACTTAGGACTTGTTTTGCCTTAGCTGCTGAATGATTCTTTGGGAAGGAAACATTCTGTTTGCTATAGATGGTATGCAGAATTAAGGTTTTGCAGGTAGGAAAAAATTTTGTTTATGGACAGCAATACAAAATAACACACAGGCATGAGTCATGACTCCAGTTGTTGAGTTGAGGATAAGCCCAATCAGGCTTACAATCTAAGAGGTGGGGAACAAAGTAAACAATAGGTAGGGGCATGGGACTGGCATGGTGGTGATGTTATCAATAAGAAGATTGATAGGCCAGACTAAATAGGTTGGGGTTCAGGTTTTTTTCTGAAGGTGTTAAAAGTAGTTATAAGTCCAATAGGATGAGAAAGAGAGTTCCAGAGTATGAGCGCCCCTAGAGAAGTATTGGATCCACACTTATGATGATGTTATGAGTAGGGACAAGTTATAAGTCATTCCTAAGTCAAGTGGAGGGTGTGGTTAGGTATGTATTTATGTACCAGGATGGAAAAGTAGGGCAGGAGGTGTGGAGTGATTTAAAAGCAAGACACAGAATTTAATTCTATGGACAATTGGAAGCCAGTTTTTAGAAATGTGCAGAGAGCAGCAGCCAGTGATACTGGCAGTGTATCTTGCTAGACTGTGAAAGCTTGAGTCAAACTGTTGATGTTTTGAGAATGATTTGTTCAAATGCATTTAAGACCGCTCAGCAAGTGACTGTTATTAATATACTGTTCAGCATTTAAATGTTTGCTCAATTTTTTCAAGTTCGATATTGGTGGACAACAACAGGTTATTTGAGCACAGGAGAGATAATTACATCTTTTCTTGTTCTCTGTTACTAATTACAAAAGTTATGTTTCTGGACATAAAACCGAGCATGCATCTAGGAGTGCACGGTTTAGAAACACCAGGCACGAACCAGTTTAATTCTAAAAGATGGAAAGGTATGGTTTGGGGTAATTCTACATATTAAACTGTAATGTTGAGGTACTCCAGAGCTAAATACCACACAGTAGGACTTTGTGGTAGAATTAATTAGTAAAGCCCCCCCATACACCTTCAGATTCCTCCATACAACTTTCATGAGACCTACCAACAACTATGTAGTATAGTGACCTCCCTGATAGAATACATAGTGATTGGAAGGTGTAGAAAGGTCCTCCTATTACACGTTTTTGGTAGAAGAAAAGTTGGTTGTACAGAAGTTGCATTGTAATTGTATGTGGTGTATGGGGGGCTTAAGGGGTTTATGTAGGAGATAAATTAAAGACAAAAGTCAGAAATAGAGATATTAGAAATATTTAGATATTTCTGTTGTAATATTTCTGTTGTAAGAATAAGTAGTAGAATTAAATATTGGGCTGACCCAATGAAGATATTGAAGCGTAAAATGTAAGTAGCAATATTCACAATAAAATGTAGCAAAATTTATGCAAAACAAAGACATACGTTTTAGCTTTAGTTACACTTTTACTTGCGATGTACTCTACCTCAAAAATGAAAAGCTTATAACCCATCATTTTAAGCAGAGACTGTATGGAATATATTTAGTATCTGGTAAAAGATGGCAGACCACTTTTTTACCACAACTTGTTTGGACCCACTGTCTTTATAGTTTATATGCTCCTATCTTTAGTTTTAAGGATCATTTAATGGCATTATATTCATGTTGTGTTGGAGGGCATGCAGAAAATAAAATAATAATAAATATAGTTGGACAAGCAAAAGGGAATACCCTCATGTGTGGGCTTTACGTTGGCACTCCCTTACTACCACTTGATATTATAAACCCAAAAAAGAAGAACATATAATATTAAAATTAATAAGCTGACTTCTACTCTGTTGTTACTGTAATGTGTAATGAAGCTTATTCATTTTAATATTAAATGTTGTCCTTTTGTTCAGTTTATAATAGCAAGTGATTGTAAGGGAGTGCCAACATAAAGTCCCCACTTGAGGGTATTTCCTTCTCAATGACTGGGGATAGGCACCCTTACTAGTTGCTGAAGCTGTTAATTGTGCCCCCCCCCCATTGTTTCTTTCTAAATTATCATAGTTAAAATGAAAAACAAATATTTTGGACAAAAACATTTTTTTAGAACTAAAAGACTGCAACAACTCCAGTAACATGGCAATACCGCACAATATCAGAAAATGTATAGTGATTTGTCAAACAAAAAATATCTGTGTAATGAATGCAACGGGTGTAGGTAGGTAGGGGTTAAGCGGGTATTTCTCTCTGGCTGCTCTCTTTCCCTGTGTCTAATTACCAGATACCTCAAAAGGTTTTAGTGTCACAGTTCCCTCCCCAAAAAAACAAGGGGAAAAAAGCTATTACATCCCAGGATGGGTTCTCTGCCCCCTGGCCTAAGTCGACCTGTGCCATAAGGCGATCACAACCCTGGCAGCTTTAAACTGGCTGCTGTCACAGTTCTCGCATAAGACCCCTCCCCCAGCTAGGGGGGGCACATATATATACTTGGCTGCCAACTCTCACTTGGGCTGGCACATTACAATCCCTCTTGGGTTCAAGAATTCAAACACAAGTTTCACCTTTACTATGTCTGTGCAGCAAGCCTCAATATATGCCCTACTTAACACTAGAGATGAGCAAATCTTCTTGCATTCAATTTACAATGGATTTAGTTAATGCTGTTCAGTCCAAACTTAAAGGTAAATATGATTCAAGTGCTTAAAATCAGTTCTAGGAAAGACTGCAAATAGTTTTTTTGTGCAACATATTTCCAAAAAAGGCATTGAAGGGTGGGCACTGGGATGGGTCACATGGGCCAACAAAAGCAAATGATAAACCTCATATATTGAGGAATGTTTCATGTGGCATGAAGGGCAACATTGGAGGAATATACAGAGCCTTTAACGAATAGCTTATACTATGTACATGATGTTTTGTATAATTCTTACAGACAGTCCAAGTAACTGCTTGGGTTGGCAGTTGGTATTTTGTTGACAATATTTCGATTTTGATTCACTCTTAGCGTGGCCAGCAGCAAGAGATTTTAATAAAGACAACAAGGTACCTTTTTAATGATAAGAAAAAAGGCCAGCAAAGTTCTTGATTCCCTAAAGATTCAGCGAAGAGAATGTGATTATAGTTTCCAGCCTATCCCTGATATCAAACTATTCCGTTTTTCAGCTTTCCCTATAGAAGCACTTCCTTATACTCACGTTTCTGTTTAAGGGTCTGGCTTATCTTAAAATGGCCCTTATTCAAAGTACGTGTATTTTTGCAATAAATTATCAAAGAAAATCTGCATATAAATAGATTAAAACTACCTAATGACACTCAGGTTCCAAGGGTACATCAGGTTAAAGATGCTAACTGTGGAAATTGCTTTGAGAATGGTTTTGTTCTGTGCAATAAATGTTTATCAGTTTCGAGATGGAGACACGGCCAAACCAGCAAAACCAACCTTAAATTTATAGTGGCGGCACAGCTAAAGATAGGAGAAAAATACACAAGGTTGCACCCAGTCAACACTAGTTGTACAACTACATTGACAAAAAGGGACTGTCACTGGCAAAAAATTACACAAAAACACAAAGTTTGTAAAAACGAAATCTTCTTTTGTTGATTCAAAACAAGTCCATGAATGTACTTCAGTTTCCCAGTCCTGTGTCTATACTTAACACGTTTCATGACTTATTGTCACTTCATCAGGAGGAACACTGGACACAGAGCTAGCAAAAAAAATACAAGCGGGGGCCGTGGGTATCAAATAAAAGAATCAATGTTACCATATTATATAACAAAGAAATAAATTATAATTTACCTCACTGAGGATACCAAAGAGGACACTTCAAATCGGGGAAAGAGTCACATCAGGGGAATGGGGACACATGTAGGCGGAGGTACCAGACCCCACCAGAGCGCTATCACAGAGGAACTAAAGATAGCTAAAGATAGTCTGCACTCAACCAGAATAGTTGCCTACCCTTCTACACAGCTTTACTCTGGCCTTACGTAGGATAAGGAGCCTGCTGCCCATACTGCCTCCCCTATAGAGATGGTCGAATTTTTCGACTTGCACACTTTGTGAGCTTATTGCAAAGCCCCTGAAAATGGTATCATCACCAAACTTGCTGGAGATGTGGAAAAGGGTTGGAGGAACATATGAAAAAAAAAGTTTTGCTCTAGCACATGGAGTTTTTGCATAAATTAAGTTCAAATTTAATGTCGAAATTCCGATTTTCGAATTTTTTACTTGACTTTGAACTTAATTTGTGAAAAAACTATTTGTGTTAGAGACTTACTTTCTTTTTTGTAGTATACCCCCAACCCTTCTCTACATCTCCAGCATACCATGCTCAGGGGCTTTGCAATTAAGTCGAAACCGGCGAAATGGTCGAATTTTTGAAAAAAAAATCGACCATCTCTACTCCCCTAGCAGGGCAAGCTATTTCCTGTTGGACTATTTACTTTGGACTAACTTCTGAGGACGATTGTCATTTCAGCTGCTGGTTGCCAATTTAGTTATAGCTAGACCCTTGCCGGGCATTGTTAAATAAAGTTCAGTTTAAGCATTAAAAGCCTTACAGAACAAGCTCTGACAATGGTTTGCTTTTACACTGGTGTTAATATTGGGTAAAAATGGGTAAAATCAACCTTTAACAAACCTTGAGGTACTATATACGAGGTTTAACAATGAAAAAGAGGACCAAAGCATGGGCATTTTGTTGGCTAATCAAGTTTATATATGGGTAACAATTACTTAAGTGAGGTATAAAATGGACAATGGAACACATATTTGATATACAGGACATATAGCATAAAGGTATTTAACGCTGATGTCCTGTGACTTATAATACACCTCTTTACAAAGAAATAGATTCAAAATAAAAATGGCATGCTACCACAAATGCTCTTTTGAAGGGCTGTCAATGTACTGTACAATAATACTGTTCTTCATTTTATACACACTGATATGTTTACTTTAAATGCAGCATATATTTCTTACATTAAGTCTTGTTACAATAGGTGAGGATACAAAAATGTTAAAATGCTTTAAAAATTAAACACAATAGATAGGTCTTTGATGTAAATTCTGTATTCCCTCACATTAATATGCCACTGTTACCTCGCAGCATATAAAATTAATAGTTTAAACTACCTTTCTTAGCAACTGGCTTTCATAGAATTACTGCTTCCTATTTTACTAGTGCTTTCCTCCATCCCTTGGTGGAATAACAATAATTAAATATATATATTAGATTATTGATTGCCTGCAATCATTACCTTTCCTCAGTGTGGTCCCTTGATAGAATGAAGTACAGTCTGGTTTTGCCCAAGGGAGTCATTTTGTATTCCAAGCACTAGGGGCATTAAATCACAATCCATTTTAGTCAAAAAAGTACTTAAAAGTCATGTACAAATAAAGTGGATTTTTTTAGATATGTAAATGATATGGATTTATGAAAGAAATGGTATTGCATCTTTATTCCCATCCTATTGACCTTCAAAAATGCTGAAGCATTGAAAACCACTATATCTTGCATTCCATTGTTTTAAAATGTTTTACATGAGCAGTCTTAAAGAGATTTTACCTTCACATATACCTTTTCTTCTTGAGGCCAAAATAATAATTATTATTGATTTTTTTTTTTACTATCCTTAACCTTCCTAGTGGTCAGTAGTGATGGCCGAACTGTCCGCCGAATGTTTCGACCCGCCCCCTTCGCCGGCAAAAAGTCTATAACTCTTCCTCCGGCCAGACCTTTCCGCAACTGGTCCGTCCGGAGAAAATTTTTTTTCACTAGAGACACCCAATCCGGGCATGGGCCAGACTTTTAAAAGTCCGATCCGCTTGTTCACGGACGGACACGGCCATCACTATTGGTCAGTAGAAGTTGCAAAGTCCCTGATCATGCTATCATCACCAAATTTGCTGGAGATGTAGAGAAGTGAGTACACGCCTTACAGCATGCATCTTTTCATGGGACAACACTAAAGATATGACATTGGTACAATGTACAATATTCAGTGTCCAGCTTCAACACACGGCCATTATTGTCCTAACCTATGCCAGCAAAAATGAACAATGTCCATATTCTGTCTAATTAGCCATTTTCCCTCCCCAGTGCCATGTGACTTTTAGTGTTAAGCTACCCATACACACAGACACATCCATCAGATGCAGATCCAACAGACCAGACATAGAATATGTTGCCACAGACCCCAAGTCTAGTTGCTGCATGCTTTACTTGCATTCTGATGCTTGACATTGTGTTTAGATATGTAAGCTTTGCATGCAACTACTCCACAGTTTTTGTGTGGAGGTAACTATCAAAGGAAATTTCGAACCCTGTAGTTATTGAATATGTTCTCAATATTCTTTGACCCTGCTGTGTAATGTTACATGGTCTGCCTCTTTGTAATTGAGTTAATGCTGTTTGACACCCTTTCACATTGCAATAATACCCCTTACAGTTGACAGGTAGAAAATTTATAAGAGATAATATAATTTCAAAAACTGACTTACGGTATTTCCAAACTTGAATATACAGATTTTCTTTACAATGGCCTATTCTTTCATAGGTGGTTGTAAATGTATGAAATACCTAAATTGAATAGTTATCATACTGATATATATCATATATAGACATGCAATAGATTAAACAGTTACATATATATATATATATATATATATATATATATATCTGGAGTCATTTTAGTCCACTCCTCTTCACAAAACTGTTTCAGTGTAGCAATAATCTTGGGATGTCTGGTGTGAATCGCTCTCTTAAGGTCATGCCACAACATTTCAATCAGGTTGAGGTCAGGACTCTGATTGGGCCACTCCAGAAGGCGCATTTTGTTCTGTTGAAGCCATTCTTTTGTTGAATGACTTGTATGCTTTGGGTCATTGTCCTGTTGCATCACCCATCCTCTGCGGAGCTTTAGTTGGCAGACAGATGGTCATACGTTCTTTTGCAAAATGTATTGATAAACTCTGGAATTAATTTTGCCATCAATGACAACAATCTGTCCAGGCCCTGAGGCAGCAAAGCAGCCCCAAACTTTGATGCTCTCTCCGCCATGTTTTACAGTGGGGATGAGATTTTGATGTTAGTGTGCTGTACCTCTTTTTCTCCCCAAGTGTTGTGTGTTTTTTCCAAACAACTCAATTTTGGTTTCATCTGTCCACAGAATATTTGGCCAGTAGTGCTGTGGAACATCCAGGTGCACTTTTGCAAACATGCTGCAATATTTTTTTTCCTCTGTGGTGTCCTCCCATGAACTCCATTCTTGTTTACTGTTTTCCTTATTGTAGATGTGTCAGCAAAAATGTTAGCATGTGTTAGATATTTCTGTAAGTCTAACACTTTAGGATTCTTCTTTACCTCATTAAGCATTATGTGCTGTGCTCTTGAAGTGATCTTTACAGGATGATCATGCCTAGGGAGAGTAGCAAAAGTGCTAAACTTTTTTCATTTGTCTGTCTTACTGTGGACACATGAACATCAAGGCTTTTGGAGGAACTTTTGTAACCCTTTCCAGCTTCATGCAAGTTAATAATTGTTGATCGTAGGTCTTCTAAAAGGCATGGTTCACATCAGACAGTGCTTCTTGAAACTAGTAAAACTGGTGCAGTGAAGAGAGCCCAGATTGAGGAATTGTTTGGAAGGATAGGAGGCCCTCCCATACCAAACTCAATACCTACCCTACCCTTTTGGCTGCAACTAAGCAGTGATATATGCCTTTAGGTGATTTAATCGGCGGGCTTTAGGCGGTAGTAGAGATGTGTTAGTGAGAGTGGGATTGTAGTGCAGTCATATAAACCAAGTGTGATGCTGTCCTCTTTAAGGCCATGTCTTAGGAGGCTTTGCTTCCAGAAGAGTTAAAAGCTCAGTTCCAGGAAGGTCAGTCCAGAGCAGATAGTCCTGATGAGACAGCAGCAGCCGGGCACATTTGCTGGCCTCAGGCGTAGCATGACCAAATAGTACGTGCTACTCTCTGCTAGGGATGGACCGAACTGTTCGCCGGAGAACAGTTCGGCCGCGAACTCGGC
>CM070033.1:106145953-106162303 GCA_036250615.1 Ptychadena robeensis | reverse complement strand
TCCCTGCTCCTGACGCCCCTGCGCCAATCCAGGTTGTGTGCCACAGAACCTAACAAATACCACCCGAAGCAAGGGAATGTCTTACACTCATAACTCCAGCCATTTATTTGCATCCTCTACATTGGAACATTCATAAAGCATCACAATTATATCAATCTAAAGCTAACAATAAAGCTTACCATTACCATTTCAATTTTTTTAAATTTGGCTCATACTTGGATTAGCAAAGCCCCTGAACATGGTATTATCGACAAATGTTCAGATATATTGATGGTCGTAGGAAAAAAAAAATTGTTTTTGCATAAATAAGGTTCAAAGTTGAGTTGGCCTAAAACATTTTGACTTGGCTTTGAACTTAATTTATGCAAAAACTGCATATGATTAAAAAAAACACTTTTTGTAATATTCTCACAGCTATACTCATATACTCGCTAAATATTGTGGTGATAGTACCATATTCATGGGCCTTGCAATGAACTCACAGTTTCAGGTCCCACTATTCATCTCTAACCCCCAGAGTACATTGCCACCCCTGCCCCTGTGTATGTCCCCCTAGCTGTCAGAAAAAAGAAAACGCTTGGGTCAGTGACATCACTTTCGGTATGCGGAGTGTAGTTCTTTCGTGTTCCAAGTACTGGTCCTATACCGGGCTTACCTTATAACACTAATGGGCTTTTGGGCACTGGACTCAAAACGTAATTTTAGATATATAACCATATTCATTTATTGACACAATACATAAACAAAACTAATAAGAACAATAAATCAACAAACATACAAAATAGTTTTCATGGAAACAATACACATGGGTAGATTAATCATCACCCTAATCCATAAAGAATCTTTACCACCAATACTAGAGCGAAAAGGCCATACTTTCTTTTTTCTCTCAACATGTTTCACCCTTGTAGGGCTTCTTCAGGAAAAAAACGAAAAAGAAGTATGGGACAAGAATTCTAGAATAAATTACAGTAAAAGTCAATTATAATCATGTACGAAGAATATATATACAGATCATATAACATCTGTACCCCCATTTTAAGTCCCCACCATATGCTACCATAAAACTATTTGATGGTATCTAAACTAAATTGTAAAATATCCGTCAAGGACCTACCCAGTAATTGGTGTTGCCAAGAAAACAGAGGTGGTCTTTAAACCCAAGTACCCAATGCCCATGGGTTTAAGGTCCCTTGGTCGTTATATTCTAATCCAACATTCTCCTCCATCTCAGTCAGTGTCCATATTGGTGCACCATGGAATACTATAGTTACCCCCAAAGAAGAGTGTGCCAAGGACAAAAAAAATCAAAATTAACAAAGAGAAACAAGTGTTTTTGGTTTCTCTTTGTTTATTTAGATTTTTGTGTCCTAGGCACACTCTTCTTTGGCGGTAAATGTAGTATTCCATGGTGTACTCTCTATATGCGATTTGTGCAGTCAGTTGCCCTAAGACATGGCCTGATGAGTGCTAATGACTAAAAAGAGTTCAGCTGTGTGTAATCTAATGTCAGTACAAATACAGCTGCTCTGTGACAGCCTCAGAGGTTGTCTAAGAGAATATTAGGAGCAACAACACCATGAAGTCCAAAGAACACACCAGACAGGTTTAGGGATAAAGTTATTGAGAAATGTAAAGCAGGCTTAGGCTACAACAAGATTTCCAAAGCCTTGAACATCCCATGGAGCGCTGTTCAAGTGATCATTCAGAAATGGAAAGAGTATGGCACAACTGTAAACCTTGGTAAAGACAAGGCTGTCCACCTAAACTCACAGGCCGAACAAGGAGAGCGCTGATCAGAAATGCAGTCAAGAGGCCCATGGTGACTCTGGACGAGCTGCAGAGATCTACAGCTCAGCTGGGGGAATCTGTCCATAGGACAACTATTAGTCGTGCACAGCACAAAGTTGGCCATTATGGAAGAGTGGCAAGAAGAAAGCCATTGTTAACAGAAAAGCATAAGAAGTCCCATTTGCAGTTTGCCACAAGCCATGCAGGGGACACAGCAAACATGCGGAAGAAGGTGCTCAGGTCAGGTGAGACCAAAATGGAACTTTATGGCCAAAATGCAAAACGCAATGTGTGGCAAAAAACTAACACTGCACATCACTCTGAACACACCATCCCCACTGTCATATATGGTGGTGGCAGCATCATGCTCTGGGGGTGCTTCTCTTCAGCAGGGACAGGGAAGCTGGTCAGAGTTGTTGGAAGGATAGATGGGGCCTAATTCAGGGCAATCTTGGAAGAAAACCTCTTGGAGTCTGCAAAAGAATTGAGACTGGGGCGGAGGTTCACCTTCCAGCAAGACAACGACCCTAAACATAAAGCCAGGGCAACAATGGAATGGTTTAAAACAAAACATATCGATGTGTCAGAATGGCCCCGTCAAAGTCCAGATCTAAATCCAATCGAGAATCTGTGGCAAGATCTGAAAACTGCTGTTCACAAATGCTGTCCATCTAATCTGACTGAGCTGGAGCTGTTTTGCAAAGAAGAATGGGCAGGGATTTTAGTCTCTAGATGTGCAAAGCTGGTAGAGACATACAATAAATGACTGGCAGCTGTAATTGCAGAAAAAGGTGCTTCTACAAAGTATTGACTCAGGGGGCTGAATAATTACGCACACCCCACTTTGCAGTTATTTATTTGGAAAAAATTTTGGAATCATGTGTGATTTTCGTTCAACTTCTCACATGTACACCACTTTGTATTGGTCTTTCATGTGGAATTCCAATAACATTGAGTCATGTTTGTGGCTGTAATGTGACAAAATGTGGAAAAGTTCAAGGGGGCTGAATACTTTTGCAAGCCACTGTACATCCTCAGCAGTTTGATGTATGAAAGAAAAAACAGAGACATAAAAAAAAACAACATGAGGTGTTAAAGAAAACCAAAGGATGATGTGATTGTTGGCCTTGCGGTATAATATCTCCAAGTTACATTCCTCGTCCATACTTATCTTCTGTAAAAGTACCAACTAACCTAACAATAAAAAAGAGTTTTCTAGGATGTAGATAGAGTGGTGAGAGTTAGGTTTTTGGTTCTTTCTGTATTCTCATTTAGGAGATTTGGTAAAATTGTAATGATCATTGGAAAAGAAAGAATGGGTCAATTCAAAAACACAACCTGTGTCAAATGTTTAGGTGTGTATTTATCTTTCATAGTAAAGATCTCACTTCCGGATAAGTTTATAGCTATTAGACACATATAGCAAAGAGAAAACTGATGGTAATTTTAACCCTCCTTTGTGCTATACAAAATATAATAAATGGGCTTTAGGTATGCTTTTAGTTTTTGGTAGATAAGCAATATAATATGTCTATGGAAAATGACTCCTGTAGCCTGTTGAAGAGATGTAGGATGTCTCCTAATATGAACATTTTAATTGCTCGTTTAATGGCATCTATTAATTTATCCCAGGATCCTCATTCTAAGCTGCCAATAAAACACAGAATTTACAAGCACTATTAAGGGAGTTTAGGAATTAAATGAAAAGACTTAATACAAAACACACAAAAGCCCAGAAGGCTATGCAATTAATTATATCAGCTTGTGACAGAACAACAACGCTACTTTGGATTCAAGCCAGACACGGGCATGAAAACCGCACTGGGATAACCTGATTGTCTAGACACAGAAGAAGAATAAAGGTAAATGATTTAGTTAAAGAGCGTTAAGAGAGCTGAGAGAGCAGTTTCTTCACATTAACTATGACAAAAAGCAATTGTAGACACAGGGCCTGAAGCTATACAAAGAATGTTAGGTTAGTTCACTCATCTATATAGAGAATATCACTAAGTCCAGGTGAGCGGTGGACACCATCCCAAACTATATATATTTAGAAAAAGGAGGGGTCTCTAGGGGGAAAAACCCCCCTGAAGACCACTAATTGTTCCCCGTGTAGGCGGGGTATAGGGACTTTTTGGTCCACCTGTTTAAACAATCACTAATAAATCGATTATAACAGACAAACGCATAGATTTAGGAAACATAAGTGTACACGTTGTAGTAGTGATAACCACATAAAAGAATTTTAGCAAGTAGTCAAATCCGTAGAGATTTCTTTAATAGTCCATAAAAAAGTCATAAGGACACAGCCTTGGTGATGCCGGGCATTAGAGTTGCCTGTAGACTGTGGCTTTCAGGCAGATGGTAAAGAAAGGATAGTCGAACACCTCGACGCACGTTTCAAAATATGGAGGTCACCGACGCACAACCCGGGGATCAGAACAGAGGAGCACCGAAAGTCTTAACGGGTAATCACGGTGATCAGGTAAGTAGTAATCAGGTATATAGATAGTGGTGTGGGCATCCGTCCGCAGGAAGAAGGTGCGTTAGTTCACTCATGTCACCGGCTTTTAAGAAATACTCTTAAAGGTAAAGTATTTTATTTCATGAAGTATGAAGTAAAACATGAAGTAAAACAATGTAAGTTTTGTACCATAATCAACTCTTTTTCAGAAAAACTAAATGCAAAGCAGATGGGTGCCAGTTCACTAAGAGCTAAGTGATCATTTAACCCGCTGAGCGTTTTGCAAGTGGCGCATTTTTAAAAAAAATTTTGGCTGTCCCTCATCCCTTCAAAACCCTGCTGTCTTTGTTGCCTCCATAATTGTGGCCAATGGCACCGCCCCACCGCCTTTTTACTATCACCAATGATGCAAAAGAGGCGGACCTGGAAAAGATTGGCGGGTACACCAATACTCTTTATCGCAGCGGGCTCACCAGGTATAGGTGAGTAACTGCAAATGTAGCTCAGGGTGAGTAAGGGTGAGGTTGTGGGGTCAGCAAACTTACCCTGAGCTACACTTAGGGCAAACGCTCAGGAGGTTAATGTACCATTCATATGGTCAGTTGAGAACACACTATTCCCATTGTCTGACAACATGACCTAGTTTGAGCAGTCAAAAGCACCCCAGAAGGCGCTTCTGGTTGAGGCCCCATGCACCTAATGAGGGCCATTCTGGCCACTGACATCACTAACTGTGTAACCACTGGTCACAGTTGTGCTCAACTATTTATATCCTTACTTAACCCTCTGAGCGTCTGCCATGTGGCACGGTTTTTCATAACCGTGCCACGGGCAATCGCGGCGGAGCTCAATATGCTCCGCCGCGATTGCCTGCTCAGCTCAGGGTTCTAAACATAAGCCCGGCGTCACTGGAGACGCCGGACTTATGCTGAAGAAAGGCGACGCCCCTCCAGTTTGACGGAGGTCTATGGCGCCGCCTACCCCCGCCCCCTTCGCGTCACCGGTGACGCGATCGGGGGCGGACCCGGAAGCATTGGCATACATGCCAGTGCTCCCGACCGCCGTCAGAAGACGGTGAGACCCTGAGCGCGGCTGCAGTTAACTGGGGCTGAGTTTCATGATGCATGAAACTCAGCCCGAGTTAATTCAGGCCAAACGCTCAGAAGGTTAATGTAATGTCCATGCACAGAGCATTTGTTGTGGTTTAAATAAATTTAACAGGTAATGTTAGCAAGTTATGATTTCCACTTTTCAAAAGTAAGGTTTAATTTATTACAGCTTTTTTTTTGCCTTTTCCCAATTGTCATTTAGTTGAAGGGAATGATACTCACTTAGAATGGGTCCCCTGTCCCTGCTTACTTTAACGGTCCATGTTTTAGACAAGTAAGTAGAAATCCCATGTGTAGGCAAAAAGTAAAGCAAAAAGAGTATATTTATTAATTTCTGGGGGAGTGGGATATATGCTCACTGTCAACATACTATGAACTTAAAGAGGTACCTTGGAAGTCATACTAAATTGGAAATAATGCATTAATGCATTTATCTAAAGTTCCAGTATTCACTTTTAAGTACTTTTAAGATAATTGAATAGCCACAGTAAAGCATTCATATAACCATGAAAGTTTGTAGCTAGAGGTGTGCTATTGGGAAGTAAAGTATTCTCAGTGGTAAATTACTAGCCAAAACGAGATTTGATTTCTGCATATGTAAAGGCACTATCTGACAAGAGAAAACAAGCATTATTTAACAGCTGGAATATGACTATGAAAGGTTGCAGCCAGGGGTTGAAATCGGTACTTCAGGTAGTCTCAGAGGATAGTTACTAACGCAAAATGTCAGGGTTGCAGTACTTATAGTGAGATATGAGATCTGGGGAGTAATAGGGGTACTATATTGTAAGAGTGGGCCCTGCTATCTGAAAGGTTAGCGATCACTGCTCACTGATTACTCAACTCAATCCCCCTGGCAGTCTGAGGCACCATGAACTGGCTCCCCCATTTATGAAGATTGAGTGCTCCTATCTTAGCATTATGTTTGAATCTTTCGATTCAAGGAACTTTAACAGATAGATAGATAGATAGATAGATAGATAGATAGATAGATAGATAGATAGATAGATAGATAGATAGATAGATAGATAGATAGATAGATAGATAGATAGATAGATAGATAGATAGATAGATAGATAGATAGATAGATAGATAGATAGATAGATAGATAGATAGATAGATAGATAGATAGATAGATAGATAGATAGATAGATAGATTAGATAGATTTTGATCATCTTCTCTATCAAACAATTTAAAGTAAAGAGGCAACAAGCCCTTCTATTTAACTTGGCCCACAGGATTTACCTTTAATTAGATGTAATCACTTAATCTGTCATATATTATTAACTCTCGCTGACAGGTTAGTTTTTCTAATTGGCTTGGTATGTGACTGACAGGCATAGTCCCAATGCTGAATGAGCTGCTGCTAATTAAATTTACACGTTTTATAACAGCTTTATTTTTTACTAATCATATTAATAACAGTTTGCCTTTAACTTGATGTGAATGTTCATTCAAAATCAGTATATTTTATATTTCATAGCATTACATTTTATTATCATACAGCTGTTTTTGGGTAAGCTCAGATGGATCCTTTTCCATGCATAATTTACACATCCTGTGCTGATAACTTGAATAATAAGATATTGATGCAAAAAAGATACATACAGTACAGTGCTGGGACAAGGTTCTCTGGTTTCTAAGGTAAAGATGCCATGTGCATCTCAGATTACCAAGATAAATGGAGCTTTCTAAAGCTGGTCATAGACGAGTCATTTTCCTGTTGACTGCTCAGCAGATCAACTGGCCGTGACGACATCATCACGCATGGCCATTGGTGCAGAGAATCGGCCAGGAACCCTTTGTGTGCCGGCCATTAATTCGGATTGGGGACGGCTAGCCCCATCCAAACTAACGGGATTGACAGGGAATTTACCGGCATGTCGGATCACTGTGTGATCCAACATGTGGCAGATTCCTTGACAATTTTTGGACAACCGACCTCTTGGCAGGGATGCGCACGGCTGTCGATCGGCTTGGGAATCTGCCTGTCTATGCCCAGCTTAAGCCAGAACTGGGTATACAAGCAGTGTGTGTGTGTGTGTAGGGGGGGGGGGGGTGTTAATAAAACTTCTCCTTGGAGTGTCCACTTTTAACCAATTTCTGATATATTCAAAATTTAAGGCTGTGTGATGCTCTTGTGTTACAGAAATGTGCTGGCCAGTCTATATATTTAATCATCAGAGAAATATAAATTGCTGTGTTAAGTTTACTAAAAGGAGTTCAGGACACTTTCCAAAGAAAGGGATCAATCTCCAAGGGATAGTTGACTTGAATTAGTGAATTGGGTGAGACACTATTGACTGTTGGCTTATCATTTCCTTGCTGTAATTTGCCAAGTTATTTCTCACCATATAAACTAAGCTAAGATAATTATCTAAAATACTCTGGTATTGTTATTTACACACCAAAGGGAAATATTGGTTTATAACTGTACTTAGATTTTATAAAATGTCCATTGCTAGAATTTTTTTGTTATATTTATTAATTTATATTATATATACAAAGAATATGCATTTTCCTAAGTGGGGGCCGACATCCCAAATATAAATATATGGAGAAAAAGACTACACATGGTGTGATAAGCATCCATGGGCAGCACGAGATTCCCCCCGAAAGATTCAGGGGCTAGGGGACTTTTAAGGCCACAATTCGGAATCAAAGTGAATATCAATTGTCAAATGTAAAAAGTAAAACATAGAATTATGTTTATTATAGAGTCATGATAAACATACAGCATGGCATAGCTCGGTTGGCTGGCATCAGTACATAAAATAGATACATAAAATAAATAAGATCATACAGAGTACATATAAATAAAAAGTAAGTAATTACATGGGTCATGGTTATAAACAGTGCTAGGATAGGGAAACCTATCACATAGGATCCCCTTCACCCCAACGCGCGTTTCATGTATATCCTTCATCAGGGGGTGTTTGTCTATCCAATACAGTTCCATATCTTCGGATGTAGGTGTTTAAAATGATAAAGCCAAAACGAAAATGAACAGCAGAGGAGGTAGGTTAGCATTAGGGTAGGGATGAAGCGTAATTAGGTAAGTCAAGTTATTAAGAGTCCACTCACTTGTAATGATGTATAAGGTGCCAGATCGCCGGAGCGCAGCAGCCATAGCCCCCAATGGGGCTATCCCGGGCCAAGAACGAGGGGCCAAAGAAAGGGAGTCAGGCAGCCGATAGGACCAGTGCATCAAGGGTCGACCCGGATCCTATGTGATAGGTTTCCCTATCCTAGCACTGTTTATAACCATGACCCATGTAATTACTTACTTTTTATTTATATGTACTCTGTATGATCTTATTTATTTTATGTATCTATTTGATGTACTGATGCCAGCCAACGGAGCTATGCCATGCTGTATGTTTATCATGACTCTATAATAAACATAATTCTATGTTTTACTTTTTATATTTGACTTATATTATATATATTTAGCCTATATCTTTCCCCTATATCCTCTCCAGCATTTACATACCTCTTTGTCATTGGTAAACAACAGAAATGAGGACAAAAATGTTATCATTTTACGAATCATCTCTGATGGCAAGCCATACATCATTTTAATACCTTAAGCATATACAATCATGAGCTTGCCATTTAAAAAACATTCTCTGCCTAATAATAAATTAAATCCCCGAGGATTGTTTTCTTGTTATTCTAAATATGCCCCTTGTATTATTTCTTTAGCTTGTGTTTATTTCTATAACTAAATCACATGAAAGATGTTTTAATTTTACAATTTATGAAAAATTGATTAGATATTGTGCACGAATATAAGCTTTTACATCTTTTAATAGCCAACTGGCTTTAGGGAAACGATAAAAGATATATATCTATCTAGGGTAGAATGGAAGCCACTTCTTTAAATAGAACATATTACAATTCTTAGAATATGTATTACAAAATAAACCTTGTGGATTACAAATTTGAAAATGTATTTATAGAAGTTTATAAACGTTTATAATAATAACCATGTTATTCAAATTCTAGTAACACATTAAAACCCAAGTTTAAAAAATCTGACCCTTTAATGAGTACATTTCATTTACAATGTACTTAAACCTGAAGAACTGAACATCTGCTTTCTTAAAAGGAATATCTATAAATGTTATTTAACCATTAATGCCCTTAAGGCTAAGTTTACACTGGCGATTCCCGAGCAGCTAGCAGCTCCGAAACCACCAAGTGCGCTCCCGCAGCCACGGGATAAACGACTCCCTGTGATCGTCTGCAAAACAGTGCAGGCGATTACAGGGCATCTAATTAAGGACCCCCCCCCCCATAGAGTTTCTAATGTGGCGTCCGCTGGTCGGTCATGCTAAACGGTCGTTTACCTGGCGGTAAAAAACCCCCAATGTAAACTTAGCCTAAAGATAAATAGTAGCATATGTCATGCGCACTGCATATGTCATGCACACTCCTGTCCCTTCAGCTTCGTACTTTGTTGTACATCTGAAAGTTGAGATAATAGTCTGCTGAGATTTGGAGGAAGATTTATTGATCTTTCAAGTAGCTACTTGCTGGAGAGCAAGATATGCCTAAAGCTGGGCATAGACGGGTTGTTTTCCCGTTGACTGCCCGGACGATAAAAAAGTCAGACGTCACTACCTGTGCCTGAAATGCATAGTTCCTTGTTACGATTACCAGATGTGATATCACTTCCGGTTTTTAGAGCTGAATTGGTTCTCCACCTGGTCTCTAGTGAACAGATTCTTCCTCTGGCCAGATCTTTGTGCACCTGATTCAGCCAGTGGAAAAATAACAAACTTCTTCCTGATGGCGAACGGATCAAACACCTGAGCTGTTCGTCAGGAAATGAAACGTGAACATGTCATCACTACTACATCACTACTACAGTGCAAGGATATCCTTTTGTGTACTACGTTAACTCTGTAGCTATTAACCTTGTATTTCTTTAAGGACATACTCCCAACAGGCTGAAGATCATGGGGCAGTCATCAAGAAGCATCAAAAATTAACAAGCACTAACAAAAGGGTTACACGTCCAATGACTCCCCATGTGGATCCTCACCTCTCATATCTATATGGTATAAAGACCTCTTTGAATCATTTAAATTGGACTCTTTGGTAGTGTTGAGCGGCATATGGTATATTCGAATTCGCGTAATTTCGCAAATATACAAAGAAACATTCTAAATTCATAAAATTTGATTTGACTGTATTCTATTGCCTTCCATTGTGCGCGCCCATTCACAATGATGTGTGTGTGTGTGCAACAAACACATTCTAAGGACAATTTCTAGGGTTAGCCAATTTTTATGCAAGTATACTTTGGAGTGTGGGAGAAAACCTGAGTGCCCAGAGAAAACCTTATTGCACCTACATGCAATAAACCTACATGCTTACTGAGCTGCCCTTGCACTACATGGGTTATATAGTTGTGACTTTTAGAAGAAATGTACTTAGACTTGCCAGCCTTAGTTACAGCCAGCCATTCCAGTAGAGATGGTCGAAATTAATAAAATTCGATTCTACTTACATTTCGAGTTTCCCAATCGAATTTCGATTCGACTGCGAAATTTCTGCAAAAAATTTGCATAAACGCAAAAAAATTTGCATAAAGCCTTAAAAGGTCAAAAATTCACATAAGGTGGAAAATTTGGATTTGCTGTATGAGCTATAATAGAAGAATCAGTGTACATAGTAGCAGAGCTTCACAATCAGAGCTGAGATTTAAACCCAATTCATACACAAACTTGACATGTTAGAGCAAAACTTATTGTTTTCAAATATTTCCCCAACCCTTCTCTACATCTCCAGCAATGTCCCCCAACCCTTCTCTACAACTCCAGCAATTTTTGTGAGGATACCATTTTCAGGGGCTTTGCAATAAGCTGACAAAGTTAGCTAGCACCATGCGAATTTTCGCCAATGCGAATTTACGGCAATGCGAATTTACGCCAAAGCGAATTTTCCAATCACTCCCGCATACTCGCACACAAAATAGCGACACGGCAAATCAAAAGCAGAGTTATTTTTCAAGTTGAAATTTCAATATCAGGCTGATTTTCGACTTTTTCGGCGAAAACTCGAAATGACCCCATCAAAATTCGACTATGCGAACTTTCGGCGAAAAAGTCGAAATTTCTACTTAAAAATTCGCACTGCGAATTTTTCGACCATCTCTACATTCCAGTCTGTACTAAGGCTCCTTTTTATATTCCTTTGTTAAGATGCAAAATAGTAGTGTAAGTGATCTTTCAGAGTACTATGGTCATACATGATGGCCATACATGGGTAAAATTTTCAATAAATTTCAATCGCACATGGCCACCCTCTTCAAGCAGGATTAATTGATCTTGCTCTAAGAAAGCTCAATCATACAGGGTACCAACATGTTAGTAAATCCCTGTTCAATTGCCATTACTTTGAATGGGGACCAGGGTGATGTCAGCACGCTGCGCACAAGGGTTCAGCGATTTAACGGTTATCGACCCATGTATGGGCATCCTTAAGCTAGCCATACCTGTATAGATTTTTACACAATCGACGATCTATTTGATCAGGATATTTTATAATTTGATCGAATATCGATCATACATATATCAAATGTATACACTCAATTTTTATTCGGCTGAACATGACGTTGAATGAAAACTATTATTATTTTATTAGATCATACAAAATGGATCAAATGAAATTATTTTACATGTTCAATATGCATTACATGGTTACCAATTCGATTGAAATTTACCAATATGTCTGATAACATTAGATAGATATTTTGTTTGATCTAGATTTTTGTTGTTCTGTACTCGATTTTTTATTCAATCGACTAAAAATGAACTGGGTTTATTTAAAAGGTATATTACATGCATTCAGTATCTCTGAGGCCAGTCTGAGGCAATCTTAATGTAGAGTTCACACAGGGGAAGGCTATCCCAGATAGGAATGTTGCTGATTTTCTCTGGAGAAATGTGGCTAACTATCAAGGGGAGTTCTATTCACTTCACTGTGACCCTCTGTGCCTTGCTGGTCTTGACATTCCCACAGGCTTCCAAGGGGCCTGGCATAAAGAAAATGACTGCTCCCAGCTCTCTTTGAATTAAGAGTGACCGGACAAGGACACTTGGCCGCTCCTATCAATGATATTTATTGTGGTGGATGACATCAGTGCTATGACCATGTTTAAGGAGGCAAATGTGGGAGACCAGAGAAGAGACCAAAGGAGAACCTGAGCGTAAGTAATTTAATCTCCTCTTTACATAACCCCCAGAACAGGCATTTAGCATTAACTGTGCTAGTGCAAGACTATTAGTGGCTTCTTCCTGGAGTTAAGTTTTAAATAAAGGGTGCTACAACTAAAGATTTTGCACTACTGATTTCTAGAAAATATTAGCATTACAACATGCTCTACAATGATGTGTAGGATGTGAGCAAGTCTATCACATGTATGGAGCGAACCTCTCTGGCAATTTCTAGACATTTCTTCCCTGTCACGTTTACACCCCTGGGTTCAGCAGACTTTCCGCTAGGCCTCTCCCCTTCCATCTAAGGAAGCAGCTAGGCTCACACATTCTCTCACCTTAACAGTTGCGGGGTAGGCTTTCCACAGCAGGTTCTAGCTCACATCCCATGAAAGGTCCAAACACTGTGGTTCTAGTGTAAGGTACGGTACCTCTTTTTTATGTCACACGGTACACTTCATAGTCCATGCCTTTCCATGCCAGCCATCTGGGAGCAGCCACTGCCAGGAAAACTAGTACATCTCCAACCTGGTGACACACTATAGGCATCAAGGTTGCCCTTGCCCCCGGCTGGGGGACAAGGGAGATGTCTGTAATTACATCTCTGCTTTCTTAGGGTCTCTGGATCCACAGGCTTGCAGGGCCTACCTCCCACAAAATCCAACAAAGCTTTCTCACTGCTGAAGACCAAGCCCCTTCCTTGTTTGGGCCTTAAATCACCTCTGTCCCACAGGCTGGCCAATCCCAAATGGCATGTCACGTTTACATGTCACATGAGATGGAAAATTCTGGCATGTCTTGACCTTTATAATATAAATAATATATAATATTATAATAATATAAATAATATTCAAAACAGTGACTCATCCTGCACTTGTCTTTCCCAGCCACAGGTTACATTCTCTCACTCTATCCCAGAAAAGCACAGTTAATCTTTCCCATACCCCACACAGTCCACCTTCCCACAAATGCATTACATTGCCTTAAATATTTTACATACATGATTTAAATTCAGAGCAGAATTACATATTTTTACCTTTTATTGAACTGGCCTGCCAGGTAAAATTTTACAGGCACAAAACAAGCCAGTTAACTGTAACTTAAAGCTTGAAGCATACTTTTTAGTAAATTCTAAGTCCTTGCTAGAAAACATCCTGAACTGTGTAATAGATATTATACTCTTTTCTAGATAATTAGTGCTGCAGTTCTAACCTATTAAGGATATAAGGTGAGGCCACAATTATTGGCATTGCTTTGCATGAAATGACAACTATTAAAAAGAACAATATGTAGAATTTCCACAATTTTACTGGCTGCTTGAAACAAATACATGTAATTATCCTTCAAACTACTGAAGCACTTTGATTATATTCTTCTATTTCAAACCTATAATCAGAAATAATTTTGATCGTGTAGAAATAATAACATTACAAAAATATAATTATTGAGAACAAAAAAAATGTTTTGTGGGAAATAAGGTAGTGTAAAATTTTGTAATAAAAAGCGTTTTCTGCTTTAAAAGACAAATGCTGCAGACTTATGTAAATTGTTTATTGCAGGCTTAAGTTTTGATGCGAACTAGCTAAAGGTGCAATGCATAGTTTGTTGCCTTGGAGCAACAAAGTTCTCTGTACAGGAATCCTACTCTCAGTTTTATTATTTACTCTTAATTTTGTTAATACATTTTTTTACATTACTCCATTGTATGGATACATCATACAATAAAATATATTCTTAGGGTGCCCATACACCTTTAGATTTCTCTGTCAGATATCCTTAGAGAGATCTAAAGGTGTATGGGCACCTTTACATAAGATCATACATAAAATTATATATTTAATGTACTGTGTAGTAGTATAGTATACAGCGTGCCTGACCATGTTAGGCCTTGTATCCACTGCTTCTTTTCCCCACAGTGGTGAAGCTCACTGAAGCTCTGCGTATTTGTCATGTTGAATTAATAGGTGGGAGCATGCCCACCTGCCCACAAGTCACAGGTTATCTGCCTGCAAATCGGATGCAGCGTGTCTTTTTGGGCTGTGCATGCAGGGCAGAGAAACAGCAGTGGACACATGGCCTTAGAGTATTAGACAAACTAGCAAATTAAAAGTAAACTTATTTAAGCTTAAGGGTTTGTATTCACCTTTGCAATGAATTTGCTACGAATCGTATGGGTACAAAATTCCAAAATCCCAATACCTGGTGAATTGATGTGCAAACGTTAGTGGGAATTGTTGCTAAATTTGTGTTCACCCATTTTTAAACCATCTACCTTAATTCATAGGCATTCTGTAATTCACCAAGCCAATGACTTTACCCTTAAAAAAGGTGACACAAATAACTGACATAACTGTCATTGGCTTTTCTAAGCATTTGTCTTAAGCAAATTTGCTCGAAAGTGTTATTAAACCTGTTGTAGACCAGAAAAGGTTCTCATTTGTCCAGGTCATAGTATAGCTACAGTAAGAAGTCAAAGGCACTGGATTTGTTGATGTATTCGTGGCAGACATTTTGCTAGTCATCAAAATTGGTTTCTCAATTTAATGACTGTAATGACTTACACCCAACTTGTCTTACCATTTGGAACAAATTAAGTTTGTAAGTCAAGGGTCCACTATGAACAGGATGAGGGGATTTTTGGAGTTCATAAAAGATAGATAACATCATTTAGGATTTTATTTCATTATACAAGGATTTCCAAATAGTAAAGATGCCTGGCATGATCAACAGGTATTCTTGCAAAGTCTGAAAAAGGAAAATTAATAAAAAGAGAAACACATCTGCAAAATAAGAACAAGAGAAAATATTACACAACAATTTTCGTGATCATAGAAGAATTGTCTGAACTTTGGCAATTCTGTGTTTACTTTTCAATGAAGTTGAATGGTCAAACCTACCCGAAGGCTATGTTGGTACATTTGAGAATAGGGACCCTACATATAGGAATCGTCTTGGTTTCTTTGCTGTTTATGTTTCCAAAATTCCAATTAACTGATGGAGAGAGCTGCTTGACCACTGAAGGGAAAATTCTGCCAATCATCTAGGTATAAAAAGTGCAATAATCTTTCTTTCCCTGAGTTCCTGCCACTGGAGATTTCACATGTTCTGTTCAAGAGATGCGTTTGATTTCAGCAGTCATGAAGGTTAAAGTTCAACGTTAGAAAAGAACCGTTTTTACACGGGTGAATGGGGAGGTAGAGAAATGCATTTACTAATTATATCTCAGATGTATAAAAAAATGGAACCATTGAGTCAGGAAGAGAATTCTTATACTTTCTGTTCATTGCATCTGCCTTAAGTTGTGACTGACATCTGCCCTAATACACTCCACAAATAGTTCTGAAATGCCATCTTGCTGAATAAAATAAACAACAGATACCTAGAATGTAAAAAAAAAAAAGTAGGGATTTCATTGTCAGATATTCTGTGATTTCTCTAAGACTATGTTTCCATGGCATTAATGGATGTGTTAGGAAGTGCTGGGACATGTGTCAAGGATGCGTTATTGACGCATGTCCCAATGTGTCATAAAATTATACATTTTTCTCTAGTCTGATGTGTCACAAATGCATAACCCATACGTTTTTGACGCATTCAATGCAATCTCTATGGATGCATTAACACATCCATACCTGCGCCGAGTTGTGTTGCATTAATGTCAACGCAGGGATTCACGTTGACATTAACACAATGCAACCTAACGCAGGCAATCAACGCATGTGTGTACTAGTCCATTGATTAACATTGGATGCGTCAACA
>CM070033.1:106116272-106127593 GCA_036250615.1 Ptychadena robeensis | reverse complement strand
TCGCCATATGTTCGCGAACATGGGCGAACGCGAACATGCGATGTTCGGGCCATCACTAGTAGCAAGTACACAACCAATACAACAATATAACGTGATGGCGCAGTTCTTAATTAAGCATATTGGTATATTCCTATATATGATTCACTAATAAAAATGGGTCTTTGTTTTGATTAATGAATGTATGTGTGATCTATTAAATTGCTTCAATTTATTCATTCCTCCAAAATAAGGAAAGCAGGACTTTATTCTACTATGAAATAAAGAGAAGTTTCTTATCTCCAGATTCAGCTGGTCGGCAGTTTTGACCTCAAAATACCAAATGACTTTTTCCCACTAAACAATATTACTTTAAAGAAAGTGGACGTCCTCATGATATGTTGGCAGTGTTGGCTACTTCTCAAAGAGATGTCAATTATTTACAACAGTTTTATCTTCTTTCTTAGTTCTGCTTCTGCATAGGCTCCTAAAACAAACGCAATGTGAAGGACTCTTTCCTTGCTTCAGTGGGCCATCCAAGCTTAGATGGTGCAGAGATAGCCATGCAACCACTTGCAACCATGCACCACAAATCCAAACTTGGTGTTTGGTTTTAAAGTATGAAATTGTGATTCCATTATTAACCTCCCTGCGGTTTAGTAGAGTAGACAGGCTCATAGGGGGTAATGGGAGCTCCTCAGGCGCTGCTTAATAAAAACCAAGCCACATCCACTCCCAAACCACCAAAGTGGAGCCTCAGCCTTAATGTAAACAGATTACAGTGAAATATATTTAAATTTCCCTCATGGTCATGTCATCAACCACGCAGGGGAGCCAAGGACAGGGGACATCTATGCCAGACATGCATCACCTCAGGATGCCGTGGGCAGCCACGCGTTCCTGACATTATAAATGGGAGATGGATGGCATCGGGGACAAGCAGCCAGGGGACACAGGAGTCAGCCCAACATTGCTGAAAGATACTGCCGGCTTGTTTGGACCAGGTTAGCTATCCCTTGGATCAGAATTATCACTAGGAAGGTTAATAAATATATACAGCATATTATGCTGTATATCTAAATCTGTTGCTGGTAAGGTAACATGCAGCAATCTAACAATGTAAACAGTATTGCATTTGCAATATCCTTTCTATCTTACAATCATCTCTGACCCTTGCTTTAGCAAAACAACCCTTGGTTTGCAGCAGTAGCTTTAAGAATGAGTAAGTAATAAACATGAATGCATTAAGAAAGCTGAGCATAGTTTCTAAAAATGGACTCCACCGAATTTAGTCATTACACTCATGGGCTCCATTATGTTTTGAAGTGGAGCTAAAGAGGGCAAATCTTTGAATTAGTAGCACTAAAAATGGCAAGAGAAGCAGAAAAAAAAGAAAAACAAAATTCCTAATACTCAAAGGAAAACGTAGACGGCCAAGGAAATGCTTTGGTGCCATCTTCTGGTGAATGCAGAATATAGGAATGAAAACCAAATAGAACTACAATGTTCTACTACTATCGTTAAGAGAATTTGCCCATTCTATTTGTATTGCCTATACCAGGGGTGCCCACACTTTTTTGACCTGTGAGCTACTTGTCCAGGTCAAAATAATCTAACAATCAAATAAATTGTATATGTATATTTATTTATTTACATGCCAAGTATACTTTATATTTGAAATATATGTTGTTTAACTTGCCTTCTACCGTATTTACCCAAAAATAAGACAAATAAGACTCCCAAAGATGCCCTACGTCTTATTTTCAGGAGCTGTCTTATTTTTCCATGAAGAAGAATATGGCACTGGGGTATCAGGGTGGAGGGATCATTTAAAATGACACAGGGGGGATCAGAGGGGGTAATCAAAATGGCAAAGAAGACTTAGAGGGGGGATAACCATTTTAGTAACCCCTTCTGATCCTCCTGTGTCATTTTGATTGCCCCCTCTAATCCCCCGTGTCCAGAGATACAGTACCGTATCTTCGGGTGTGCCTTATATTTTAGCGTGAGGCAAAAATGTAAGGGTGCCTTATTTTTGAAGGATGCATTATTTTCGTAGAAACAGGGTAGTATGAACATGTATGGCACAATACAATTCTCTACATTTTTGGCCATTGCCTTTCCATGTGTTAATTAAGATGGTAAAACAAAAGACAGGGCTCCGTGATCTACCACGATCTACCATTTGGGAACCCCATGGTCTATACAATAAGCTCTACCAGCATAAAAATAATCATAGATACAATAAAGCTTACATGGTTGAGTCAAATGCAAAAGAGGATGTAGGGGCATCAGGAGTGTGAAACTAGTGTGGTGTAACTCTTTAAACTTCAAATAAACTGTTGCACTTTTAATCCTCTTTGTGCGCAGCTTTCATATGAAGCTTTTGAAGGATGTACAATACACATACATCCATTTTTGCCATAATGGTGACACAAAGTGGTTGTGAAAACAAGTAACACGATTAAAAAAGAACAGCCACTCTCTATGACAGTGCAGAATTTACAGAATGTATACATGTATTTAGGTTATAAAGAACCTAATTATTATTAACAATGTAATCTCTTTGGCTTCTCTTGTCTATGAAGATGTAGTTCTGTTTTCACATCAAAGTAAAATTGCATCTTGACTGAAGGAAATTGTTTCTAGAGAGAAAAAGCAGATAAGATAAGCAGTCCACTAACTGGTATTAATACGTTTATTAAGATTAATGAATATTAATTTATGAAGTTAAAGAATATAATCAAGGAAGTTCGCAGCACATGTGATGCCTACATCTATTAAGTAAAATTTTTGTCCCACAGATTACCCCAGAGCATAGTTCATGCCTGCTAAGCAGTTTTGAAATCCATTTTGGTTCCAAGATAGTAAAAAAAAATTCTGAATTTAGTTTACAACTTCTGTTTGCTGTGGGATACTCCTTTTTTGTATATAAAAATCTATGTATCCATATATTACAGGTTGTTCTTCCATATAGGGCTCCCAACCCCACTCCATTGACCCATGGTTTCTATACAATGCACTGATGATGGCCAACAAGACTGAAACATGCAGTTTGGAATACATGGCTTTGTACCATAAGGTTCTATTTGCACTGTTCACTAGTAGTTCTGGATCAGCATTTGAATGGGGTGAATGGGGAGTAAAAGTAAAATTAGCATGGCCTGACCCACTATCATGAAGTGAGAACATTTTCTTTAACTTTTAGGATCTGTCTCCACAAGCTAGCCTCCAGCGGCAAAAAGTCAGCACTCCAGTATGGGTTTTAAAACCATCAATTTAAATTTTATATGTTTCCATATGAAACACAGACATGGCCCCTCCAGAGAAGCCCCCTCTGACATGTTTTAGTTCAAAAGAACCTTATTCGTAGAGTGGGGGTACTTTTAAGGTTCTGTCATTGGATGAGTCATGTGAATACCTTTTGCCCCAAGAAGGCTTGGCTTGAATTATGGTAAGACTCCTTAGAGTATGTAAAGCCAACACTTATGGCTGCCATACACACCCTGATGGGTGCAGACAGACCAGTCCCGATATGACGTTATCACATTTGCACCCTGGTGCATTATGGGGCCCCTTCAGTCGGCCGGCACCCTTTGTGTGCCGGCAATTAGCTTCAATGAAGATGCCGGTCTTCATTGAAGCTAATGCTATCGGCTTCCATCGGCCAGAGATTATCAGACACATCCGTTCTCTGGCCGGCCGAGCTGTGGGGCAACAGGGATCTGTCGCCCCATGTGGGCACATGCCGATTAGCGGCCGATTTTTCCGCTGACCGATGGCGCGAGCGCGCACACCCATCGGTCAGGTGAAAAATTGGCCGCTTATCGGCATGTGTATGGCAGGCTTTACTTGCAGAGAGATTTACAATGACTTCCTGTCTTGTAGATGAACTGGGTATTAAATGATATCTTCTCAAATGAGGGATAACACTGGACAAGTATGGGTGTGAACTTTTCCAGCAACTATAACTTGGCATACAATCTATCCTTTGGTTTCAAAAACTCATCTCTTAATCTCTACAAACATGCTTGTAAACAAGGGACCCACTTAAATTTACTTCTTTACTCAATGTCAAACTGTAGACCAATATACATCTGTATTGGATCCGTCTAGACTCTGACTAGACCATGGGGTAATCAGGGAGAGCTTCAGTATGCCCTGAGGTTGACTGGGTTCAGTAGTTCCACACTTTTCTCACTGAACTTCTACCAAGTCAGTGCAGGGAGCGCCTAGAGGGCCATGCCTACACCACAGCTCAACCCTCAGTCCAGCTCGACAACTCCATCCCAAACCCACTTCCGTGTACCTTCTGTACACCCACGCCATGACCAGATGCCGTCCCTTTAGTCAGTTGCAGGAACACTTCAATCATAACAGGCCCTACATTATTTATATATGTCCGTATATATGTGTATCCGTGGACATCCTTAGCACTAGAGGGCTTCTCTCCTTTCTCCTTTCAGGCAAGGTGTCTCCCTCAGGACAGGTCCTTATTTAGCAGAGACTTACATAGAAAGTCTAAGTCTGTCCAGGAGCCAAATACAAAATACAAAAGATGTTTACCTCATAAATCTAGGAAGACAATTTCCTAAAATGGCCACCCATATCTTGTGAGACATTAACTGTCACAGACACACTGTACCCTAAATTATGGATTCCATCTAGTGGCCAACTAAGGAAATTGCAGGGAACTACATAAAAAAAAAACTATAGTAGCTATCTGCAGCATGGACTATGAGAGGTGGAGGCACCTTATCTCTGTCACTCTCTCTACTGCAATGTTATGTTACATTTGTCTTAACCCCTCTAACATGCCCAACCTTTATGCAGAATGCATGTTCTAAACTACAACTTCCCTTGGCTTTGAATTCCTAGAGGACAATTAAAAAGGATTTTAGAACTATAAAAGCAGATGCCAACAAATTGTCCGTTTCCCATTTCTTCATCTCTGTCATCTTTTACCTCTTCTGCCACCACCTCTCAGTTTAAACGCCACTGTTCACAATGACAGGCAGAAATGGATTGCTTTCCAGTGGGCTCTATGGGACGAGTGTCAGAGCTGTGTTGTGGGAAAGCGACAAGATGAATGTAGTAGATATGTTAATTGAAGACTTACTTTTGTGTTACCAAGATGCCCTGTGCATAAAGGGCAAGATTTCTCCCTTCCGATCTAGTGCAGATCCAGAGCTGAGAGCAAATTGAAAATAATGAATCATTTCTGACGCTGGCAGCTAAAAGATGAATTACCATCAACAATGCTTTTCTTTACCGTGTTTTTTTAAGGATCTGAAAACTAATTTCCAGCAGCTACAGTTTCAGAATACAGCTGCAATTACAAAAAAGGGAAGAATTCCAGAAAGCCATTATTAATCCTGCTTGTTGTTGTTATAAAAACTAATAATGACACAGATGTAACTGAGCGTGAATTTATATTCTGGGGCAGGTTATACAGCTGGTCCAGAACAATGCATTATTGTGGACAAGGAATTTTTGTAAATGGCTCTAGCTCTGTTCAGTTTTTAGAAAACCCAAAAATTCTCCAATACGCTGCTGTTTAAAATAGGCAATTCATAAAGATGTATTTTATAATATAAAAGTAAAAAAACTAATTGGACAAAAATGCTATCAATGACTAGATGCTTTTTCTTCTTATTTAGAATATGGAAATACTGAAGTGTGGGAACTAAAATGTTGTTATTAGGCACTATCTGCACTACTTTTTTTTACCCTGCGTTCAATATGCAAAAAAAAGTGTAGCAATGACATAACCATTGACTACCCCTTACCAATAGGTTTAAAGGTGGCACATTTTGTCCTAAACAAGAGCTTAACGTAGCTCAACCACCCATTGGGGTCAGCATTACGCATCCACAACACCTAATAGAAATGAAGTCACGACAGTGTAAACGGTCTAAATTGCATTTTACATGATGTGACCCTTTGGTGGCACTTGGGCCCTCTACAGACAATAGCCTGTTTTTCTATGCATTAGGGGAAAATGAGAAAACTGTTAAATCTAATAATTTATGGAATTTTTTTTTTCTTTCACAGGACTCTTAATTTTTACTGTGATGTCCCTTTTTTCTTTCTCTTTTTTTGGATATTTAATTAAAATATCTTGCTGGTAGTCTTTGACACTAAATATAATAATAATAATAATAGTAATAATAATAATTATTATTAATATTATTATTATTATTATTAATATTATTATATAGCTTGGTAGTGGCCCTATTTCAAGTAAGGTAATCACCAGTGCTTTATAGCTTTCATAGCATTTAAAACCTTTGTTCCAAATGTACACTTTAATTTTTAGATATAAAATCTCCTCTAAACATTCAAACTAAATTGAATTTGGTTTCCCTTCTATAAAGATTAACGAACATTTTTCCAGTATATGTTTCAAAACTAGGGATGGGGTTGGAATTCTTTTTTTTTAGATTTTTAATCTCTTTATTGGTTTTTAACATTCACAAATAATCATGGTACATCTTCACATCCCATTATAACATAACAATAATTAAATTAACATTTGCCATTGTTTTATTATCAGTCACTCCTTCCTCCTATCATTCATTCTTCCCATTCTTACTCCTGTCATTCTTTCCCATTCACACTGCCCATTCGTGCCTTCACTGGCACTTATATATCATAATTATTATCGGTCTTGTTCTGTATACGTGTCCCAGTATTTCCAAATTTCATAGAAATTTCTCATTTTGTCTTTTAAACACGCCGTGAGATATTCCATAGTTCTAATCTCCATGATTTTGTCATGAAGGTCCTTAATTGTTGGGGGGAATCGGGATTTCCATTTATTTGAGATTGCACACCTAGCTGCCATTAGAATGTATTGGGTCAGCCGTCTCCGTTTTTTATCTAAGGTTTTAATTGGGGATCCCAGTATATGCGTTTTAATATCTAGTTGGATGTCGGCTTTCATTGATCCCTTCAAGATCTCATTCACACTTATCCAGTATGTCTCTAGTTCCTGACAAGACCAAAATATATGATCTATTGTGCCTCTGTCCCTCGAGCATCTCCAGCATATATCCGTGGCCTGCGGATATATCCTACGGAGTCTGTCCGGGGTGTAATACCACTGGAAGATAATTTTATAGAGATTCTCACGGTGGGACATGCATATTGAAACTCTCTTTGCATTCTCCAATATTTCCCTCCAATCTTCGTCTGAGACCCCCCCCCCCCCCCCCCCCTCTACCACTCTCTCCCATCTGTCCATATATTGCGGCTTCCACCCCTTATCCTCCTCCAACAATTTATATATCACAGAGATATGGCCTTTCTGTATCCCATCAGACCCGCACATTTTTTCAAACATTGTGGGTTCCTGGATTTTTTCTGGACCGGCCCCTCCGTGGATGTAGTGAGCAATCTGGAGGTAGGTATATGTCTCGCTCTCTGGCAAATTGGTCTTTTGTTTAATATTCTCAAATGTTTCTATTTCCCCTTGTTGGTCTATTATATTGCCAAGCAATTGTAGCCCTGCCCTATCCCAAGTGTCTATCTTCCGCCTGCTCCATCCCACTGGTATGCAGGTATTCCCTATTATTGGTTCCATTCTTGAGATTTTGTTCGTTAGTCTGTACTTTAATTTATTATATAACCATATTTTCTTAGTGTGTCTGATTGGGCCGATTTGTATATCCAGTGTGTTCCTATAATTGTCCCAAATCAGCCTTCTCATATCTTTAATATCAAGGGCTTTTCTTAAAATTTGTACCCATTTACTTTTTGTTGTGGGATCTATCCACTCTTTTATTATTTTAAGTTGGGCCGCCATGTAGTATTTGTGGAGGTCTGGGACACCCATCCCTCCTTTTTCCCTAGATTTGCACATTAACTTCATGGATATTCGATGGTTCTTATACGCCCAAATAAATTCCATAATTTTTTGTTGTAGTTTGTGTATTTTATTATACGGGATTTTCACGGGTAATGTGTTGAACAGGTATATGAGTTTGGGTAATATCATCATCTTAACCGTTTCTATTCTGCCCATTAGGGATATAGTATGTTTCTTCCAGCTTTTTAAAGTGTCTTCTAATTGTTTAAATAGAGTTGGGTAATTATTACCATATATCGATTCATACCTGGATGCAATGTTCACTCCCAGGTCCCACTCCTGGCTACTTTGGTTTAAGGCCATTGCTTCTGTCTTCCCGGTATTATTTTTATACCCTGATACTTTCCCGTGTGTTGTTAACACCTTTTGGAGGTTGGGGAGAGTAATCATGGGTTGGGTGAGCGTTAGGAGCACGTCATCGGCATATAGGGCTATTTTATACCTCTCTCCCCCTACCTCTACTCCCTTTATATCTTTATTTTTCCTTATTAGTTCCGCCAATGGCTCTATTGCCATTGCGAAGAGGATGGGGGAGAGAGGGCATCCCTGCCGGGTAACGTTTTTAATCCGGAACATCTTTGAATGTCCTATTGGCATCTTCACGGATGCGGTTGGTGCCATATAGAGCCCTCTGATTGCGGTGACGAAGGCGCCCTCCAGACCGAAGGCCCCCAAAGTTCTCATTAAGAAGGGCCAACTCTGTCGAACGCCTTCTCCGCATCCAGGCTCAGCACCACCGCACTCGTGTTTCTCTTATTAATAATATCGATCAAATCGATCGTTGTCCGAGTATTGTCCCTTGCATGCCTGTTTGGGACAAAGCCCGTTTGGTCCGAATCTATTATTTGTGGGATGTATTTCAACAATCTGTTTGCCAAGATCTTGGAATATATTTTTATGTCGGAATTTAATAAGGCTATGGGCCTGTAACTTGAGCAGTCAGCCGGGTCTTTCCCTGGTTTTTAAAAGACGGATATGAATGAATGGATCATCTGTTGTGGAATTATCTCACCTTTTAAAAAGCCATTATACAGTTTAGTTAAATACGGGGCTAGTATTTCCCCAAATTCCTTAAAGTAAATATATGTAAAGCCATCATGCCCAGGGGCTTTATTTCTTGGGAGGGATTTTATAACATTTTTAACTTCCTGTGATGTTATTTCTCTATTTAAATCTTGGTTTTGTTCCTGGTTTAACCTCCCTAGCGATATGCCCGAACCCAGTTCGGGCAAAGGCACACTGCAACTATCGATACGCCCGAACTGGGTTCAGGCACATCGTGGGAGCTCACCTGCTCCGCCGCCGCCATCTTCTCTCTTCTTCTCCGTCTTCTTCCGGGTCCCGGAGTCATGTGTGATGTCACGGAGGCGGGACCCGGTCCCCGGTCTTTTTTTAAATCTTTTTTTTTTTTTTACTTTTGAGCTGGATTATAGAAATGTCTTTCTATAATCCAGCTCAAAGTGGATCCCGCTAGCAGAAACCTGCTGTTCCTGCTAGTGGGATCATCTCCGGCTGCACACGAGCCGTTCCGGAAATAGCCGAGGTCTCCGACTATCTCCGTGATCAGCTCTCGTGTGCCGATGACGTCATCCGGAGGGCGGGAGATTTAAAGGTACAGAAATTTTTTTTTTTTCTTAGATTTTTTTTTTCATTTTTTTACAGTTGTTTTTATTTTGATTGGATTGGATAAATATTTTATAAATGTTTTATCCAATACAAAACAAGTGTAAACTTCAAAAAAAAAAAAATTTTTTTTTTCTGTACCTCTAAAGCCGGCCATAGCGCTTTATTCTGTGGCCGATTTTGCGAATGATCACCATGCGCATTCGGGGTAAGCGCTTGGTGATCAATTGCAAAATGAACGCGCCCACCTGGAGCAAGTACTGGCGCAGTCTGATCGTGAATCAAACTGCGCCCGTGTCGGAAGGCGCAACCGCTGGCTCTCTGTGTGCCTGCAGCATTTCTACAAAGCTGCAGGCACACAGAGCCTTTCCGCCCCTATCGGCGTCACCGGTGACGCCGATGGGGGCGGAAAGGCAAAACACTGTATCACTTTTGGTACAGAAATCTGCACCTCAGTGAACCGCCAGGGAGGTTAACCTTGGGAGCTTCACTTGGGTTAATATTTTTCAATCTCTTCCTCTATTTGCGGGTTCCTCCCTTGCTGTACTGCAATGTTCGTGTATAATGAACTATAAAATTTCTCAAATATTTCTAGAATGCCTTCTGGGTCCATTACAATCTCTCCTTTGTTATTTCTGATTTTTTGGGGTAACCCCTCTGCCTTCCTTGCTTTTAATTTATTTGCCAGAAGGCGGTCTGCTTTGTTTCCCTTGTCGTAAAACATTTGTATAACCCATAGCATTTGAAATATATATACTAAAGAGCAACCTGTATCTGTATGACTCTAGGTGCTAGTTCGTTCTGTGATACATATATCCCCTTTGTTTGTTCACTCTAGTGAGAAGTTTAAGCGTTACCTCTCACCTACATCTCCCCCCCGCTCACTAAAACAGCGGACAGGGGGCATCGGTGTTTTGCCGCGCTGGGACCGGCCCTTCCTTTTCCTGCAGAAACGCACACATACCCCTCTTAGCCCAACAACAACAAGCCCCTCTTCAATACAAGGAGAGGGACGCTCCAAAGCTTATGTTACACCGCACGTCTCCTTTCCATTACAGAATTGCATACACCTGAGGGTGTTATAGGCCTGAAGAAGCCCTACGGGCGAAACATGTCGCCTTATCGGCACCCCCTCTAGACCACCATCAACTGTCTCCACAATATGTATGGACTCTTTATGCTTTCATGAAAAATGTGTTGTCGCTTATAAAGGTGATTGTGCAATACACTCTTATATATTTTTTACTGTGTACTATACACAAAGAACTGTGTTATACATAGACGTTTATGTCTTGTAGATTTTTTTGTTGCGGTTAAGTTTGTTAACAATAAATACGATTTTATGCTATATTGACCAAGAAGAGATATGTATCACTGTTCCATATAAAATCCCATGAGGGACCTTCTCTGTTTTTTTATAAAACATTTGTTTGGTATATAATAATGCTTGTTCCACCTTACCTATGGCTATTTGTTTCAATTTTGTTCTTATATTTGTTATTTTTCATAAGGTCTCTAGCGATTGATTTATGGACAATTTAGTTTCTAGTTTTCTTTTTGTAGATCTTTTTTAATTAAGGTCAGATCTTTCTTTTTAGCTATTTTCAGAAATATACAGTGACCTCTCATAACGGCCTTGTGGGCCTCCCATTGTTCGCCATCAGAGGTCACAGAGTCCTGCTTTAATTCAAAAAATTTTTTTAGTGATTTTTCTAAGTGAGCCTTTGCTGAGCTTTCTCTTAATAGGTTTTCATCTAGTCTCCAGTGTCTTTGTGTAGTATTATTTGAGCCCAATGTAAAGGCTCCCATACACAGGTCAGTTTCCCACCGGATTCCGGGACGATCGATTCCG
>CM070033.1:106100182-106113689 GCA_036250615.1 Ptychadena robeensis | reverse complement strand
CAATAATAAAGTTATTCCTCAAAAATACCACTTGCCTAATAATTCTGCACTCCCTGTATTTCATCTCTCAGAATACAGTCCTGCATGTGGCATATGCCGTATGGCGTGCCATTGTTGTTCCTAAGCCTCAATGCTCGGTGGACTCTACCCATTCCTATCTCTGTTGAATCTGGCCTTTGCAGGATTTGCAGGATTTTATTGAAAATGTGTCTAACAACTTCTCTCAGATTCACGTCCTGCACCTGTTCAGGTAGGCCTCTGAGCCTGATATTGTTTCTTCTACCACGGTTTTCTAGATCCTCATTTTGGCATTGGAGTGCTCTAATAATTGACGCGTGTTGGGTTATCTCATGTTGTAGAGATTCTACCGTGTGCATGAGTTCTTGTTGATTACTCTCTACTTGGTCCACCCGAGAGAAAAGCTGGTGAATATCATCACGAATGGCGTTAATCTCCCCCCTACACACCTCCTTCACCTCTCTTATCAATATCTGAAAGTCCTGTTTATTTGAAATGGTATGTGAGTATTGATTCCATATTGCGTCCATCCCTGCCACTGATGTCACTGAAGAGTCCATAGATGTGCAGGAATTATCCATGTGGTTGTATAGATGTGTGTCGGGGGGGATTAGTATATCTTTGTCAGGCTCTCCCTGGTCTGAAGCAACTTGTAGGGTTACTTGTGAGGTTTGTTCCATGTCATTTCTCCTGCTCGATGTGGGGTGGGGAGGGGTGCTCTGTGTTTGTTGGAGGGGTGAAGGATTTTTCTCTTGGGCTTGGACCGGGACTATGGTGGGGCTATTACCGGTGTCCTGGAGTCATCCTGTGGGACACGCTGGGATACGTGCTGGCGCCATCAGGCGAGGCTGCGCGTGCACATGCGCGCCTCACGCCATCCTGCTACCTTCCGGTTAGGTCCCCCGGGGTTGGAATTCTATCCAGGGGAGGGTTTGTCGTAAAAATCCATTTGTTCAAGTTCACAAGTTTAAAACTTGTGTGAATGTTGTGCAAATGAACTTTGTCAGTTGCCAAGAGTTTAACTTTTTAGAAAATTTTATTGCTGGTAACACCAGCAAACATTCTCTGATAGGAAGGCATTAGTATTTGTATCTGTGTAACAAGGTAGGGTGGACTGGTGCTGATGTGTCATCACTCATAAGGCACCTTCTGGAAATTCCCAACTTATTTACTAGACTGCATGTGACCTCTTCACACTTCTCTGTCTTGCAGACTAAGGGCTTGTTTCCATTATACGTCGGCACCCCCTCCGCTGAGTGTATTGCTTTGCGGGGATCCAGACGTAGCACATAGACTTACCTGATTGGCGGATGCTGTGTCTTCGATGTGCCAAGCCGTTCTGCAGATGCAAGGCTGAACGTAGTCAAGTACAATCAGCCTCTGCATTGGTGGATGTGTAAGCAGAGCATCCACTGAGCAGGCAATGTCTATGTGCTACATCGGGATCCCTGACAAGCAATATGTTTAGCGGAGGGGGTCCCGATGTATAATGGAAACAAGCACTATCTCTGTTCAGCAACAGCTTTCCACAGGGATGGCTAAGCGGTCAGTGTCTCCATTCTCCTCAGGTTTACATCCTATACAAGGGAATCACTATGTTAATCACTATCACTATCTCTCTCTTTCACTCTCTAGCCACAGTCCTCCCTGCCAGCTTTCCCTGATACACACACCATGCCACTTCCCATGCAGTGTTTGCTATTTCAGGCAATTACACATCCTATGGTAAATTAAAGCCGATGTCCAATCACAGGTTAAATTTCTAAAATAAACTAGGGTTTATTTGTTTTCCACAAGGTAATGTACAGCTTCACTGCTTCTGAGCCCAGACAACAGGGATCATTCTTAAGAATAAATGATTCTTCAAGTAAACAGTTCCACACCTTGTGCCCATGCTGCGTGAAAGTGCAGTTTCCCATAAAGTCTCGCTAGTCCATCCAGCTTAAGGTGATTCTCCAGGGGCTGTTGTGTTATCGTACCCTACCTAGGGAAGGGGGTCTCTTCCACTCACATCTTAATTGCTGTGTACAAAGATCCTGAAGACAGGCATGTCTGTTCCCCAAAAGACCCTCCAGTGTAGGTCTATCAAGGAGCCTGGGATTTCCCCAACTTGACCTAATATAACATATCAGGGGCACTAAGCAACTTCTACCAGGCTGGGCCACAGTTATAGTAAACATGTTAAAGACACAGTAAACAAACACATATGGGCATAAAAGTAAAGGCAATATGCACATACAAATGGTTCCATAACTGCATTTGCTCACCCTGCTACACCTGTATACAACTGGCTCCTGTCTGGTTTGATGCCATGCATTTACCACCAATGGGGTTGATAAACCGAAAATATTGTTTTCTGAACTCATAGGGAGCAAGACCCATCATAACTTAAGGCATTTTAGTCCCACACTATTCAGCCAAGGCTAAACACAATTATAATATATAATGATTTAAAATTAATTTAACAAGCTCATGCATTCAGGGTTTACATGCTCTTTAAAACAACACCTTGAAGTATTGTTAACAGCTTTGTTTAAGTGGTGTGGTGTAAGTGTCATTTGATGAATTGGCGCTTTGTTAGATGGGAATCATCAAGTTCATGCCATTTACTGCCGTTTTAACATAATGGTGAGCTATGTGGGTAGAATACCTTGTCCAGCTTAAAAAAACATTTAGAGCAAAACAAAGAGTTTAATATTCAACTCTTCAGTTAACAATGTCATCAACAAGCTCTTTGTTCCAACCCTAAAATATCAATCAGTGGTTCCTTTATCCAATCCCTACATCACTACTGGACAGAGTAGTAAGGTTAGATTATGGAACAATAAATGGAATACAAGGACTGGCCTGGCCTGATTTGATACAATCTCTGATAAACCAGATCTTAAGATAAGCCAACAATTATAGCCTAGGTGCCCAACCTGCGGCCCTTTGGGCGTTCCTTGGCGGCCCCCCTTGGTCTTCCACTTGTGGCTCCTGAAATCTACTGTTAATGCCTAGGGCATAGGAAATCACCTGTCCTCACCCAGGATCTTCTTCAGGACGGAAGAGGAGGAGAGGGACTCGCTCTGGCTGAGCACTGAGCAGCCAATCAGCAACCCAGATAGCGCCTGAACAAGTCCCTCGCCTCTCTTCCTGCTCTAAGAATGTCCCGTTATAAGATGAGTGCCTATGCTCCCACTATTCCACCAATGTACGTGGGATTATTGTATGCGGCACATACCCTCAGAATAGAGGCATATATTCTTTGAATCAAAGGTTATCTGCCCCATAGATATCATCAGTGGCTTTGGAGATATCTAAGAGGCACATAACCTTTGAGGATATGCATGACAAAAAATGTGCATCACCATACTACGGTGTTCCCTAATACTTGAAGTATCATTAAAAACAAGTTATTGTTATTTAAAAATGAAAATGTTATGTGCGGCCCTTAAGTGATGCAGAGGGCCGCACTTGTGGCCCTCCATATCAACTCAGTTGCCCACCACTGCATTATAGAGTTATAATGGACTGCTTAATTTTAGACTTTACATAAGCACAAAACTAAAGATAGAGTAGTTTCACTTTTCAGTAAATTATAGAAAAAAGAATCACACAAAGCAGTTCCCAGCCTTGTGCTCATGGCAATCAATGGTAAAAATACTTTTTTACAACAACCTTAGGTTACCCAAAAGGAACGTACAATCTTCCCACCATTAGGTAAGCAGGTACCAGGCAAGCAAGCCAAGTTTGTATTTTCTCATTAAAAGGATACCTCACCTAATCTATAATAAACTGCTGATATTCACATGTTACAGATTCCATAGATTGCTCACAGGTCATATAGGACTGCCAAAGCCTACTCACATTACAAATACTGTAAGCAGCCTACATAGTGTGACTTGAATATCAACAAATGTATTGTCAAAAAAATATTTCAAAAGAAATAATATTAATAAAAAATATATATATACATACAGGGGTACACATAAGTGGTACTCTGGTACTCAAAGGGGGCTAAAAACTAGCTATGTGTACCTGCACTATTGTTACTAAGCTCATATTTGTACTTACAACTTGGAGGCACTTTATGTCACTTGGATAACTGCAGGGAAATGTGAATTACTATGAAAGGGTAAAAAATAAAAAAATATATAAATTTTTTAAATCATTACCATAGTTATCAAACCCAATCATGATTTAGAACAATAATGAATTCAAATAGATGATCATTTTATAAACCGAATTATTTTTACATTCAGAAACAAATTATACAGTTAATGTTTCAGCCCATCATTTATAAAGGTTCTGCGTGGTTCGGATTCATTAGTATTCTCTATGGTCCATGATTGCATAGGTTGTATTTGGCAAGCTTGAGTTGTTTTCATATAGCTCACTGGAACACTGAACACGTTTACATTTAAAGACTTTGCACATTGTTGGGCTGCTCTGCCTGACATCTGCCGCTGTTAATTAATTTAAATTGATCCCTATTGATTCATCTCTGGCCATGCTGTATTCAATTGACTTTACATGATTACTATTGAGCGGATTGAATTGTTTTGGCTAATTATCGGAAATTGGATGCCTTGTCATGTGTGTAATGAAGCGTGGAATTCTGATGTCAACAGAGACTGTGCTTGGTAAAAGGTATCTATCTAAAATGTATTAGAGCAACATTAATTTCATGTATTGACATGTGCTGAGCTCCTAAGTAAAAAAAAAAAGTGTTTTTCTGCTCATAGCCCAAAATATGTTCATGTCTAAAATAAAACACCACCTGCAGTATTTACCATCAACCATCTATTAGAGATATTGAATGATTTTAAGTTAGGGACATACAGTGCATCTGGAAAGCATTCACAGCATTTCCACATTTTGTGAAGTAAGAGCCTCAAGGAGTCCCATAATGGAAAAAAAATTCTTAAGGTTTTTGCTAATTTATTAAAAATAAAAAATAATTGAGAAAGCACATGTACATAGGTATTCATAGTCTATGTCATTAAGCTCAAAATTTACGCAGGTGCATCCTGTTTCCCATGATGGTCTTTGTGAGTGATTGGAGTCGATCTGTGGTAAATTCAGTTGTTTGGACATAATTTGGAAATGCACACACCTGTCTATATAAGGTACCATAGATGAAAGTTCATGTCAGAGCATAAACCAAGTATGAAGTAAATGGAATTGTCTGTGAACCTCCGAGACAGGATTTTTTAAAAGCACAAATCTAGGAGAGGTTATAAAACAATTTTTTTGCTGATTTGAAGGTCCCACTGAGCACTGTGGCATCCATCAGCCATTATTGGAAGAAGTCCTAAACCTTCAGGACTATTTCTAGAGCCATCTAAACTGAGCAATCAGGGGAGAAGAGGCTTGGTCAGGGAGGTTACCCTTTCAGAACTCCAGAGAGAGTAGAACCTTCCAGAAGGAAAACAATCTCTGCAGCAAACCACCATGTCTGTGTGGTTGAGTGGCATGACGCAAGCCACTCCTTAGTAAAAGGCACATGGCAGCCTACCTTTAGTTTGCCAAAAGGCACCTGAAAGACTCTCAGACCATGGTAAACAAAATTATCTGGTCTTATGAAACATTGAACTCTTCGGTTTGAATGCCAGGCATCACGTTGGGAGGAAAGCAGGCATCATCACCAGGCCAATACCATCCCTACAGAGAAGCATGGTGGTGGCAGCATCATTTTGTGGGTGTCTTTTTCAATGGCAGGAACTGAGACACTAGTCAGGATAAAGGAAAAATACTGCAGCAGTATACATCCTGGAAAAAACTTTCAGCAACAGTTTATCTTTTTTCAGCAGGACAATGACCCAAAGCACACAGCCAAGAGATCATAAGAGTGGCTTAAGGACATTCTGGGGATGTCCTTAAGTGGACCAGCCAGAGCCCAGACTTGATCAGACTCCGATTGAACATTTCTAGATTATGTGCACCAACAGTTCCCAACAGACCGGATGGGAGCTTGAAAAGTGCTGCAAAGAGGAATGGGCAAAACTGGCCAAGGATAGGTGTGCCAGCTTGTGGCATTATATTCTAAAAAAAACATGAGGCTGTTATTGCTGCCAAAGGTGCATCAACAAAGAATATACATTTGTCCCCATCCAAAGCAATGTGTGACAGTCCCCATCCAAAGCAATGTGTGACAGTCCCCATCCAAAGTAATGTGACAGTCCTCATCCAAAGCAATGTGGCAATGTGTGACAGTCCCCATCCAAAGCAATGTGTGACCATCACCACCAGTGTCCTCCACACTGACCATCACCACCAGTGTCCTCCACACTGACCATCACCACCAGTGTCCTCCAAACTGACCATCACCACCAGTGTCCTCCAAACTGACCATCTCCACCACTGTCCTCCATACTGACCATCACCACCAGTGTCCTCCAAACTAACCATCTCCCCCAGTGTCCTCCACACTGACCATCTCCCCCAGTGTCCTCCACACTTACCATCTCCCCCAGTGTCCAACCATGTTGACTATCATTGTAGAAATCCTTGGTGCGGATTTATTGTGTGAAAAAAAAAATTCTTGGGAGTTTTGCCATGGATTCCCCTCTGTCATGTCATTGACCAGGTGTTAGACCCCTTGAAACAACTTTCCCAACACTATTGTGGCCAGAAAGGGGTCCCTTTGTTTTTTCAAATTCGCCTGCCCATTGAAGTCAATGGCGGGTTCGCCGGGTTCGCGAACTTTTGTGCTAGTTCGCGTTCGCCGTTCGCGAACGGCAAAATCCGGGTTCGTGCCATCACTACCCCTTGGTATGCGATTAATGCAGGGGGTATCGACGCAGCCCTAAACGCCATGGAAACCTTGCCTAAATATTAGGTTGTTTACAGCCCCAGCTTTTGCCATGCACAGGTAAGAGAATATGATACCAAAAACTAGAGTCTATGGATTGTCCATATGGGGTTAAGGTTGTTCATATGGAGTATAATTTATTTTAACCTCCCTGGCGGTTCACTGAGGTCCATATTTCTGTACCAAAAGTGATACAGTGTTTTGCCTATCCGCCCCCATCGGCGTCACCGATGATGCCGATGGGGGCAGGAAGGCTCTGTGTGCCTGCAGCTCTGTAGAAATGCTGCAGGCACACAGAGAGCCAGTGGTTGCACCCAATTCTGGCATGGTGAATCAAACTGCGCCTGTACTTGCTTCGGGTGTAACGCTAGGGAGGTTAAACCGGCCACAGACGCTATGCTCTGTGGGTGTTTATAGAACATTTGACCGCATTTGGGCACGTTCGTTTTACGATTGATCACCAAGCGATCACCGCTAATGTGCATAATGATCCTTCGCAAAATTGGCCACAGATTGAAGCGCTATGGCCGGCTTTAGAGGCACATGAAAAAAAAAAATTCTTACAAATTATTTTTTATTCTTTTTATAAGTTTACATTTGTTTTCTTTTCTTTTGATTTGCATTGGATAAAACATATGTAAACTAATAAGAAAAAAAAATCAAAGAAAATTTTTTTTCCATGTGCCTTTACATTTTAAATCTCCCGCCCAGGGCTGTGACTTTATCGGCACATGAGTGCCGATCACGGAAATAGCCGGAGAGATCAGCTGTTTCCGGAGACACTCAGGTCCAGCCGGAGGTGGATCCAGATGCAGGAACGCTCCTGCTGAGCGTTTCTGCTAGCTGGATCCACTTTTGAATTAGATCAGATAAAGAAATAATCTGATCCAGTTCAAAAGTAAAAAAAAAAATATTTAAAAAACGCCCGGGTCCCGCCTCCGTGACGTCACTCAGAAACCTGGGAGAAGCTGGCGAGGACGTCGCTGGAGGCGGCAGCCTGCTTCGGGCATAGTGCTAGGGAGGTTAATTAGTACTAAAATACAAAATGCACAAGTTGCTATGCATGCCCTCTTATAGACTAAGCATCTGCTATCTAACCTCCATATAGATATACAATCCTGGGTCTTATATGCTGTACCATTCTGCAGGATGATATATACTTTATTGCCAAAGTTTTCAAATACTCATTTTCTTCATATTCCTATTAATTTATTTAATATAAATATAATATAATCCTCCCTATGAAATCAGCATAGAGATTTTCCAGACCTCTTACACATTCTATAAGAGTAAGATACATGAAGTACATGTAAACAATGAAAATCAGTCTCAGAGATATCTACCTAGAATGGATTACAGCAGAGGTCATTGTTACAGCTATGCAAGTAGATCATTATATTTAATAAAAAATATTTTAAAGGCATTCTTGTTTGATTTGTTTTTCTAGGGCTTTAATGTAAGCCTTTAGAAATTTGTAAGAGGTCCAAGAGACATCTATACTCATTCCATTCCGTTATGTAATAGTTTGTGTAATCTTTACATATTACATATGCGTATAAGACGCACCGGACCATAAGACGCACCCAGTTTTTAGGGCAGAAAATTCAGAAAAAAAAGATTTAATACGTTTTCACATCAATTGGGATAATGCAATGAATTTAATGGATGCAATATTCAATTTAGCCACAGGTGTCACTAGCAGCAGTACACTCTCAGCACAACACGTCACACTACACTGATTTCGGCATCCCCTGCACCCCGGCCGAGCCATCCATAGCCGAACTGAACACAGCGCACAGCTCTCCTCTGTGTTCTCGTTGGTGGGGATGCAGGGGATGCGGCATTTAGAGCCGAAGAGCCGAACATCGGAAATGAGAGCTGCTGCAGCTCTCCTCCTCAGCTCTCCTCCCGGTGCGACCATAAGACGCAGGCACTTTTTCCCCCAAATTTTGGGGGTGAAAAAGTGTGTCTTATGGTCCAAAAAATACGGTACATGGATTTTCTCTTTTTTTAAGTAGAAATCTCTCATTCTAAAATTCTAAGTTATATGAAAATTCTGCAGGGGTGGGAGAAAGTTTGCCATAGAAACATTTTCCAAAAAATCGAATTCTGAATAAGTCTGCTAACTCTTTTCACTGATGGCCAATCTTTTCCAGGTTCGGTTCACTATAAGCTGAATATATTTTGCTTTTCGAATTACGTGTTCAGTGGAACTTAGCATTGGGCTACCATTGAAGTTTCTAAAAAAAATAGTGGGAAGCAACATAGTTAGCTTGGTGGGCGGGAACAGCAGCAGCTGCTAACAATTAATGCTATGGTTGAAAAAGAGCCTCTGCTCCAAACACATTCCATTGTTACTGTTGAGCCCCCCAGCATCTGTAAGCAGGAAGTGATCTCATCCCCAACCAGGAGGTGAGGTCATCCTGGAAAACACATGGTCCTGAGAGATCAATCCTTGTAAACCTCTCTTAATGTGGGTATCTTGTCTGTTGTTTTGTTTCATTTTATTCCATTCTATATTATTTTACCATTTACAGTACCTTACTTTGTTGTACTAGGTTGTGCTTTGTTGTACTTATTTGTCTGTTACAGGGGGCCACACTCCTCAATTTTGAGAGCTGCACACCTACACACAACTTAAACACCCACCCCTTATACTGACTATATTTTACTCTGCAATCTTTGCTCAGGCCCAATACACCCACTGAGGGCCCTTTCTGGCCACTGATATCACTGTAACTGTGTAATTACCGCTGAAGGTTGTGCGCAACTATTTATTATCTTTCTTAGTTTGCTAACAATTAATAGGCAATGAGAACACTAGATAGTTTGATTTCAGGGTGCAATGGTGCAACCTACAAGCACAGTTTGATGTTCACCATTAGTAAACATGTGGGGTAGTTCACAAGTTTAGCAAACAGTAAACCCATAGAGTTATGTACAGACTCTACAGTTGTTTTTATTTTGCACTCAACACTGTCTCAACACACAATAAAAATGTAGCCACGCTATAATTATAAGCTATACGACTTTTTTTATACATGTCTTAAAGCGGATGTATACTCTAAGTTTACATATATATTTTTAACATATAAAGTTTGACCTACCTCTGACTCTGAGCTGGTATGATGATGGCTTAGGGCTCCACAATCCTAAAATAATATACTTACCTGCTGTTCTGTGGAATCGTATGAAAGATTGCATATTGATCTGCCAGGCTTCTGGGGGTTGATACAAGGTGCGATATGGGCACTGGGGGAGTTTATTGGTTTTCTATTGGAATTTTCGTCAGTGTACTTTCAATGGAGAGCTGAGATCACAGCATTACCCAGCAATCACAGCACTCATAGGACAGTCGGCTGCGGCCGCAAGTCATCAGAGCCAGATAGAGAGGAGGGGCTGTGGGGGATCTTCCTAAATTACTCCTTACAGGTCAGTTTTGGGGGTTTTTTTATGCATTCCTCACATCTAGTGCCATTCCTGTACTCATCATTTTCTGATTGTAGGTCCACTTTAAATTGCTCAGGACAACCCAATTTGGCATCTGCATTAGTGTGTACTGAATAAAAGCATGATAAAATTTTAGTTTATATCATTTGCAAGTAAAAGTTGCTATTCCTAGTTTGGTGAATGCTTCAATAATCAACCAGTTTAACCAGTTTTAGCTGCAAGTCCCTTTATTTGTCCTCTGGAATAGCTAATAAGGTACCGCTATCAAATAAGTACCATGCTTGCATTCATCTTTACCTATTGAAATACAGTGAATAATTTGTCTAGCCCAGGTATTTTATTCCCAAAACTGTCACTCCACAAACATCATTAAAGTCTACTTCTTTCCGTCTTTTACCGTCAAATTACCAGGAAAAGTATTTTGCCTTTTCAGCAGCAAGAAATATATCTCCTTCTAGAAAATCTTGTTTACTGCTTTTTCCGACACCAAATGTTAATTGTTTTTTTCATAGAAGTCTTTACGCATCCCTGTTTAATCTGAAAATGCTGCACACACAACAATTTAAAGTCTTGGTTGTTTTTTTTCAGCACGCTATTGAAGCTTCGTCTGCAGGAAACATACAAATACTCTCCTTATTAATTTCTTTGTGATGATAAAAGAAGAGAAAGGCAGAGATAAGACGTAGTTCAAAAATCCTATTCACATGAAGAGCTATGCAGATAAATGTAATTTTTCCAAAGGCAACAGACTGCTTTAGTCTTCAATAAGAAAAAAAAAGACTGCAATGGAGATAATGCAATAAGGCATCACTATGAATTCCTAGCCAGCAGCTTTGCCTAAAATATGTTCAAAGAGCGAGTGCATTATCACAATTTCCAGTATTAAATGAGACAAAAGAGGGAGGATTAGAGGCTTGGGTAAACATTTTGCTATTGTTTTTTGGATTAATATTGTTTTTCGAATATAAATTTGTCAGGGTTAGTTAACCCCTTGTTGTAGCAGCTATGTTTGCCCTGTTTTATATGAGGCTGATTCATTCTTAGTGAGGATGAACATCAGCTTTGGCTGTTTACGAACAGGCAAATCGAACTTGCCACACATGGTTTAATTTAGTGTTCAATTAAGGTTCGATTAGATTTTGTAGTCCGATCAAAAAAATCGAAAATCAATTTTAATTTAATTGATGTACACCACATACGATTATTGTTCAATTTCGACTGAAAAGTAATCGAAGTAATCCAAAATCGTTGATTTAATTCCTCTTACGATTTTAGTTTCAAGCGGAAGTTAAAGGGAAGTAGCCACACAAATCAAGCCAAAAAAATCGAGCCAAAAAATCGACCGAAAAAAAGCTGCAAGGAATGTAGCTCGATGATTGTACAAGCAAAATTTTCCAACCTGTCCGATCACTTTTCAATCAACAATTTGACAAAAATCGATCAATGATTGTCGATTGTACTATGTGGGCAGCACATTAATTTTTTTACAATCGATCGCTTTTTTCATTGAAAAACATTGATTGAACGCTAAAATCGAACCATGTGTGGCTAGCTTAAGTAGCTCAGCTATCCCTCAATCAGCAGCAGCTCTTCCTATCTATCTAGTACTGGAGACACATGATAAATGTAAAATGGCCGCTTCTTTTATGGGGGGGGGCTGTCCTCCAGTAGGGAAAAATTTGTTATTTTCTATATGTTAAGATGGAAATGTGTTATTGTCTATATGTTAACATGGAGACATTGTTTGACCCCTCACCCCACAGTCAGGTGGAACAGTAGTTCCACCTGACTGTGGGGTGAGGGGTCAAACAATGTCTCCATGTTAACATATAGAGGGCAGGTATAATGCCCGTTATTTTCGCTGGCCTTGGGAACTGGGAACATGCTATGATCAACACTTCTGGTGCAGAAAATAAAAAGTAGGTCAGAGGTGATAGGTAAATGATTTTTGCAGAGCCCATAACATGACACCAAATCCCTATGGCCAGAAAGATCTATAGCCTCATAGAAAAACTCAATCAAAGCGTCTCTCTACTCTATGGCACACGTGGCTGCAATCAGTGATTGAACTACCAGTAACTACCTTGTGCCAGCAACCCTTTGAGAGTAACCAGTGGATAGGCGGTTGGTGTGTTTTGGGTCCCAAACTTCTCAAACCTTCAGTTCATATTTGTAGCCACAATACCAGTAAAAAAGTGTCAAAATGGTGCAATCACCGGGACAGTGTCATGCCAGATGGGATAAACTTCCTCCAAAAATTATGGATTTTTTTTAAAATGCTGTTTTTTTCATGTCCTGCTTTAGTTTGTGATGGTGAACTACAGCTACTAGAACACCTCAGCTCAGGATTATAACACATGGCACTGGTCCCATAAAACAGCATACATGACCACCAGAAAAGGACTTTTGTGGTGCAGCAATAATGAACTGCATGTAACAGAACACCTTAGCTATAGTTACCAATCAGTTGATGGAGTATAATAGCAAAGAAGCTCAGCTATCCCTCAACCAGCAGCAGCTCTCCCTATCTATCTAGTACTGGAGACACAGGATAAATGTAAAATGGATGCTGGGCTGCATCTTTAATAGAAAGGGGGTGTCATCCAGGAGGAAAAATGTGTTATTGGCTGTACTGTCCCACCTGACTGTGGTGTGAGGGGTCAAACTTTGTCTCCATGTTAAAGTAAAGGGGACGGGTAGAACCACCATATGTGAACTGCGAACATGCTATGTACACCCTGAACTGTCCGCCAGGCGAACTTTTCGGCCATCACTATTCATTATTTCTCGATTTAAGGTAAGGGGTAAGTATTACCCCTCCTATCTTATTACATAAATACATGTGTTGAGTGGATGATAAAAGCTTAAAAATACCAAATATTTTAAAATAGCATGGGATATTAAGTATGAAAACCAACTGTTACCAGACCATCTTCTATTATGGATGCTGTTTATGGTACATGGTATGGATGGGGTTTCTAGGTGCAATGTACATACATTGCATCCCCCTTTTTTTCCTCCTTTTCTTACTTTTTTCTTTTTCCTCCCCCTTATTTTGTAGACCCCCCCCCTTTTTCTGTTTTTCTTACCCCCCGCCCCCAGTATGTGGACCTTTCTATGGGTGAACAGACAGGATGGTGAATGTCTGGGTCTTTTTGCGTCTGCATTGTGGGTAGTGATGGTCGAACATCGGCCTGGACTGTCCGCGAATGGGCGGGTCGGACTTTTAAAGAAGTCCGCCGT
>CM070033.1:106073518-106100082 GCA_036250615.1 Ptychadena robeensis | reverse complement strand
CAACCTCTGTCCAACAGCCGATCCTTTCCCCTATGTATGGAAAAGACTAAAGATAAACCCAGCTATCTCTGGAACAACCGATATCAACAGGGTACTTGAAGGTCCCTGAAGGTATAAACATGCAATCCACGTGAATATGTGGTAAGTGTACAATTTCCATTATTATGATTGAGTCCAAAAAATAGGAATGACACCATCTTAAATACCGGACTGGGGAATGTTGTGTCTCAGGGAAAACGGGGGGCACGGGTCTCTATACCATTGAAATAACTTAAAAATCAAATGTATTCATTTATGGATAAACATCCACAAGGCCGGGTATGACATGGTGCATATTGGATCTAAGAACATGGAGAGATCACAGCCAGACCATATGCAGGGTTATAGCATAAGTATGATTATTAAAATGGATGGGGGTTTTTTCCTCCTATGTAGAATAAAGTCCTATCAATATACTCTCCTGAGGAAGCCCCGTTGAATAGGGGAGAAATGCATCGAGAGACTCTAGACTTGTCAACTATGGACCCAATGGACTAATTAGGATCCACAACTTTATGACTGCTGCCCTCTTTGGTGAAAGGGTGGTATCAGCAGTCTGAATGTAAATGGGGGGACAAATTTATGATCATAATATATATATAATGATGATGAGTTTTTAGTATATTTTTTTATGATCATCAATAATAAAGACCCTATTTTAACCGGAACAAATTGGAGATTCATAATGTGCAGGTAAAGCCCCATCCCCTTTGATGTCCCCTGTTCCCCTTCTTTTCCTTTGAGTTTTCTCTTGTCGCACCAGTGTTTTGGCCTATATCTCATAATTTTTTATGCCACCTTGCTATATACTTGACACAAGTGTGTGGAATCTGGCCAACAGAGAGGGGATGCTGATACAGAAAAGCTAAATTTTCAATTTGCTTTATTAATGAACACTGAACATGAATTTTATCACAACTCATGGTGTGTATAGTGTGTATGGCCTACTGTGCCGGTTTGCACTCCCAGCAACATCTAGACATGCTTCTGATGAGATGGTGGATGATAAGGACTCTTCTCTCAGACCTGTTTCATGTCATCAATGACCTCCTGAATAGTTCAGAAATGTTAAATGGTACTGGGTTACCTTATTTCCATCTATGTAAGTCTATGCCTTAACTATCGAGAAATTCTTTAAATCCCATGCAACCCTGTACTGACTCTAACAGTCTAAGGTTATGACAATGGGTCTGCGTATCTGGGTATCTAAAAGCAACTTGTGTGCCACTGGCTAGCACAGGGATGGGCAAACTAAGGCCCATCATGATCATGGGATGACACTGAGGGTGCATCCTCATGGCAACAACAGGCATTGTCTAGAAGTTAGCTCTGCTCATTGTAATAAATGAACAAGAAATGTAAAAAGATAAAAATGTCCCTGTTTCACATGGCCACATCATCGCCACGATAAGGGATGCTGGTGGAATTGGCACACCTACGGCGGGTTGGCCCTTACAGGCCTTTCAACACGGGGGTCTCCCCTCCACAAAGTGGAGGCTAGGGGACTTAAATGGCCAGACAGAAGTGGTAACATTACAGGCTCATGGTCTGGCCCCTTTATCAAATTTAAGAAGTCTATGTGCCCATGAGTCAAAAAGTTTGCCCACCCCTGTGCTAGCATGTAGAGACCTATGCACATCTCCTAGACCATCACTAACCCTCCATTGCATATTCAGACTCTTTCACATATGTTACATATGCTCAGTATGAATATGCTTTCATCTGTGAGGAAAACGGGACTCCAATGTTGTTGGCTTTTCTAGCACTTGACAATTGAGCTATGTGGCCAGTTTTTTACAGTTTGCTCAGTAACATGAACACAAATAGACTGCTGAATTACCTTGTTTTGATTCTCTGTAGCCAATGATGCCATTCCTGAGCTGGTAGACAAACCAAACCTTCTTGGGACAACATGTATGGATATACCTGGTGGATTTGGACTGTACAAACTTAGTGGGCTACAGCATTGCCTCGCTGTGCCAGCAATGACAAAGTAACAAATTGAGTAAGGAAAAAAAAAAAAATTGGGATATGGGCAATGGTCCCCTCATGGAAAGACATTTACATTTTTTTTTTACTTTTTTCTCCTTGTAATTGCTTTAGTTTGCAACTAAGGTGAAATTGATTCACAATCAGGTATGCTTCATTAATGGCCAGATTGGTTGTCCAGAAATTTAAACTACGGTACTCCTTGTTATTATCTATTAATTACGGTTCCCTTTAACTTTTCCAGCAGTGGATAACTATTTACTACAAGTTTTTTGAGTGTTTGATCATCACTTTGGACACCAAATGCTCTATGTGTTAATCAAAGATTGACGCAATAAAAATTTGAAATGCATTCAGCATGGGCTTGGCAGGTGAATTCGATGTCAGTCAACAGCTAGCTGTGTTAATCATTGCCAGAATCAAAGAAAATCAACATCAGGAGCTTCTTATTCATAACCTAAATGCTTTTCAAACTCTTTATAGGTGGCAAGAACAAGCTTTCCTATTGCATTCAATTTAAGGATTCATAAATTCTTTTTCTAAAAATTTTAGTGAAGGGTAAATGAACATGGGGCATTATGGTGAGGTAAAAAAAAACGGAGGCACTATTAACAAGAGATTTAGAGACAGACTATACTAAACGGAAAAGAGCATTTACAGTGGGTACTTTAATAAAGGTCAGGGGACATACTAATGAAGAAGGTGTTACTAACAGTTATGTTGTGCGAATATTGGCTATTTGAGAATTCGCAAATTTCGCGATTGTGATGGTGGATATATGCAATCTCGAATATTCGCGATATTATGCACCGGAAAGCTTTACGACCATGCATTGCGAATATATATTCGCATTGCAAAAGCATGTCATTCATTTTGAAGGCAATGGCAATGTGAATGCATCGCAAATATAAGTAGAATTTTTTCGCCTAATATTGCGAATTTGAATAATACCTATGCCATCCATCACTAACTTACAGGGGGCATGTTAATGAAAAAACAGAAGGGTTAGTAACTTAGTATATTAAAACAAGTAAAATGGGGGCATTAGTATAAGAGGAGCACATAATGAGACAGTAGTGTCATACTCCTGAGTAGGGATGGCCGAGGTGTCCGCGTGGTGGATAGTCCGCAGCGAACCCTACATGTTCTATTTTGTTCTCGCCAAAGAATAGTAAGGGTGTTCAACCCAACCCCTTCGCCGGGTGTGGGTATTCTTCAGCCAGCCAGATCAGTCACGCCGTGATCTAAAAAGAATGCCCACACTGCCAGTGTCTGACAAGTCCATTTTTTAGATCCCTGCACGGCTCCCCGCTATCTGCACATGCCCAGATAGTGGGTAGCCATGCAGGGATCTAAAAACAGATGAGGGTCACAGGTGAGGGTCTGTTGGTAGATGTCGAGGGACACGATGCGCTGCTGGAGTTGGCGGTTCGCCGCGAACAAGCGAAAGTCGGACTTCTCCTATCCGCATGTTCAGCCACCACTACAACTAAACCTGGGACACTCATTGGCAAAGGGGAATAGTAGGGCTAACTTTAGAGGGCAATAAAAAGCTGGAACATACTTGGTGAACTAAAATGTCAATTCATGCTTAATTTTGGCATGCCTGGAGGTAATGCAAATAAAAAGAAACAACACTACAAGCGACATGAACTGGAAACCACTTATTTTCACCAATGTGAATAAGACATACTGTATAATCAAATATATCTTCATGGGGAATTGCCTCCCTTCTTTGGTACATCCTTTCGGCACATTAAACTTGACTTACGTTATTTAGTATAACTGGTGAGCTGGTAGGTGAAATACTATAAGCATATTAGTGAAATAGCCCCCCCATCCCACATCAGTGAAAGTAAAAATGATGTTCTAACATTATCTGATGCTTTAAGTGTTTGCTGAAGAACTAAAACCCAAAGATGTGTGATCTCCTCAGGAAATGTCTTCTGCAGCTCTGCATTGTGGTCCAGAACTTGCAGCATCAGTTACTTTAACACAATCAGCAGAAAGTTAATAGTTACATGTTTTTCCATTTTGTAACATATTAGTACATTTTCAAATAAAGCCCTGAGAAATGCTGACACGGCATTGTACATAATCTGAATGTGTCAGATGTAACATTGTGACAGACTGAATAGATATATGGAGAGGAAAATCTACAGGCTGCACTTAGCTTGGTGATACATTTTACCTGAAATCTGGACTTTTCAAAATTTTCTGTTTGAAAAGACCCAAACAATAAGCACTATCATTTGTTTTGGATTTTTAAGAGAAAAAAACTGAATCTCTTAAAACATATACAGGGTTTCATTCGGTACAAAAATTTAACTGGACCAGCTGCCATATTTTGTATGTGGGGGCATCTAGGGCATTGTTCATCTGTGATGTTGTATAGACAATTGCACATACCCCTCGGTCATACATGTTTAACCTATTTATTTAACTCAATGAATAAAATCTCTTTTAATAAAATATAATATTCTTAAATGAAACATATGTTTATTTTTTGTACTGAATCAAACCCCGTGTATGTTTTAAGAGATTCTGTTTTTTCAAATATGAGATAAGGCCCCCATTTGGGGAGCAGGGGGATGGTACCTTCTTTGATTAAGGATAATTGTATACTGGGTCAGATTAATTATTATATTTTTGGATTTTTAAGAGGCTTAAACATAAGCGCTACCCCAAAAACAAGCCCTAGTTACAGTTCTTGAATAGTGTCCAGGCAGGTATACATGTAAAAAAGTGAAATCATTTGGCAATAGAGTGCAGCAGAACACATAGACCTTTTATCAAAGTAAGCAGACAACCCCAAAAGTCCCAACAAGACCCAAAAGTGTAACCTGACACCAATTTAGGGTTTAGATCTATGGAAGAATAGAATTTAGCACTTGTGCTGACTTAATTCTTTAAAATTTGCATATTTGACCAAGTGTTTTTTGATCTTTCATTTGATTGGACATTCAAAGTAAACGTAGTTTTACTTTTTTAACTAATCTACCTATCTTTTAGCAGATCAGCACCAAAAAGCATAGGTCTGCCATGAAATGAAATATTGGCTTTCAACACAGAAGCAATGGTTTATTTGTATTGTAACTACTGGTTTATTTGTATTTTAACTTGTCTTTACTATATCAAAGATTAAAAATACAAAATGTGAAATTTTATGCAGCCTATAATAATCATAACCCTAGGTAGTGCTTTGTTCCAGTCTATTAAATTGCATGCAGTAGAGGGAACCTGTTTGTTTATCCAGAATTGTATAAAAAGTGTTTTATTAAAAGTGGTACAGCAGTGCCTCCTGGTGTACAGCTAGAGGTACTACACAACACTTTAACAAGAATAACTGGGACTGCAAGGAGGAACACAGTCTGTTTTGCAGACTGTAAAAGTAAATTATAATGGAAGTGATCTAAATTACTACTATAACTGTTGCAGCTGGCAATCAGCTTTTATATATATATATATATATATATATATATATATATATATATACAATCCAAAATGTTTCAGTAAGTATAAACATTTGTCTTCTTTCTCCATTAAGAAGACTACAGAACACATTTATTATTGAAAATCACTGATCACTCTGTGCCATTAATTGTCCCCTTCTGATTACTCTGTGCCATTCATTGTCCCCTTCTGATCACTCTGTGCCATTCATTCATTCTTCACTGACTCACTTTTTTGGGGTTCTACCAGCCGGGTAACAGACTCCATTAAGGCAGGGATCAGCAGCTTGCTTGTCCTCTTCCTGGTGTGGAGGTGGGGCACATGCATGGGCCTATGTATTCACTTCCTGCTCCGCTCTGCACTGCAGCCAGCCCTGACGAATGGGAGATTCAGGCAGGTATCAGAGGGTGTCTTATTTTATTTTGTGCAAAAATTGGGGTGTGGCTTATTTGATGGGGATGGCTTATTATCGGGGAAACACGGTACCAGTCTTTGGGCTGGTTTTCTTGGTAACAAGCTTGTATTTGTATGCCTTGGAGGAGTGATTCAACATGTTGTGTGATTTTACAATCATTGGCTAAGTAAAAGGCTCCCATACACGTGTCCATCTGTGGATGATCGATTGCCATGCACCTTGTGGCCCACCTAGAGTGAACAACCAAAATAGCCTCACAAGGCAATCTGATTTGGCATGTTTTTTTCTGGATCACCGCTATTCCTGTATCTTACAGGAATCGATGTGTGAGTGGCGGGTGAATAAAAGCAGCGCAGTGACCTCACCACACTGTGATCAGTCGCTGGCGGAATGCCCAGGAAACTACCCATGTATAGGTAGCTTAACATAGATCAATCTTGCCACCACACAGGGTGATCGAGTTAAACACGATCAATTTAAGATTGTCCTATGGAGCACATGTAACGGCGGCTGTCGTACACCGCCGTCACCTCCCTACTTACCTTTGCAGATCTAGGCGCCAGTTCAGCGCTCTGTTCAGCGGTGATTCTGTTATTTATACACACTTCCTTAAACACCAGCGTGTGTCATTTCCTGGGATTTAAGGTATTCGTCATGTGACCTGGCTGACCAATAGTGGACCTCCTGCAGCTATATAAGGAACCCTGCCCTTTCAGCCTTGCCTCAGTATTAAGGTCTCTGTATTGTGCTAAGCACTGCCTGCCATTGCTGTTTCTGTGATATAGAGTCCTGCCTGTGTTCTGTGAACCCTTACCTGCCTGCTGCACTCTCCTGCTACCTGATCTGTACCTGTGCTGCCCGCCCTGTAACACTGTCTGGCTCATGACACCTGTGTCCCTGGAGCCTTCCCTGCTGTCCCCTGGACCAGCTACCTGGTGTTCCCCTCTGGAAAGTCTTTCCCCACCATCAGGGGTATTGTAAAGAACGAGTGGGTTCACTTAGACAACGCCCTTAGAGGAGGTAGGCACAGTGGGTCCACACCTGCTGCTCCATGACAGCACATACGTAGTAGGATTGTATATATGATCATGAGTATGATTCTAAATACGATCGTAATTCTGATTTCAAATAAGGTTCTAATTCTGAACATTATTCCGATTCCAAATAAGATTCTGATTCCAATTTCAAATACGATCGTAATTAACATTTTAAATACAAATCGATTGTAATGCCCAGAAAGCCCTTCAGATATTTATGTGATCTACAAAAATGTACCAACATGACTGATAATTTTTCAATTGATTTTGATCACCATGACCGACTTACAAATCAATAGTTTTGGATGGAACGGAATTAGAGAAATATGCCAGGCCAGCTTAAAGAGTAGTTACTATTTTTATCATCACAACAGTAGAAAGCTACTTGGCTCAGCCAATATGTCCTACCTGCTGTACTTTAAAATGCAAAAAGCAAAAAGAATCTCAAAAGATAATTTTGGACAAATAGTTAGTGCAAGGATCTTTACAAATATTAAAGCAAACATCAAAGCTAAAACATTTAAAAACAAAAAACTAAAGGTGAAGAAGTGCACAATGGTTGTCAGCATCAGGTTAATGAGCAAGTGATTTTTTTTCCTGGTAGGGAATTTAGATTTTGATACTTAGTTATAGGTCTGTCAGATTGTCAGGAAGTATGGCATCAGGCCTGGTATGGCTAGGAAAGGAAGGGCAAGTCCTGTTTGCCTAGGGGACATTAAACCAGAGCTTAAATTGTTGTGGCTGTACTTCCTGGATATCGCAAGCTTATATGCACCAGATATCTTATACAACCTGTATGATACAGTACAAAAAGTGATTATGTAATCTGGGGCGTTTCTAGCCTTTGGGTGGCCCTAAGTAAAATTGTTTCCCGGGCCCACCTGTCGACCAGTGGGGTGAGGTCGGGTGCAAACAGAAAAGTTGTTACCCGGGGGGTTGCTAGTAGAACCATTGTTTAGTTGAGCAAGTCGCAATTATGCTGTACTCGTGATTATGCGTGCGTGGGGGGGCTCCGTGGCCACATATTTCGCATAGTGGGACAAACGGCCCTGTATGTGACAAACCAAAAAAATCTGAGTAATACATTTTTGTCATAGCATATTACTTTTGAATTTTCCCTTTTCTTTCTCTTGGGTTCATTGGTTCCAGCACAGGGCTTGACCCTCTGATCACAAATGACAACTACTAGGTGATAATACACAGTGCTTTGTTGAATTTATATAATGAGTACTTGGATATCTAAGCTTAATTCAGGCTGAAATCCTTTTGGATGGAGAAGGAAGAAGAATGGAAGACCTTTCTTGCTTAATTGTACTGACAGATCCCCAGTGTGTAAAGAAGCATCTGTTCCCTAACCCCTCCCTTTACATATCATTGATTCCATTACTATCCCTGCTGTATATGACAGTCAGGCTACATTTTTAATCTTTCAAGTGTTTTATAAATGTAAAACATATTGCTCCTACATCACAGGGCTGATGCACTCAATCCATTCATATTTTATCTTATGAGGGAATCAACAAACAGAGCTAAATAAAAAATATAGACATTTTAATTATACATGTCCATAAGCAGAAGTTATTTACAAGGGGGGGGGGGGGGGGGGGGGGGGGGCTTGGCTGGGAAATATTCGTCCTCTGAGTCATTACAAAAATATTTTTCAGGCTGATGACACTTAATGGAGATTTGCCCTTATCAATATGACTGAGCCCTACAGTCAATAACAGACCTGCGATCTTCCAGCAGCTCTGAGTTATGTAACTAGAGGAGGATTTGTTATGCAAAGGTAGATCATAACAGAAATTTGTCATAATGTAATGGAATCTTGTTTAATATGTTATTTATGGAAGTCGTTTTTAAGCAACCCTCTTGGTTTATATTTATACCTTTGCCATGACTACCAGCCACCGACAAACATGAGGATATTATGTGTGCTGTCAATGAACTGTCCCTCCCTTGAACAGTTGGTTGCATCCAGGTCCAGAATTCCCAAACCCTCTAGTTCTCAGCAACATGTCTGACTACAAAAACACATTTGCTATGTTCATTGTTAACAAAAAATAGCATAGCCCTTTAATTGGGGGATTAAGAGAAATGGCACTCTTAATTAATGCTATTGGCCAGGAGGTGATGCCATATGACTACAAGGCAAGGATATAATTCTTTCAAACTTTCCCAAATGTGGAGCGGTTCATACAACACCAACTCATTGTTTATGGTTATGAACTCACATTAAAAAAAACTTTTGGCAGCAAATGATCTCATATATCAATAAAGTGACTTTCATACCTAGGAAACAAGATGCTCTACTGGTTTTGTTTGGATATTGGGAGAATTCCAAAAGCATACTGCCTAGAGCAGTAATAAGGTATAAATGCATGTTTGTTTGTTGTAAGTGAAGCAAAACCCTGATCTGCAAATCCATCAATCCAAAAAAATTACAGTACAGTATACAGAATACAGCTGGGCACACCCCATGAATGTATCTAGTGACTAGTGATGGAAAATTCTCCAAAAAAAAAACAGAACTCATGAGCAAGTACATGGTCAATTTGTTCCACTGGTACTGGTACTTCTCTGATTGGCCAGTTTTAGCCTACACAGGAAGCAAGAAATGGGCCAGCTAACTATATTGATCATGTGGTTCTCTATAAACTCTTCTACAGTAGAACCTTTTCTTTGCTAACCCTACTAGTAACCTGCAGTTTGAGCTCTTGAGCAGTGAGAAAGGACTACAGAAAAAGAACAAGGTCAATAGCAGATGGTTAGATGTGTTGTAAACCTAATTTGAGAGTTTAGGTTCACTATACCATTTCCTGCCTAAACAGTGTGCAGAATGCAAATAGTTGGTTTAGGGTGGCATGTCAGTGGGAATGTGACCGCAGCACCACAGGTGTCTGGTCATTGGCATCCAGTATCTCCATAAAAAAGATGCAAAGCGACCACTAGTGATGGCCGTACTGTCTGCCGTGCAGACAGTTCGGGGCTAACATTGTATGTTCGCTTCTCTTCTTGCAGGCGAACAGTACAGGTATTCAAACCGCCCCCTTTGCCGGTGAGAAGTATATAATTCTTCCTCGGGCCAGATCTTTCTGCGCCTAGTCCGGCCAGAGGAAGATTTTTTTTCACTAGAGACACCCGTGCTTATCTGGCACAGGCAGGAAGTGATGTCTGGCCAACAACACTTCAAGTTTAGTAACAAGGAACTGTGAATTCCATATAGCTCCTAATTCCCCTCTGAATAGCTCTGAATTTTCCTGTGAACAGGCAAACATCTGACTTTTCTTAAAGTCCGATCCACCTGTTCACGGGTGGACACAGCTGATGTTCGGCCATCACTACAGACCACGCTAGAATTGAATTGTTTCTATGCTTAGCCTAGTCAAAAATTCCTAGAAAGTCAATGGAATAATGCAATAGCCTGATATTCTGGGTGTTTGTTATGTTACAAATATCTCAACTAATGGAAGAAAAACATTTACTGTGAGAGATTGATTCCTTGTTTTTCTTTAAACTGCCCCACCAAATGTCCATAATTGTTAGTGTTGAGCTCGAATATTCGAATGTCGAATATTTTTTGCGAATATCGGCAATTCGAGAATTCGCCAATATCTCGAATATCTCAGCGGATATTCGCAATTCCGAATATTCGCAATATGGCCATGTATTGCGAAAATAATATTCGCATTGCGAAAATAAACATAGAATGTGACCATTCATTTTAAAGATTTTCACGATGCGAATATGATTTTCGCAATTGCGATTATGATTTTCGCAATCCATGGTAATAACCGCGAATATTCGAATTTCCGAATAAAGAATCGAATATTAGTAGAATTATTAGCGAAATATCACGAATTCGAATATTGCCTATGCTGCTCATCACTAATAATTGTGCTTTTTATTGGAGAAAAACATTACCTTGGAAGGTTCACTTTGCAAGTTTTTATTGCATTGCCTATCACTTACATCTTTACATCTCGTTAATCTGTAGATATAATTTTGTTTTGACGGGGTTGTCCCAGTAACAGCAGACAATGTTTACAAGGGCCTTTTGTAACAATTAAATACTGTAAGGAATCCAATTAACCCAGCATACTGTTACTGACTTGGCAAAGATGAGGTACCAGAAAGTACCTATTCAAATTTGTCTGCCAACCTGGAAAGAACCGATGGAAATCTATAAGCCAAAGAAAGGGTGCAAAAATCTTGAAACAAATACAGACTTGCTTCCTTATGGCTGGGGTGTGGTTATAATAGGCACAGAGATAAGATAGAATTATTAATAGGTCATGGGTAACAGGATTGAAAAATACATAGAACATACATAGTCATTGGTTTGCAAACAGAATATAATTTAAATGTATCTTGAATATGAATTTGAATGATTACCATTTATTTTTTATTTTTCATTACTATAACTGAAAATGTAATATTACTGGTAGCAAATAAATGTTAAGATTGAGAATTTTGCCCCCTTTCATTTTTACCTAGGTTGCAAAATGTCACAATTTTTTTCCACTAGTTGTTTAATTATTTTTAACAGTAATACTGTCCAAATGAAACATTTACATTAGGGGTAAATAAAATGCATTGGAAGGGTGCGGGGGACGTAGGAGGGGTAAAATTCCCAGGTCCAGAGCTAATCAGGAGGCACCGTAAGCATTAATAGTATTACATCAGACTGGATCTGGGTCCCAGAGGTCTGAACAGCATTATCACATTTATACTTTTGATACAATCAAATTTTATCTTAAACAGCTACAAGTCTAAAGCTGGGCATTCGATATTCGATATTCGATATGGGCTCGATATTCAAGTCATTTGAGGAAGCTCCAGCTGGAGCATCTGCAATATGAAAGAAGCTGGAGGCGCAGCACTGCTGCATCATCCAGCTCAGCCAACGCTTTGGGGACCAGATATCCGATGTCTGATATCCCTGTTTTTGAGCGGTGTTGATCCCACTCAAAAACAGGGAAAGCCGCATATGACATGTGTCAGATAGATGGCCGTCAAATCTGACATCGATCTAGCCCATATCTATGCGTGTATAGGCACCTTTAATAAAGTGATTCCCAACCAAGGGGGAGGGAACATATACTAGGGGGGTATACAGTTGGTAAGCACTTCCAAAAAACGGTGTGGGCATGAAACCGATCGAGTTAGCTTGTGCACGGGTTATACAGGTTTAAAAACCCAACTTAACCAGGAAGCACATAGACCATTATGGAGCACAAATAGCAGCGCATTCATCAGAACCAGCAAAATAGTTCTAAAAGTGCCACAATTTGTTGAATCATGGCAAGCTATCATTTTTTACATGAAGGAGTTGCTCTATTTCACAGACGTGTGGATTCAGAACTGCAGATGGTTTCCTGTGTCTGGGGATTAGAGTCCTGGCCGTGGTAAACTTAAATTTGGAAGTGAAGTCAGAGCTGGAGTAATGCAGAAAGTGTGCTGAGGTGAAAGGGACTGTGGAGTGCAATTATTTTTCCATGAGGCCATGCACTGCTTTCCAAAATGACACAATCATGGGCACGCCCAGAAAATAGGATTTTCCCTGCCACATCTCCAGAATTTCTGGGACGACCCATCTTATGCAGCCATACCACGTTGTCACAATTTAATAAAATACGTTGATATAAATAAAGTCAATTAAAGCTGCAATACAGTATATCAGCACCTTCGCAATTCCTCTACTGCAGAGCTCTAAAAGACAAAACACTGAAGATGGGGGAGAGATGAGATTATGAAAGAGAACATGCAAGTTCTACCCTACCAAACAAGTAGGATAAAGAGAATGTAGGAACTGGATGGACAGAAATACAAATATACAAATATATTTGTATTTATTTCTGTATTTAGCTTGCCAGGACTTCATTGGGTGTTTTTCTGGTTTTCTGAATTCACAAGCTTCCCTTCCCTAGTTTTTCTCCAATCAACTCAATGGCAAACGGAATGAATGGGGATGGCAAATTCGGAAAGGTTATGTTAGGTTCTCCAGCAGCACAGTTTCTGCTTCATGTGAAGGCCAAAACAGGATCAGCCAATCACATATATCATGTCATGTTTTAGATTTACTATTTAAATAGTGGAAAGTTCCCCACCACTAACCATCCCACCACCTCAACGAAGGTCCAGTATGTCTTACATTGTCATGTCATGTTTTAGATTAACTATTTAAATAGTGGAAAGTTCCCCACCACTAACCATCCCACCACCTCAACGAAGCTCCAGTATATCTTTCATTTTAAAAGGTAAGATTGGATGTATAAGAAATCTAAATTACTTTTAGTCTAACAGTTTTAATAGTCTAATATTAAAATATATCTATTGTTCTGTATATTGTATCCCCTGTACTTCAATCTCATACTGATTTACTGCATAAATCTGAGTGATGCATCTCAGGGAAGACACTGTTGGCTGCTAAAGAATATTAAAGCCTTTATCTAAAATTCTTAGAAGCAAAAACCAGAAACACAAAGTACCTGCACATACCTTCTCCTTCACAGCCCCAAGCAACACTCAGTATAATATTTGCATGTGATTGCTGTCATGCACATCATTTTACATACAAATATACTATTGTGTTCCTGTTCCTTATTTAGTGTAAGTATTTGCTCCTAAAACAACATACCCAATTCCAGGTAGAACCTCCTTTACATTAGGTACGACCAATAGAACGTAAAAACACATACATAATTTTCTTGAACCTGATAGAGTCTCCCATGTAGGGCATACCTCTTTAGATCACTCCATACAATTTCCTTTAGATCTAACAACAACGATGTAGGGCAGGTTCTTTCCTGATAGAATACATAGTGATTGAAAGGTTTAGAAAGGTCCTCATATTACATGGTTTTGGTAGAACAAAAGTTGATTGTACAGAAATTGTATGGCAAGATTGTAAGATGTATGGGGGCCTTTACTCTTTAACTCTTAAACAGCAGGCTCTGATTGGTCAACCCTTTCATCCGCCATGATGACAGTTACTGACAGTTCTTCCAAGGCTGCTGACTGGTTAGATTTATGGAAAAAAAAAGTAATCTGGAAGGACGACAGGAAAGAGGGATAAAATCCAATCATTTACCTGGCCAAAACAGAAGATGTGACAGCTATGGCACTAATTAATATTGTTGAGCTTGAATAATCGAATTGCGAATATATTCGTTGGATATTGGCTATTCAAGAATTCGCGAATCTCGAAAATTCTAGATATTATGCAATGGCAAGCTTTACGTCCATGCATTGTAATCGCATTGCAATATTAACTATACCATGTGACCATTCATTTTGAAGTTAATCGCAATCTATCACAATGCGAATTATGCATTTTCGAATATTAGCAGAATTATTTGTGAAATATTGTGAATTTAAATATTGCCTATGCCGATCACCTCTACTAATTAATCACCTGATCATGCACATTTGTGCATGAATGATCTTGATAGAGACCATTTTGTAAGAAAACCCATTGTTCCTAGTCTTGAACACTACAGATTGAAAGTGTCTGTCATAGGAATATGGTACATGTAGAACAGACTAGAAGTTTGCATATAGTGACTGATTTTCTTTGAGTTAAGTATCACTTACTATGGATAAGACCTCAAAATGACTTTAAAAATTACACGAGGGACTTGCTAAGACCTTACATATGAATTGTTGAATATTATTCCCATATACATGGAGATCGAAATAGGCATATACTATAGGCATATACTGCAGGTAAATAATTGACTATTGAGTATGGATTGTTTATTGTGATTTATGTTACATTATATGGCAGAGATAAGAGGATTATTGTTCGGTAAATTGATCTAACCTTCACAATGTTGTCAGTCTCACAGTACTCTGGGAGGGTTGTTTTCAAATGGAATATTATGACTTTTTTTGTTTACTGGTTTCAAGATACCTGCCTGCTTTACCATATATGAATTTGCTTGCCACCCTTATCTTGTAGGTGCAATAAGGAGAATAATTGCTATTTTTAAGTGTTCAATAAGAGCAGCTTAAAGTGGATCTGTCCATTAAGATCATAGCAAGAATTTGTAGGGAACATAGGAATCAATCAGGTGGCAGAGGTGTCTGTAATGCTCAAACTGGAACTTTATTGATCTGTGAGGCCCTGAAGGTGGGGCTCACTAGTGACAATTAGCACAATGGTGCAACAAGCAACTAAAGTTACGGCCTGAGTCCACAGTAACCAGTCTTTAGTAAAAGTCCAGACAAGGGTTCTTTTGGAAACTCGATGTGGGCCGGCAGCTCTTACTCCAGGACGGGCCAGGGACGTGGGCAGCATAGGCTTAGGCTTGGATGAGGCACCCGATACAGGTAAGGCAGGCTGAGGCAGCAGGTACGCCAGTAGACTGGGTGCAGGGACCCAGGGGAGATCCGGGCATCCACCCTACCGGAACGGCAGTACGGGTCTCAGGCAGCTGACACGGCGGCACATAGTGCAGCTGGGTGTAGTGGATGGAGCATGCTATTATGACTTCCAGCTGCACGCACACCAGGCTGAATTGCTGGGAGTACAAGGCCGCAGTTGGAGCAGCAGGAGACGTGCTGCTAGCTTCTTCCTCGCTCCCCACACAAGGCCCTGCCCCTGAGGCGAGGACTTCTCTTAAGTGCTCAGGGAACACCAGGGCATGCTAGTCCAGGGGCTTAAAGGGTACCTCACCCTGATTAAACAACCCCCGGCCACTACCAATTTTATACATTCAACTTCATATGACTTGATTTGACTTGATTTCAATATGGCTGGTCTACTTTTAAAACACGTTTCAACAAGCTGACTTTCTGAGTAAGAGTTATTTGAAAAGCCCCTGAACATGGTATATAAATATATATACATATATATGTGTATATATTGTAGAGCATTAACTGGCTCGTCAATTTGTCGACTTTGAAGGTAGAGTTGACTATTCTGTAAACACATATACACACACAGAACACACAGAAAATACTCTGCCAATGCAAAACAAAACTGTAACACAAGACTTTCTTTAGCTGTGTGGGCGCTGACCTGCTTGTATGCTGTCTCTGCTTTTGATTGGCGGACAGCTCAAGACCTTCTCTTCTCTGTCAGTATTGGTGGGAAAGGAGAGGTGAGATCTGTGATGAAATCACGACACGACTTTTGTGACGGATGGTTCTACTACAAATTTATTAGTTAATGCCTTAATTTATATATATATATATATATATATATATATATATATATATATATATATATATATATATATCTCTTTGTTAGGATTATATAATACAGTAAACTGTCAGACTTGTAATACTTTACCCTTACTGAGAAACTCGAACTGAGAAACTATTGCATATGTACCGCTTAGTCATTTGGAACCTTTTGATTCCTTTCTTACCAAAGGATTTACTGTTTGCATTGTAAACTTAAAATACAAATATTACAACTAACTACTTGAAGGGCACAAACACTTACTATGAGGGAACCATCATGTTGATTTAGGGCGAATCTGGTCCAAATTAAACATTAAGTATGCTAAATATTATAGTCATCATATTTGTTGACAATTACTTGTTTCACAGTGTTTTCGGGATGGCACCATCTTGTCCAGCGCTGCTACTCTCACTATCGCACTGGACGAGATGGTGCCATCCAGTGAACATCGGTGCTCCGGCAGCGCATACTTACTGTTTTGCACTGTCCCGGTGTCCCCGATGCGACATTGCTGCTTGATCCTCTGGCTCCCCCCCCCCCCCCTCTCCGAGTGACGTGATGACGTCACATCGGGGAGGCGGCGGGAAATTTGAAAGTAAATTGCACTAAAGCAGTTTTCTATGTAGAAAACTGCTTTCAATGTGCATCTATGTAAAAAATATCACCAAAATAAAGTCTCTGGTGCCCCAGATGTGCAGTAACCCTCTCTTCCCTGGTGTGATTTTACCACATCCATCACACCAGGTTAGAGAGTGTTAACTGCAAATGGGCACATCTGGGGCACCAGAGACTTTATTTGGGTGAGATTTAGTACATAGCAGCATAGCTTTTGTATGTGCTTAAAATAACTATATACTTGATCAAATCACTAGAGAACAGACAAAAGATCAAATTCCTTCATGTAAGACAAGTACTCAAATCCTCCTTAAATTCTACATTATAGCTGAAACATACCTCTAGAGAGGATTCACATTAATACAGTTACTGTTTGCTATTTGTTTGATCGGTAGTTGCAGTTTGTCCTCCCGACGCTAGAAGGGTGCCCAGTGTAGAGACCATAAAAATCCTTCTGGATGGAAAGGCAGTGCTCGTTGATCTGGTCAGAGGCCCCCCTGTTGATGTTTCAACATCTTAACTTGCCACCACTGCACTGCAGTTCGGTGTTCAGTTTATAAGATATACACATCATATAAAATTTCCTTCTTTTTTCCTTAAATAAGTGAAATAAATAATATGTGTTAGGGCCACGGTCCACCACAGTGGCTTTAATGGACCTGCAACCATTGTCACTGTGCAGTCTACTGTGCAAAGGTGTTCTATGATCCATGCCAGGTTTTCATGTGCACCTCCAGCAGCCATAGGTAGATCCAGAGGGAAAAAGGAATTGGCATGCAATCCCTTTAACCTTTTAGGAAACCTCTAGCACTTATGGCCCCTGGATGCTGAATTGTTGCACTTTCTGTCTGTGAGGACTCCAGCTGTACCTGCTGGTGGCACTTCGCTTGCCCTTGCCTGAGTTGTTTCCACAGTCACCAACAGGTGGCTCGCTGCAAGCGTGGGCTGGGTGGAGGTCACCTGCCTTGTTAGCCTGAAGGCTATATAGGTGTGCCTAGCCCACCCATGCTGGCTGAACATTTTTACACCACTCTGACTTTTGGTTCCATATCCCTGTCTGGTTGTCAGTGTTTGCTGCCTGTTTGCCCCCTTCTCTGGTTCCTAACACCGTCAAAGTGCATTCTTTACTGATGGTGTGTGTTCTTGCTGGCTGTTTTTTTTTATCTGACCACTGCTCTAAACTTTCACTATTGTCTGCTGCCTGCTCTGTCTCCTGCTTAGACCTAACCAAGTTTTTGCCTGACCCCTCTGTTTTCCTGTTTTGAAGTACCTTCCAAATTACTACTGGTTCTCTCCTGACTTTGCTTCTGCCTTCTTGGATCCATGACTCTGTTAGCAACCAGCTGGACTTGTATGTTTGTGGGCTATTTCTGCCAATCCCTGTTCCCATATGTCAATCCTGGGGTATAAAACTCCATGGGACAACTAAGGGCTGGGATAGAGCAAAAAGGTTGAATAGGGGATGGTCTGTAGAAGAATGTGGTGCAGATTAGGGGACTGACTCTTGGCCTGCATTGGCATATGGCCAGGGCCTTGCAATATGTCTTCATAAGTTTCCTAATTCAATTTACTGGAAAGCTTTTCACAAATGTGACAGCATGTGCAAATGTTCAGCATAGAATGTGTAACAACTTTGATATTTAGCTTTTAGATGTGGCCTACTTGTAGTGATTTCTTTATACAGGTTGGTAGGCCTACTCTAACAAGTCTAACAAGGATAATCTTATTGCCATTACTCACTGCTACCTGTTACATAGATATGACTGGGGTTTAGTCTACAACCTAAGTAGTGTAAAGGTAGTGTGAGGAATGCCTATAATTCTACAATCTGAGTTCAGAAACTAAAAGAGTTATAGAGACAGGGCAGTCCTGTAAACTGTTCACATTTTATATTCCTGTTGGAGTTAACAAATATTTACTGTGTTGAGTGTAACAATAATGAGGCCCATTCTATTAATATCCTCATATCTTCTAACTTTCTTCTATCTTCTAACTTTCAAGCCATACAAGGTCTCTTTGGCAAACAAAAAGCGTCAAGTGAATAATATCTGATAGAAGGTCTCTCTGTGCTATTCAAAACTATAAAATAAAAATAAAGTTTGGACGAGAGTTCCTCTTTTATTCAAAATAAACTATATTGCGTACTTTTCAATTTCAATAGTTCCTCTTCTCCAAATATAAAATACTATAATGAATGATTCATAAAAAATAATTCAATGGAAATGTAATCAAATTGGGAAGTTAAGGGAGTGTGTAAGAGTCATTGGACCTAGAATTAAAGGGACCGAGGAATCCCAAAAAGCCCTTGTCCTTTTAAAGTTTCCAATACTCCCATACTCCCTTATTCAATACCTCAAGGTATTGAATAAGATACACTCAAATGTCACAAGGAGGTCCCAGAAAGCTGTTTCTTGTTAGGGGTAACTTCAGTGCCACACACAAGGCCACAGTGATATCTTCTGTCCTCTACAATCCTCTTCAGATCTTTGAATATACCCCCTATAAATAGACATCCGAAAAATAAGACCAAGCTTTTTTTGGTAGTGGCAGGATCATTTGTGACTTACGATGGGATACAAATAAAAAATAAATAAATTATTTCTATATGCAAGTACCTTGTTTTACAGATCTTGCTTGGAAAAAACTCAACACACATTCTTGATATATGCCTCTATTAACCACAAAAGAACTTGAACAATGTACTTTCTCTTGACCAACTTGAGGCACGCCTTATTTGTCACATACCAGTTTGACTCAAACAGTCTGTTCTGTGAATTGTTGTCTTACTACACTTTTTATAATTATACAGTTAATGATAGAGATGGATGTTAAGGTCAACTCTGCTTACTAATACAAATGGAGATCAGCAAAACAGAACTTTTTAAAGCCCCCCATACATGTTTAGATTTGTACCAGATTTTTCGACTGATCGAGGCGCGATTATCATGTGTGGTCAATCGGCCGAAGAATCGGGTCAAAATCGGCCAGGCATTTGTGTGGCAGCACTAAGGATAGACTGTGACAGTGAGCTGGAATCAAATCAGACATTCCATTTTTATCTACCAGGCTTCTTGGGGTAAATTTTGTGCAATATTTTGAGTGGCCACTGGGGTTGTCATACAATGTTTTTCAAGGGAGAAACTATTTGTGTAATTTTCAGTGTACAGCATGATCAGGCAATTTCCAGCTGTCTCTGTGAGGAGCATTCTATATTTATTTTGCCACATTCTGCCCTATTATTGGCACTTCTAGCGAAGATCATACAAAGTACAATATTTCCACCTTTTTAGCCTTTGTTAAAATCCATTTGTATCAACTTCAACCACCTAGTGTAAGGAATTGGCCTTATGTCAATGCAGTCCAGACATTAGCCTCTAGTATGCGCCATGCTTTTTACCTATAGACACTGTGCCAGGAAAGGCCATACACAAAGGGTAGCTCAAACAAGGTATTCAGAGAGGTCAGGCAAAAGATGTAGTCAGGTTCAAGCAGGATCCGGGCAGGATGTACCATCTATTTCTTATCTGATCCTATGCAGTAGCAGGCAGCGTGATGACATCATCACGCCCGCCTTCTAGTGCCGAGAATCGGACGGCACTCTGCAGCTCATTAGTTCAGCTGGGGGCAGACGTCTCCAGCTGATCTAATGGGATCGGACTAAAATTTACCGTCCTGTCGGATAACTGTGCGATCCGACAGGATGGCTGATTGTAGCCCAATCCCCGTCAGTTGCAGCCTCCAATTTTTGCACGACCCGATTCGTAAGGGATGCAGGAGCGCGCACAGCATTGGATCGGGGATCGGATCGTGCAGGAATATGTGCGTGTATGCCCAGCTTAACAGATCACACTCACCAGTATAGTATATGCTATCACAAGCATTGAGCCCATGCAGCATCCATGCTAATATGGGGTATGAAGTGCTAAAGGTTACCTAAAGGATGAAGTGGATCACCCGGGAAAGCACTCTGGATCTACCTATGCCTGCATAAGGTGGACAACAAACTTAATGTCGTTGCAATCTGCATAGTTGGGCTAGAAGAAAAGCAAGTGCAAGCCACACCTAACACCTAATATGTATCCATTTACTTTTTCCAAAATGGCCCTGGGTACAATAAATGACATCTGATGGAGCAAACAGCTTCTCATTACAGTCAATATGGTACATGTGTTTATGCTTAATCAAATTTTACTTCTATACTTTTGGGCAAGCAGCCAAACTATGCTAAAAACTTGCTGCAACAATTATGCCACCAATGTCAGCCTGCAACTTAATGATTGTGTAAAATAGCATATGCTTATACTAGCACATCAGAATGTTCAGAATTTGGAGAGCAATAATGTTTGTAATTTGTGTAATTTATCACTATTCTAAATAGCTTCAATTGTATCTGGGGGTGGATATGTCACAGAAACATCTTTTAAGTTAATCAGATTTTATTTTCTTCAATGTTTTGCATTCCTTGGTCTCCTCTCTTCCCTTTTATCAACATTCTAAACATTAAAAACAAAGTAATGGCCACAGGTGGTGCAGAGACTCCATGACTGGCAGAGCTGAAATCCAGTGAAAGAAAGGAGTGAGACAGGAAAAGTAAGACTTAAAATAGAGTAAAGTAAAATAGAAGGGCTAGATAATGTTGATTTATGCAACTTTTAAAGAAAAATTGTTGTTACTTCCCCTTCCAACATAGTGTGCCGACATCCATAAATCTCTCTACAAAAAACAAAAACCGAGAGGGGGATAGAGAACTATGTATCAACTCTCATCCAACCTCTCCAGAATGGAGGCTCAAACTCCTGAACTTTTAAGGCACATTTTTAGAAATTGATGGTTGATAATATCGTATATATAAGATTTTTATTAAAAACAAGTTACATACATAATTGTTCAGAAATGATGTCATCACTGCATGATTATAGATGTCACAAAATACATTCCTCATGTCCCTAAACAGAAAAGGGGGGCCCTGCAAGGAAAGTTTGGGAACCACTGGTGTATAGTAACATCAAGCTTTAAACACATTTCCTCACTTCCTCATTTCCTTTAAGTGACTGATGCTATAGAAATCATATTACAGTTCCCTTAAAAGAAACAGTTTCAAAGAATTTGTTTTTTTTTCAAGAAATCAAAAGTTTTCATGGAATTTCAATTTTAAATAAAGTGAACTAAATACAGTACATTCATTTAAGGCCCCCATACACCATACAATTTTACCATACAATTTCTGTACAAGCAACTTTTCTTCTACCAAAACCATGTAATATGAGGACCTTTCTAAACCTTCTAATCACTATGTATTCTATCAGGGAGGCCACTATACTACATAGTTGTTGGTAGATCTAATAGAAATTGTATGGAGTGATCTTAAAGTGTATGGGGGGCTTTAGAGATAACGTGAAATAGATAAAAAATACTAAGAGAACTCATGGAATAGCACGTGACCCATTTGTTTAATGATTAATTAGTACTGCTCTCTGGTTGATGCTGATCTGGTTAATCCTGTTTCAGGGTGCGCTAGTCCTGATCAGATGAATACACTGATCCAATCAATTATGAGCTTCCTTCCTCTTGCAGAAGATTCTTTCCTTAAGCCCCCCATACACCTTCAGATTCCTCCATACAACTTTCATGAGACCTACCAACAACTATGTAGTATAGTGACCTCTCTGATAGAATACATAGTGATTGCAAGGTGTAGAAAGGTCCTCATATTACATGGTTTTGGTAGAAGAAAAGTTGGTTGTACAGAAGTTGCATGGTAATTGTATGTGGTGTATGGGGGGCTTTAGAGAACTTGTGATACCTAAATAGCACATAATGCCCTAACCAGACCATGCATATAGAACCTTGGACGTGGTTTAACTTTTTAATAGGTCTCGCTTGACGAAAAGATATTCTGGGCCCCCTCTGCTTGTTACCTGCAATAACCGTGCACAATGCTTAGAGGAGTCTGCATGTCCACCTTATCTCTGCTCATTGCGCTGAACGAGCAGAAGGGAGCCAGAGCATCTTGTCACCAAGGTCTCCACATTTTTACTGAAATATGACACTTTAGTTTATTTAGTATGATTTTTTGGAAGGAAGTATAGAAGATTACAATGTACCTACCCCATGCCCCCAGCATCATCAATGAAGCCGGGCAAGTGAGGAATCAGGACACCTATAGCGGTTGGCCATTACAGGCTCTTCATCTGGCCCCTCTGTCCAATTTAAGATCCTGTTGCGGCCCACAATTTTAGCCTCCTCCAAGCAAAATGATTAGAGAAGTCTGCATGTCCACCTTATCTCTGCTCATTGCAATGAATGAGCGGAAGTGAGCCAAAGTATCTTGTAACCATGGTCTCAAAATTTTTACCGAAATATGGCACTTAAGTTTAGTTTTTATAAAATGTACATGCCCCATGCCCCCAGCATCATCAATGAAGCCAGGCAAGTGAGGAATCAGGACACCTATAGCCGATGGACATTACAGGCTCTTCACCTAGCCCCTCTGCCAAATTTAAGAACCCATTGTGGCCCATGAGTTAAAAAGTTTGCCCACCCCTGGCTTAGATGCACCCTAAATGTATTTGTAAAGAAATGACCTCATAAAAACAACCCTAATTGCGTGCCATCATCCCGACCATAAAACAAACAAAGAGGAGGAACGTACCCACACGTTCCACTTGATTACTACGGACTCTCCCACACAAGATACGGGGGGCTCCTTATTATATGGGCCCTCCCTACCTTGACCATTATATTAACTCATTACGTCTCCCCCGTGCCAACATAGGGGATTATATCCAGCCGTCCTTACTGGGATACCGACACCCTCCGACCCCCTGTCCATTGGTTACCTGTTGGAAGCCACATGGATATGAGGTAAGTGTGGAATTTCTCACCCTTATTAAACCATATTAAACCACAACTACCCACCTGACCACTCCATACTAAAGTTCACTCCTCTTCTCATATCCTAGTCAACCAAATCTATTGCTTCAAAGTCTCCTGATGAAGCGAATGTAATCGCGAAACGCGTTGAGATGCAATATGAGATACAATGTGAATATGAAGTAATACCGTATGAATATCGTTGACTACAACAAGACTTTCATTAAAATGGATTGTTTTTACGCACTTGCTTCTTGTAACCTGTGGTAGATGCCTGAAAAATCCCTTTTACCTACCCACACAACCTGCTGTGTGAGTAGGGACATTACATGTAATTACATGATTTATCACCAAAAATTAATATGAACTATTGGTGGGATTTGAATATGAAATACCTCTGTAGTCTTTACTAATCCGGGAAAAAGAGGACAGTTGCATGCTCTCATGTCTATGGTCAGCACTACATTCCTCCAAGTCTTTCACAGAATAGGATATTTTGTTGGACCACTTACAGTTGTATATCCCATCATCAAACCACCTATGTCATGGAAATGTCCATAGAATGCATATTAATAGGAATGTGAAGATGAATATTCATAATATTGAATATTGTGAAGATCAGAGAGAGCTGCCTTGTGATATATTCACCTTAATTTGGTATTATCTGAATTATTTCCTTTCAAACTTCTCTTTGAACATGAGAAACATGTAAAAGACAAGCACAGTTTGTAGACATGGTATGTACAGTATTATTCAAACTGTAACTCGATCAAGGACAGGCTGTTCTCAAAGGTAGGCAAATGATCTTATCTCCTTCCTTGTTTTTGCCAAACAATAATCACTGGTTTGCATTTTATTTAAGCTTCCTGCAGTGACTTATGTCTCCATGTCTATAAGGTTATATTTCCCTGTCTGACTTCCTGAGGACTTAGAACATATTGTAGTGAAAGTGTCAATTTCCAATTAAAATGTTCTTTTCCTAATATAAATGGTGTTATTTGTATTATTTATGTAAGGATGTATGCTCTACGGAGGGCAAGTTCACATAGCAGTTGGTAAAGCAGTTTTTACCTGGTAAGTTTCCTCAGTCCTTTTTGAATTTACTGAGTGATAGATGCATAAAATTTTTGGTATACTTTTTACATATACTTTCTGCAGATCAAATTCAAACAGCATATTTAGTGTGGGTCCTTAGGAAGCCGTTTGGCAAAACATGTAGACTTACACACTACAACTATACCATCTTTATTATACTGTATGTTTGGATCACCTGAAACCTGGAATTTATACTTCATATATTTTTTATATTTATGTAAACTCCCTTTTTTGTTTTCAAAATTAAACTTTTATATTGATGTTTAATGATTATGGGGATGGTGTACCCAGTCGTCCAATTAAAGTCCCACTTTGGGAAATTCTTTTTTTAAATGCCCATAGATTGATAAGTACCCTAAATATTCATATAAGGTTTATTATGCTAATCAGCAGGGCCACCATCAGAAATTTCAGGGTCCCATACTAGGTAATTTTTCAAGGCCCCCTACCACTAGCACTCTCCTTCTCTCCTGGCCTGAGGGCTCCAGAGAATGCCTACATAGGGGTGCACATAACTTTTTTAGTGAGCTACTCTGATGAGTACCAGGAGATGGTGTTAGGTACTCACCTCATATTTCGGGTGGTCTTTCTCGCTGTCCTTTGCGTTAGCGTCCGGCATGGTAGATTCTGCTGCAGATGGACCTCCCTGTTCCTAATTGAGCCTCCGATTAGCTGTCTCCATCCACAGATCACCAGCTGGCTGTAACCCCCAGTAATGTTTGAACCCCCAAATCTCATACCTCAGTTGCCAAACAGTTTTCTCTTGTCAGATTTTACTCTAAGGGAGGGTCTCCACTGCATTCTGTGATCCATCGGGACCCCTACATTGAGTACAGTGCTTGGCGGGGATCCAGACGGATCACATATACTTGCTGGCCGGCGGATGCTTTGTTCAGACATCCATCGATGTAGGGGTTAATGTACTCCACTACGTTAACCCCTGCATCAGCAGAACAGCCCAGCGCTGTGGGAACATAGCTTCCGCCGAGCAGGTAAAATGTATGTTCTCCGTTGGGACCTCCCGCCAAGCAATGCGCTTGTCCGTTTAACTTCACATCCGCTATTGGATCCACTGGCTTCTGTCAAGCCTCCACCAGCCCCTGGACCAGCGGATCCAGGTCTCTGATGAGCTGTGGAGAGAGTCCTGTCATAGCCCCATCGCTGTCAATGAGTGGGTTGAGCATTGCGACAAAATCTCTGTGTTCAACGCAGGGATTTCAGCGGACATGGAGTAAGGGCCTTACATATGCCTACTCCGTGACTTTCAACCCCCAGGTCTCCAACACCCTCAGAAGTCTAGTCTTTTTTTTTTTGATTAGTAATTTACATTTCCAATTTTACACCCCTATCTGCAACCTTTCATTGTTATTTATGTTTCCCTGCCGATATTCAAATGCCATAAATTGTATATATTTAACAATAAAAACTGAAAAAATTGGCAATCTAAAAAAATGTAACTTTTACAGTTCCAGCTTTAACCTCAATCTCCTGCAATACCAATTTCAGCCACAATGTCACTAGTGAGCACTTGCCATCAGAGTAGCAGCACAGAATCTGCTACTTGCAAACTCACATCAGGGAGGAGGAGAAGGGGGGCCCGGGGCAGATGCTGCGAGTCCTTAATTTTCCTATGTCCAGAGGAGGTGTGGAACCCAGGGACTTACAGCAATAAATACATTTTGATGTCATATTCAGCTTCGTCAAGATTTATACATTTATTCTGTGTATTTACAGACTTTTAAAACTTATAGAAAATTGTGTACATAGTTAGAAAGGGCTGCCATGGCATGCCAATCAGCATAATACATATACAGTGGAGGAAATAATTATTTGACCCCTCACTGATTTTGTAAGTTTG